>JAHWFO010027233.1:6891534-7035127 GCA_023313115.1 Rhysida immarginata
TCAGGTGACTTTTCAGTGCCGGAGCCTGTCTTTCTCGTTAGCCTCGATTTAGAGCTTGCTAGAATCGAACCCACCCGATTGCATAATTGGGAAATAACCCATTGTTAGATAACCCATTGTTAGGTTTTTTCTTTGTTGTGGCAAAGTCCACCGTCGCTGATTTTATATAAATGATGACTAGAAGCACGGACTTTTAGAAACTACCAGGCCTGAAGATGACGGCAATAGAGAACTGTTGAGGCACTAAGATTGTGACGTTGACCTAATTTCTGTAATAGCACTACCAGTTCGACGTAACAATGTTTTATTTTTCCATGTTCAGGCCTGGTAGTTTCTAGAAGGCCGTGCTAGAAGCGAACCCACCCAATTGTATAATCGGGAAATAACCCATTGTTAGATAACCCAGTGTTAGATTTTTTCTTTGTTGTGACAACGTCCACCGTCGCTGATTTTATATAAATGATTATTGGTAGAAATAGGATTAACAATGGTCGAATTATGACGTTTCAGTTGTTTGGCTTTCTTTTCAGGAGGTGTTGCCTCAACCAACGCAACACCACCTACATGTAGACCAAGACAAAGGGCTTGATAACGGAAACGTCATACATTGTTACATCATCATTAATCGACCATTGTTAATCCTATTTCTACCAATAATAAGCCCTAAATCTGATCGACTACAAAGCCAACTAGAAAGACAGGCCGGGCACTGAAAAGTCACATAACAAAGTAGATCGAGCTACAATCCAATCTTCATTGTTTCCAACAAAGGAAAAGTCACCGATTGTTGAAATCCAAGATGGAAACAATGAATGTTGGATTGTTCCTCGATCTACTTTGGTCATGTAAATTTTTAGTGCCCCGGCCTGTCTTTTTCGTAGCTTACGGGTCGACTAATGATAATGTAACAATGTATGACGTTTCCGTTATCAGGCCTTCTACCTAGGAGGTGTTGACCAACGCCACCTAAAAAACGCCTGCTTACTGTGTCATCAAACGAGGGAGGGCAATTCAATCTTCATTGTCTATAACAAACGAAAAAACACTTGTTGTAATCAGTGTTTTTTCGTTTGTTGTAAACAATAAAGGTTGGATTGTCAGTCCTTGTTTGATGATGTAGTCAGCAGGCAGGGAGCAGGCCTTGGTTTTTAGGTGGGTAAGAATTCCTGAAGTGGGCCCCTTAAAAACAAACATGTCGTGAAATTTAAAACTTTTATTATAATTTGGTAGTACCTAATGGAATATTAAAATTCCCAAAATATTTTTGAAAAATTTCCATTTGTTAAAAAGTTATAAGCAAATACATGTTTTTGGTACTTTTTGTTTAAAAAGTCATATCTCAAACTAATTTTATCAAATCTCTTTGAAAATTTAAAGATAACATGTAAAACGTATATATTTCAGAACAAAATATAAAAGAATGAGAAAAATATTTTTTGTGTAAAAAAAGTAAATTTTTATTTTTAAAAAAATGAATATTTTCGATTTCAACAATTTTGAAAAAACACATTGAATCTGTATTTATTAACGATTTAGAATTTGAAAAAATTTTTTGGTGATCTCTGTTTTTACGCGAATGCCATCAATTTTTATCAAGCTATTCAATCATACCACTGGGCTGTAATGAAACTGTTTAGATGGCGTCAGCTTCGGCTGTAAAGCAACTGCTATGATTCTTGCTTTACAGGGAAGCTCCCTATTGTTGTCAATATTGAAAGATGAAGAGTTACTTGCTTAAATGTGTTTTTACAAAATTGTTGAAATCGATTGAGAACATTAAAAAAAAATCATTATTTTATTAAAAATTTATTTTTTTTTCACCCAAAATTTTTTTTCTCATTCTTTAATGTTTTTTAATGAAATATATACGCTTCACTTATCTTTAAAATTTCAAAGAGATTTGAAAAAAATAGCTTGAGATATGATTTTTTAAACAAAAAGTACGAAAAAAATGTACAGGGTTGTTGTAATTAAAGTGACACCATTTAGACCCTTCTAGCGGCCGTTCTGGTAATCAGATTTTGACAAAACTTGAGATATATTTTATGCAGACCATGGGAAAGAGAATTTTGCTATAAAAATTAGTTCACAATTTGACCGCTACGTGACCGCGCATGAATAATAACAAAACCAAGTTAGAAGCAGAGAAATTTTTAAATCAGAGCATTTGTTCAATGTGCATTCCATTTGTGTCAATGACATGTTCAAAGCGCATTATTGCATGTTCCACAGTAGAGCGAAGGGTTTCCTGAGGAATCGCAGTGATATGTCGTGTTATGCTTGCTTTCCATTCAGGGATAGTCCGTATTCTTCCTCCATAGACATTATCTTTCAAATATCCCCACAACCAGAAGTCACAAGGGTTTAAGTCCGGTGAACGAGGAGGCCATGCAGTTGGAAAAGTTCTCGAAATCACCCCATTCATCTCCAAAATGAGCATGAAGCAGTTCCTTCACTTGTCGTGCAATGTGGGGTGTTGCACCATCTTGCATAAAGACAGTAGTGTCTAAACATTAGGTGCGTTCAATTTCCCCTTCCAATAAGGTAATTTTGCTTTTCTGGCTTTTAGGAAAAGCCAATTTTCTGACTTATGTTTGCACATTCGGCTTATGAAAGTGACTTTTAGGATATGAATTAAGGGAAGAGGAAGGGATTGTGGGTAATGAGACTCATCAGTCCTCATCAGTTGTTGACAAAATGGAGAATAGTAAGAAGAAAACCTTTCGACAAAAATGTTTTGATTTAGTGCTACATCAAACACAAATTTTCATGTTTAATCTCCTCCGCTTCGGCTCGCTGCAGGTAGCCATTTTGTTTTCTTATCCTCAGCCTCGGTTTCACAAGAGCAAAAGCAAAAGCAAAAGCCAAAGAAAAGCGACTCTGGACTTGCTTTTCTCAAAAGTTGCTTTTCTCAATCTGCTTATCAGTTTGCTGACGTGTTTTACGCCACTTCCGGTCTCCAAGAGCAATTTATGGAGAAAAGCAACTTTTCTTCGGGAAAGTGAACGCACCTATTGTCTTTCTTGTAAAGCAGGAATGACTTTCTGCTGCAGATGTTCGCAGTAACGAGCACCAGTGATTGAACATCTTTTAATGCCTTGAGGAGTGTTCTCTTCAAAGAAAATGGGGCCAAGAATGAAATGTGAAGTGAATCCGCACCATACAGTCACGTAATCAGAGTACAAAAGCTTTTCATGCACAACCATCGGCTTTTCAGATGCGACAGTTTTGAGCATTCACTGCTCCGTCTAGTGTGAAATGCGCTTCATCTGACCACAAAATGTTCCATGGCCATGCATTATCGACGGCTATCCTGGCCAGAAACTGGCATGCAAAATCAGTGCGTTTTTCTGGATCTTCATGAAGCAACTTTTGAACCACCTGGATCTTGTATAGATACTACTTTAAAACGGAACGCAAAACATTTTGTACCGAAGACCACGGAATAGACAAATCACGTGATACGGCTCGAGCACTTGCTGAAGAATATTGAAGCACTCTCCACTACAGCAGCAGCAACGTCTTCCACAGTCTCATTTGCAATTAGTTTCCGTCCTCTCCCTGGAAGCACACCCAACTCACCAGTTTCTTCAAAGTTCTTGATCATCTTTTTTAAATCAATAATGGACATAGGCCCATTTCGCAAGTTTTTCAAACGTCGATATTCTCTTAGCGCAGCAGAAGCATTATTGCAGTTCTGGTAAAACAACTTCACCAATAAAGCTCGATCCTTTTTAGCTAAAGCCATCATGAAGAATGACTTTACATTTAATTTCACTGTCATTTTAAAGCTTTTCTAATTTTACATCTCATTTGCATGACGTCTCTGATTGAGTAAAAATTCTTAGATAGTTTCTTACATGACCAGCACCATATTTTGACGTAGCGGTCAAAATGTGAACTAATTTTTTTATTGCCAAATTCTCTTCCCCATGGTCTGTATATCAAATATCTCAAGTTTCGTCAAGATCTGATTACCAGAACGGCCGCTAGAAGGGTCTAAATGGTGTCACTTTACTTATAACAACCCTGTATTTGTTTATAACTTTTTAACAAGTGCAAATTTTTCAAAAATATTTTGGGAATTTTAATACTCCATTCCCACTTCAGGAATTCTGACCCAGGTGGCTTTGCCTCAACAGTGTTCGTCTGCATAATTGAGTCACATCTTGTAATTTTCGACAGATTTATATCCTTGAAAAGATATTTATCTATTATTTATTTGACCATTTACAGATGAATTAACATTTCCTGTCTCCATCAAGAGTTTCAACAATAGCGAGTAGCGCCGAAATCAATATTGCTGATAGGAATTTCATTAGCAATTTAATGATCTTTCCTTAATAAATCCAATGAGAAGGATCTGATCTCTTTGACATGCTTATTCTCGAACTTACATGAGATATTAGGAAGTTATACGCCTTATTCACAACAAAATAAAAGAATGAAAGACCGAGGCCGAATGAGAAATAATGTTATTTTTTTGTATCAAAGGATACGATTGTATGTACTATTTCATCTGTTATATAAAAAAAGAAATTTTAGAATTTCTTTGGTTATACAGTTTGTTTTCAAGGAATATAGGAAAGCAAAACAGCCTGGCTCTATTTTACCGAATTTTTTATTTATTTTTTTTTTTATTTTTTTATTTTTTTTGCTTAGATGCCCCATTGATTCGAAAAAAATAAAACTGATTAGATCAAAACACAGGAACTAGTCTTTTACTAATCTTTACATCTTATTGAATCAAACAATTACATCCATTGAAGACTATTGTTTATTTTAAAAGGCATAACTATTAATTGATAATTTTACCGATAGCATTAACGAACATTACCGATTTATTACTCAGTTTTATAAAGGTGTTTTTACTTACACATCTTGGCTTGATTATAACTTGATTAAACATGAAAAAGATTTTTAAATTTTAAAATTCAAATAAGATTATTTCAGATTAGATTAAATTAAATACAAACAAAATAAAATTTCAAAGAGCTAACCGACGATATCATATATACAAGTTGGTAATTATAAAGGTAATTCAAATGACAGTTGCTATGGTAATAAGATAATTCAAATGATTAGATTTTTAATGGCGTTGATTTTCGGGCCATTAGCTTCTTTTCAGATAAATTACACTAGTCAACACACATTTTGTAACTATGACCACACAAAGTGTTCTTAGTAGTAATTTGTATGTAGAATCCGAATCTGATTTTAGATTTTTTTCTATCACGTCACGTTTCTAAGTTATGCACTTCGAGACTTCTATGTTAAAGTAATGGACTTGAAGAGAAGCGTCTGCAATGTTAAACTATCCATATTTTGGGGCCGCAAGAAAATTTATCAGGCCCCAAACACTGAATAATTTAAAAATGTTTCATTGAAGAAAAAAAAGAAATCTCTGCGTGCTAGAGAAATTTCAAAATTATATTCGTATTAAGCAGAAAAAATACTACCTAAAATCACCCACTTGAATTTGGTTACAAGAAAAATCTTAAATTTTGTTGGCCAGTGCTATTGTTTCCACATGTCAGACAAATAACCAAACTTATAACAGGATTCGAACCCGCAACTTGACAGGCTCGAAAACTGGAAAGTCTATGGCGCAGCATTCCCCGAGCCGACAATGAAACATTGAGGGGACCCAAGACGCCTTGCATTGAGTAATAAAGCATCATTCTTGGTAGCGAAACTGTAGCACGAATTTGTAAGAAGTACAATTGACGTGGAATAAAATCTATAGTTTGAAGTTACCTACCTCTTCAATCTTATGAATTAAATGCTTGTTCTAACACCGCCCTTATCCACTTCACATAGCCGATACAAATTATGAATAATATTTTTACAAGTGCAGATTTTATTATCATCCTTCTTATAAAAAATATATTCATATACCTCCCTATAACATAAACAGATATTCTTCAATTACTTATTTTTCTAACCAACAGAATGTACACAAAAAAGGCAATAAGGGAATAATATCTTAGGGAATTCGAATGTGCCGCGTTTATACAAAAATGCTCAACGATTCAACCCGAAACAATTGTATAACCTACCAATAAAAAACACAAGGAAAACACATAAACCTTATGTTTTATTTCAGTCTATGCTCATCCACAGTTTCATGTTAATCTCACGTGTATTGTATAATCTTCAGTATTGTATTGAATAATAGTAATTTTGTTAATTTTAATACATTCACTTGTAATTGATAAAGGAATCCTAACTTTCATGATTAAATATCAGTTGCGGGTTCAAATCCATATACTGGAAATATATAAAGATAAACGTGATGTGAAAAAAAAAAATCATAAATGACCCAAAGCTCTATCTGCTCAAAAAATTTACAAGCTAATAAATCATGAAGAATGAATCGAAACAGGTGAATATATGCTGGGAAATAAGCTACTACAGCAACAAATAGTTTTTATTGCTTCCATGAACTGTAGAAAAGTCTGGTTAAGTACAGTAGGGAAGACCGGGGCATGTTTGTTACAGGGATAGGTTTACACATTCCTTATAGTTCACTTACGGTTGGTCAGAGCCAGAGACAAATGAAAGAAAGAGACTGGCAGTGCCCTATTCATTTCGCTGAGTGCTATTGGTGCCAGCGGATGTGCAGCATTCGCCATGTTACGATAGGCAAAAACCTAAGGCGGCATATATTCTCAATGTAATTTCACCTGTTTTTGTAGATGATTTCTGCAAGTATTATTAAGCATAACCTATTTTCTGATTTTTTTTTTAAAACTTTATTACATTAACTAACGATAACGTATACTTTAAATGACTCCAAATAGCTGATTCAATGCCTAACGAATTTTTAAAAGACAAATATTTTAAAATTTTAAATTAAAAGAAAAGGAACAAATAATTCTCAGTTCAATAAAATAATCAATTTATTAATCCACATATTGTAATAAGCAATTGTTTGCAATTGTTTCACGTTGGCCTTTCTAGCTCAGTGGTTGCGTGATCGCCTCTGATGCCCGAGGACGCGGGTTCGATTCCTGGCGAGGACGACGAGGATTTTTTCAGGGAGAAACTCCTGAGGATGCGTCATGCACATCCTTCGGAAGGGAAGTAAAGATGTTTGCCGGCTGCACGTTAAAAAACCCTTGCGAGGCAAAATTTGCCGCCCCTATAACCCTGTCCTAAAATGACCATAGAAGTTGAAAAGGACGTTAATACCAAACAAGCCCATTCACATGCATTGCCTCGAGCGATCAGCTGTTTCTTGCCAATCCCAATATGGCGGCGTGAAGGCACCACTAGAGGGCAGGCCACTGCCAGTCCCTTTCTTTCATTTGTCTCTGGTCAGAGCGCACCGCCTTCGAGTCTAGGAGAAACGTTACAACCGCTATGTATCCTCAAAACAGTCTAGAGTCAGTCGCGTGTAAGAACAATGAAATAAACAACTTTTTCTAAATTTTCTTCTGGTACCAATTTTCGTCAATTTTTGTTCTGGTACGAACAAATAGCTCAGTGGTAAAGCTTCAGACTATGATGCTTTTGGGGGAGGCCGTGGCCTGGTAGGCTTTCACTGAACACAACTTCTGTGAAGTTAAGCTACATCAGGCACGGCTCGTTACTGGATGGGTGACCATCCGTGATAGCCAATCTTTACCCCCCCCCCCCCCCCGCGGCTGCTGCGACCTGGATGGACGTATTGGATCCAATTAATTAATAATAATGTACTGGCAGTTATAGGATTTCTACCATTAGATCATCATAACTCATTATTGCTTATCCTGTTAGACTTGTTCTTTTGCAGTTATTGAGTTGATGAACAAAACTTAGAGGCTTAGTTTTAACCAAAACATGGCGGTGGGGCAAGTTTACATAGGAAACGTGGGGCAGATTTACGCACTGTTTGAGACCATATAAAAAGTCAAAACCTGGAAAGCAGTGGGTACAATGCACGCATAGAGTGTAAGAGGTGGGCACATTATCACTGTATTACAACAGGTAATTCAGAATATTTTGTATCCTGTGAATTTTTATTTGGTAATACTTGTTTTGTATCTTGTACTATATTTGAAATGTGTGTATCCTGACTCATTTGTACTCACTGAATTAATACGGGGTAAATATTTTTTGAGGTAATCTCACCAGCTACGGGGCAAGTTTACACAGGTGAGATTACCTCAAAAAATATTTTTCATTTGAAAATAATATAAATTTAATGTAAAGTTTAACTGATGATTGGATATAAAAATTGAGTGAAATAGATTTATTACTAAAATTGCAAAAAAAAATAATAAAAAAACTGTGTAAACCTGCCTCGGTCTCCCCTACTAATTTCAAAGAGTGCCAGAGATATGCCTCTAAGTTTAAATATAGTGGATTAACTACTGTAGGATCTCGGCATCACAGATATAACAAACGCTATAGATAACGAAAAATCGTATATATCTTAATTCGTGCTTTCCAAAAGGCTCTAAAAAACAGCATGGGGCTCAATAGTTATCATCTGATGGATGCAAAAGTGCGAGCAGAATGGATTAGGAAGCACCTAATGACGGAAGAGAGACGGGACGTTTTTGAAAAATCAGATACTTTCCTCCCACGAAGAGGAAAATGAAGATGGTATCCAGTATTCTTTGGAGATGGTAACTTGTCGAACGTCAAAATGCCTGTTTCTTCTCTTCCCTTCATTTATGATGATTAAGGTAATGTATGATACTGAAGTTAAAGACTGTATAGAGCAAGGACAATAACATAAATGTCATGATTTTAGACATGAGATCTATTCATATATGGAGAAAGTAATAACGCGCTTTCTGGTGCAACGATATAAGTATATTATTCAATTATATTTCAAATTTATTCGAATGTTTATGATGTTATCAACAGTTCTCTATGAAAATATTATATTTTCTAATCTTTTTTTTGAAAAAAAATCTAATTTTTACAAAATTAGAAAGAGAAACACTTAAAACTGATGGTAAAATTAGCTGTGAATAATATCCATTTCTCCCCTTGTATATTATTTTTCTATTAATGAAGAAATCGATGAAGGATTGAGAGAAAACATCTTTATTGTTCTTATATTAAGATCATTTAAGTTGTTTCACGGTTTTTATTTTTATCACAATATTATTTCAAAATTCTTAATAACTTTCAAAATCAGAAAACAAAATAATAATATAGTTCATTGTTTATGATTTCTTTATCTGACCTTCAAAGTTTTTCAGTTTTCCGAGTCGATGAATAGACAATTAAATTAACATAAAATTCTGTTTGTTTAAGGGCCATTTACGTTAAAAACATTCATTTATTATTATACTCTTCTTGTTATACTTCTAAATGATGGATTTAGAAAAAAAAAGAAGGACGAGAGACAAGAACTCTGGAATAAAATAATAATACTTTCTATTATAACACATCTGATGGATGTAAAAGTGTGCGCATCTAATAAAAGCTCACTCATTCTTTCTTACGGAAATAGAAATTGTTTAATAATAAATTATTTAAGAACTGTTATGAACTAAGTCGTCTTAAAAGTCAGAAACTCAGAACTTTTTTCCTGTCCTTTTGGTTATCCCAAGAAAATAACTGAATTAATGAATTAACGCTTCCTTTACATTTTGAAAAAAAGAGGAAAAAAAAGAGTGAGAAAACCCGTTGTAATGTTAGTTTGTTGTTTTTTTTTTTTAAAGAACGAATTCATTAAAAATTTTGTCACGCAAAACCCTGGAGCCTTTTAATTTTCTCAGTGAAATTTTTCTAGTTCTTTTTTACATTGGCGCACCCAAAAGGGGATTGGTTTACGGATCACATGCCGAAAGGGTTGTAAAACTTTTTCCAGCTTCAAATATACTAAAAAAAAAATCACAGACATATATATAAGTATAGAATGTATAAAACACATAACAGAGTATACCATTTCTATACAAAATTTTTCCGCTTGATTTTTAATTCGGTATTCATTAGTTATCAGCTTAAAATATAATTAATATACAAATAAAAGACAACGAAAACTGTGGACACTAAGATAACAACAAAAGAAGATAAGAAACCCTATTCTACATAAAAACAAAACTCATATTTGCAAACATTTTGTTTCTCATTGATGAAAGAGACGAGTTCCGAAATGTACATATGAGTTTTGTTTGTATAAATTCTTTTTTGTGGAATAGTTGTTTCTTATATTTTTTTTGTCGTAACAATTTGTATGTTGCATTTGCTTAATAATTCTAGCCTTCTGATGATTTGGAATATGTTACACAAGTTTTTCTCGTGAATGTATACAGTAGATAACATAATGGGAGTTCAAAAGCTTATATAATAGTAAATCTAATCATGCTTGTTAGATTTCAAATCAATCTCAAAGATAATTCAGACTAAAAAAACCGGATAATCTTTTAAGAGAACAAGGACAAATATACTGTATATTAAGGAAATTCAAAAGGAAAAAGAATTACTATCAGGAACAAATTACTTAAATTATCCTAGTAGAAAATTGGAAATAGCAATAAAAGCAGAAAAATTTAAAAAGCAAACAAAACATCGTTAAAGCATGGGAAAAAAATTAAAACTGAAAAAACAGACTCTTGACAAAGGAAAAACAAAGAAAATTATTTAGTTGCGAAATTTATTTTCATAATAATTACAGAACTTCTTTAAGTCACGAAATTTTGAGTTCGGAATCTAGAATTAAAAATTAAATATTTTATAGTATGCGTGATATCAATTTATATTACATAAATATAAATGTAAACATTTGTCAAACAAATTAAAAATCAATATTAAAAAAAAAACTTTGATGAATTCATTAAAAACTAGATAGATCCCGTCAAAATTTGACGATAAACAACCCATCTCCATCAGTTTTTGCCTATATTGTTGCTTATTGTCATCATTGTTAATTATTTATATAATTGTTGTTGGTCTGATCATCAATGGTAGCAAAATTGTTGATTGTGACATCATTGTGGAGAGGATTGTTTGATTTAACTACGTAAGCATTTTGAATTGTAAATTAGCGCTAATTAATAGCAATTATGGGACACAAAAACTAAATTTGACAAAACTACAGACCAAGACCTTTCACTTAAGACCAACGTGAAGTTTATAGATCCACTAGTTTTCACCAAGGAACTGTCGAAAGAATCACTTTTGTAACTTAAATATATAGATAATTTATTTAGAAATTGTTGCTAACTTTACAAAAGTATCATATTTCATAGCTTTGATTTAAGCTTTTAATTAGTGATTTTTTTAAAACAAGAATCTTTAAAAAATTCATGAATATACGCCGAAAGACGTCATCCCTTTCAGAAATAAAAAAATATGAATTATAATTTACATTAAAGAAAACACAAAAAAATTAATAAAGATTTGAATGGTGAAGATTATTCAATTTGAATGGACCATTTTCTGAGCAAACAGATGACAAAGAATTTAAGCAATTTTTTGCATACAGGCTTAGTCATGGTTATAGTTTCATTCATTATCATAATATTTCTAAAGATTTTGATCGCATCCAATTGATTTATATGGTTTAAAGCTTTCCATCATCAAACTGCCAGTACGTCAATAATGACTCTGCACAGTTATTGTAATATTTTTCAGAGTTAAAAATAAAAAAAAAAAAAAAAAAAAGAATGCCCAAATAATTTAGAAAATTAATGCAGAAAACGGTTATTGCATTTAATGAAGTTGCATAGTACAAAATATCAAATATCTATTATATTAAAAATTAAAATAATATACAAACTTGAACTTCTTTTCCTATCGAAAGTATCTCGATACTAACTGTTCTCTCTGTTAATCGATAAGAATGTTCCATTGCCTTATTATATAAATCGAGGATATTTTATTTTTATTCTTAAAGGCAGAAAATGTATATGTATGAAATTCGAATTAAAATTTGTGAACCCGAAGTGACCGAAAAAAATGCCATTCTTTCCTAAGAGTTGTAAAAAATGCTTCCTAAATGAATTAAAAAAAAAAACACGGGCTTTTGTTTATTCAAAAGGTTTAACAAATACGCAGGAAGTTCTAATTTGAAAATTAATACATATTCACGCCATGTTATTATAGAGGAACGTGAGAGCCTGGCCAAATGGATCCCCGTCCTCCCCTTCGTCTGTCTTTTTTCGCATCTGTTTCCGTCCATTCTTGAACCGGTCGTTCAAATAAAAACATTCGAAACACGGCGGTGATGCATCTGACGCATTCGAAAGAACAACGACCGAAAATCTCTTTTATAGTAAACAACGAATTTTATGTAACAGAATCTAAATTCACGAGTACTGATTTGTTATTTCATTTTTAAAGGAAAACGAGTACTGATATTTTAAAGGAATTTATTGTGGAGTATAATGTTCAGTAATAAACAACCGGAGATCCTATTACTCAGATGTTTATTAAATTTTTCTCAATTATAAAGACGGAGAGCACACTTTATTAATTAATTAAAGATTACGTGCATTATGATTTCAAAATTATTTTAAACTACTTTTTTTAAACTTAAATATGACAAAAAGCAAACGCAACCATTGCATTTAATTCAATTTTAATTCTATCGTAACGCATTCCATTATAGGAAATCAACTTTGATTAAAAGTGATTTGAAAAATTCCGTCAAATATGCCCTAACACGTAAAGAAATTGAACTATAAACATTTGCCTTCGTTCCTTCTGTTTTGCGTTTTCTTAAAGTGCAATATGAATTGCATCAACCATTTTAGCACGCCTATCTCCTTTAATAAACGAAGAGCTTTTATTAAATTGACGGTACTGCCTCCGTGCATTTTATATTCCGAGTGAGCCAAGTGTTTCCTTTTAATATTATTTAGGGGATCTGTTCATTGCTCGTCTCACCCCCTTAAGGAATCACTCATGCACTTGAGTTCCACGAGACTAGGGTTGCCTTCATTCATAGATAGTAATGAAAGGGAAAAATGGAAAAAGAGATAGAAGGAAAGAAGGAATCAGGGAGGGAAAAAAAAAGGCCACAGAAGGTGGGGTGAGGGGCGGAGGAGGGGGAGCACCTGGTCGTTTCGCTGCTAGGCAGCGTATTTCCTATGACGTCATATCATCGCTATCACGTGGTTTCACACTGTGGCAGCTGTTCCTTCCTCCGACGAGGTTTCAATGGCGAGTTAGTGTGAATGCTCGAATGTATTTCTGAGTTTGTTTTTTTTTTTTTAAGGAAAAAAGAATGAAGAGTAAAAGCTCGCCTGCTCCCTCGGATTCTTCACAGCTACTGTTTCACTTAGTTTCCCTTGCACGTTGCAGGTAAGACATTCGATCCTTGAAACGAGGTCATGAGCGAGTGATTCTGCTCATTTAAAGTTTGATCGTGGCTCCGATAGATGGCAAAGATAGCGACGGGCAAGCCCATTCGATTTCGTCCTCTGTTCTCACTCGCAACAAAGTTGGATGTAAAGTCGCTCGAAACAAACACGAGTTCAGACAGTTGGATTGCCATGGTGCCATTTGACTAATTATTCTCGTGTTTCACGGAAAGTGCCCACGTAGCCAAGTGCCTGCCCCAGCTCGGATGATTCGGCCTCGCTAAAGCGAAGCGCTCTTTGCTGTTCTCCGATTCTACGAATACGCTCAAGCGGGAGTTTTGCCTTCTATTCCAGGGGGAGCCACCGAGTACTTGGTCCGATGACACCGACCATTCTCGTACCATCCGGAGCGAGCATCCGCTGACGTCCAACTCCCTACGGGTGGGTGCGGGGGGAAGGATATGGCGCCAAGTGAAACCTCGCCAGAAAGACGGTGGAGTTGGGCGATGGGCCTCGTGTTGCTCCTCCTCGCCACCCTTACTACAACGCGGGCACACGACTCCGCTTCAACCGACGGTAAGCTCTCCTTCTCACCCGATCGATTGTTTTCTTAGTTATGCAATTATATTACCCTCATTTACTATAAATAATAATCTACATTTTCTATGTTGTTGAGGTTTAATAAATTAGTTCTTAAAATATGTAATCAGCTTATCCTCATATATTTATTTTAATTTACTCGCATTTCAACATTTCTTTAGTGCAAAATATTCAACCTTATACATCAATTACTTTTTTGTTTCTTCACATTTCTCTCTGTTTGTTCATCCTCCGTTGATTCTTATCATGAAGATAATGGAAGGCCCTTCAACCCGAGACTATATGGAATCTCCCGTCCCTGTTGTTGATTTAAACACTCTCATCAATTAAGTGTCAACTGCACTCTACAATGCCTTATCGCCTTTAAAAGATAATTTTAACATAGCGTTATTGCTAAGAAAAGTCAAAAGAGGCACCGAATCGACCACTTTATCATTTCACTGATATTCGGAAAAGATAGTTTCTGTCCATCTTCTCATCGCCTAGATCCCATCTTCAAAATAATTATTTTTTGGCAATTATTTTATTCTTGTTTCGATTATTCGTATTTTGACTTGAATTACTTCCAAATTTAAAAAAGCCTCTCAAGCAGTGAAGAGAAAAATAAAAAATTTTCTGGCATTGCTCTGAAATGTTTTGAATGCAACCTGACCTTCAAAAACACCTGTCTAAATAAAAGCCACTTTTAATTTAAATTTTCTTGCGTCACAAATGCGCTTGATGGATGAGCAAAACTTGCACATTTGTTCTGTGTGCCAATAACCTGCTCTAATGATTTTGTTTTAAACTTTATATTGAAAATTGTAGGTAAATAATTTACCCTTGCCCCTCTGTTTGCTTTCTTGTTTTGTTTTTATATTTTTAAAATTGGGAAAAGAAAATCTTCTAGAGTCTAGAATATAATTACAATTCTGTAATGAATTTACCAAGTGAAAGGTAAACATGGATATATTCCAAGCCATAGTGGGATGTCCAATCAATAACTTTTCAAATGTTATATTTTATTTATATTCATTGGCAGTATATACGTAGTAATTAAACATTGCAATCGATTGATTTTAACGAAGAAGACCTGCCTGCTGCACAGTTCGCTTCTTCATCACTTTCCAAAATTTTTCTTCATGTTTAGAATGACTCTTTCTTTCTTTTTTCTTTTATTTTTTGTTAATTATTTATTTATTTTTTCCCTTCTCCGGGAAATCATGTTCTTTGAAACTGAGAAATATAATTCCTTTCTATTCCCGATAAAAAAGATGCTCAATACGTTCCTTTTTTTTATGACTTTTTTTTAAAAATCATCTTTTCAAACCTGTGTTCGTTAATGCTGCCCTGGATTATTTTCAAAGAATTTCATCGAAGTAAACTTTTTTTTCTTGAAAAAAAAAAATGACGAGTTGTTTGTTGACAAAGTATTAGGTTTCTAATTTCGGCTAATTTTCTTGTATATAGAGAAGCTTTTCCCCATGTTCTGTTTCATGTCTTTCGCACAGAAGTTTGTGTTTATTTCTTTATTCCCCCACCTGGATCGTAACTTTCTCTTGTCACAGCCAGGATTCTGATAAAAGTTGGTAGGAAAAAAGTATTGATTGGCGATGTGACCTCAACCAACACAGTAATCCCTCGCTGTCTCTTAGCAACCAATAAACAAAATTTTCACTTTCATTTTAAATATACACGCTTAAAACCTCAAAGGGGTGGGTGGGAGGAGGGGGTACTACATTGAACGAATTTTCGCGCACCTGAGTGCCGCCAAAGGACCTCAATATCTGGCGGCGATTTTACGATCATTAAACACATGATAGCTGGAAAATGCAGAAATTAATATTTGATTTTGCTAATAATAACAAAAGCGCATTCTTTATTGCATTAAATTATAAAAGGCGGCGAAATTATTCAACTGTTTTTAAATTCTTTAAACCGGAAACATCAAAGAATATTATTTATTTATTTTTTGATTATTCTTGGATACATTTGGTAATAATATTATTAATGCATGCATAATACAATAAAATCCAATAGTATGATAGTAAAATATTTATGAATTTAAATAATATAAACATATATTATAAAGTAAATATATGTTTATAAAACTTATAAATTTTAAAATATATATTATAAAATTTACAAGTTTTCTATATAAAAATATTTAAACTGGAAAAGGAAAATAAGTCTTCAATATTAGTTAATGAAAGAATCCATTTCTTGATTTTAGTACGTCAATTTCTAATCAAAGCTTACATTTTATATATGGAGGAATGAGATTGTATATTCTTTTAGAAAGAAAATAATATTAGTGTGAGGCAAAGGTATGGTTTATTTGAGGTAATAATTGTGTGAACAAAGCGAAGAAAATTATTATTCAGTAAATTATATTATTTGCAATTTTTAATATAAATATTTTTTCTTCTGGTAAGGAAATGTAATAGACAATCATTACCAAATAAAATTCTCAAAATAGCATTATGATATCCTTCTAGGTTTTTTATACGCGTTTTATGAGCCTCCCCAGATGATAATTCCATCTTGAATAATTGAATAATAGAAATAAAAATATAAATTTCGTTGAAGTGGTGTAGATACATAATAACTTCAACTGAATTAAAGTCCACCCAATATATTTTATTTTCTTTAGTAATAATTGGCCAAATAAATCCCATCTCAATCTAAAGTCAAAAATAACACCCAGATAATTAAAATTATTAGTCTGCGATATATATCCACATCCATTTGAACAATTGTCCTGACATAAGAATCTATGAAAATTTAATGGACCATAACCCTCATATTCATTATATGAAAAAAGCTGGTATTTTGATATTTTAGGGTTTTAGGGTATAATCCATTAGTGTATAACAATTCTGCTAAAACTTTTAGGTCACTGCTGACATTCACCAATATAATTTAAAATAACATTTTTTTCAATTACAAATCAAAGCAGTATTAAATAAATCGATTTACTGAAATAAAATCAAAGTACATGTATTTTAAATGAGTCATGGCGGTTTAGGAAAATAATATAGAAGTCTCGAATACCAGCCAGAAATTCAACTGATTTCCCATAGTAATTCTTTCGGACTGAGATGATTACAAGTGTACTTGAACTGAATAATAATCACTAAAAAAAAAAAACCCAGAAAATGTCCGAAGAAACATTTCATTACTTTTTCCAATGTGATCTCACTGATGCCAATTTTAACATTCACATGATGATGTTGATAAAAATCTTCAGTGGCCTCTGTAACCTATCTCGAAGTGTTACCATCTTTTCAGTTCTTTTCAAATTGATTGGCATAGGAAATTCCGAAATGAAATATCCTTTTCCATTTTAATATATTGAGTTACTGTTATTTCTTGTAATAATAACAACAACAAAAAATCACACCTTAATTCTCCTGTGGAAAATAGGCAGCACTTAGAAGTAAATAAATAAATATAGACTGGAGATGACCTCCAAACTGGAAAAATTCTGCGACCTGGGTTCGAACCAGGAACCTCGACTATTATGGCCGATGTCTCTACAGGTTGGGCTATCGCAGACACCCGGACAGCCATGCTGCCACAAGGTGACTTAAAGACAACCAAGTTGTCAAAGGTTGAAAGCCCAATGGGAGGTGGGTACCCGGTTCACAGATCGAGAATTTCTCCTAACCAAACCAGCAGAAAGTTTGATGAACTCACAAAAAAATAAATAAATATAGACTGGAGATGACCTCCAAACATGATGTATTAATTTTTCTATAGAAAAATGAAAGGAAAAATTCCGGGTGTCTGCGATAGCCCAACTGGTAGAGGTATCAGCCATGATAGTCGAGGTTCCTGGTTCGAACCCAGGTCGCAGAATTTTTCCTTTCATTTTTCGATATAAAAATTAATACAGCACTTAGAAGAAAAGAAATTTACAACACCCCAATCAAACCACGCCACACATCCCTTTCTCTACGTACAATCTTTGCTTCATCCATTGTTGTCATTCCTTTTTTTTTATGTATAGATTCAGCTTTTATTAAAACTTTCAAGACTATATGACCACACGTAATCATCTACTTAATTCTACTGCACATTAATCATACTGATCTTTTCCCGCATTTTTAATAATTCTGGATATTATTAAAAGTTTATAAATGGTTCTTATCAAACTTTCATCCCATTACTGTAACTCTGTGTACGAACTCTATGTACAAACTTTATTTTGGACATATTTTGCCAATAAACTGAGGTCGCAAATGAATCCTTAATGAATAACAAATCGTCAAACAGCTAACTCACCACCTCATATCGCCAGACCTAAACTCTTTAGATTTTTTCTTCTGGGAACATCTGAAGAATGTGGTTTACGATACTCCTGTGGATTCCGAAGAGGAACAGGTACCGTGAATTGTGGCAGCAAGTGACCATGTAAGAGACACTGCAGGGATTTTTGGCCGTGTCAGAAATTTAATGACAAGACGCTGTGAGACATGCATTGCCGCTCATGGTCAACAGTTTGAACACCTTTTGTAATTTTACAAACTTGTAATATTTGGTTAGTAAAAACGTTGTGACCATCAGTTATCAAGTTTTCTATTTCCTCTGGAAATACATTAATGAAAGACATAATATTATAAGGAAATCTCAAACAGCCAGTTTATGTATGACAATTTATTTTTATTCATTAAGGATTCGTTTGCGACCCCCAGTTTATCGGTAAAATATATTCAAAATGAGGTCTTCTACCACCCTAAAAGTATGTACACAAAGTTCGTAAACACCCTGTATAGAAATTCAAGCTATACTCAATGATGGTTTTGTTTATAATCTATGTACAGTCTAAACCTTGTACGTTCTCTTTATTTGGACGGTAAAGCTGATTCCAAATATTTCGGCAGCTGCTACCGAATACAAATAAAAAAAAAATACTTAACGGCCCTAATGTTACAATAACACGAATCGGTTTTCACTTTTCCACCTGGAGTTTTACTTTCTCCCTCTTCCGCCAAATTTTTTGTATCGCTGGTTTAGTTAATGGTATGATAATGACAGCGAGTTTTCCATTTTGTTATAAGATCTGTGAGGATGAAATTTCCGTCTTTTCACTTGCAGATGAACGCCAGTGCATTTCGGATAACGAGTGCAGTGGAAACGAGAGCTGTCGGGATGGCACGTGCAAATGTTGGCCCTATCCATGCAATTCAAGTAAGACATAACCCTCCTCCTCTCCCTTTTTACGCATTTACATTTGAAAAAGTGAACGCGAACTGTTCCGTGTTATCACCTGCATCCTTGGTTTCCGCCTCAGACAACCATTTGTCGACGGGCACCATTCATTCCATCGTCCCCGGGGAAGAATGTTATTGTCTGTTGCTCTAAAACCTTTGATTAAAAGAAAAAAAGTAACAGCTGCAGACATTTTTATGGGTCGATAACTCAGTCATTTAAAGTAAACTTTTATTAACACTTTTAAAATGAATATTTATTTTTTGTTCTATTCTAGCCTATATCCTTCCCATTGTAGCAATGCCAAAGTATATGTAACTGTACTAAAATCTGCCTCAGATCAAATTGCTATCAAGTATTACACTAACCGACATTTATAGAGAGAGTTAACAAACTCATTCAGTAATGAAAGATAATGAGTTTAACAGTTGCAAGGACAACTTAAAACGAGACACAGTTGGAAGGCAAAAATACATTAATCGAATGGAAATTAGATTAAATATTATAGACAAATAAAATCTTTTCCCATCCCTCGGTTAGATAAGTTTTATCTTACAAGATTAAAAGATCATTATCAAGATTCAACAAACTAAATTTTTATTGTGCTAATATGTATTTTTATGACATGAAACAAATTAACTCTCAAAATAAGAAGTCACGCTATACTACTTATTATTGCACAAAGAAACACGAAATTACCCAAACCTTTTAATATTTCAAATGAATTCAGAATTTCAAAATTAGGTGCTTTATGCTGATAAAAGAGCGATATCGTACTTGACGATGATACCCTATAATCTTTTGTATATAAAGCTGCACGTAATCGTTATTTACATAAGGAAAAAAACCCCATTTGTTATCCGCAATTTTATTTTAAAGCTCCCCCCCCCCCTCACCTAAAACTAATGACTGACGTAAGAGTTTCAAGGTATTATAAATAATTACTTTTTATTATCGATTATGAATTAACGACGGTGTTGAAAAGCTCCTTACGTAATCGTTTTAATACGAGATTATTTCTTTACATTCCGTTATGTAAACATCTTCTGGAATTCTCCTTCTGTCGATGGTTAGCGGAAAGGGATAATCAGATTTAGCCCTAAAGGATCCTTTAACTCGAAAATAATCTCTGGAAGGGCTACGCCACATTTCTTTTCTTTACGAACCAATAAGATAAGAGAGGGACCTTGGTGGGGGAATTACTGAAGGAGAGGTTGAGTTACTAGGGGCAACGCGGCAATTGTGTTGAACTTGTTCTTCACTCATTCGGTTACCGACAATAAACGAAATTGCTTCTTGGACTCCTAATTAGTTTTCGTTAATGACCGGCAATCGTGCATGGCGAAGTAATGAAAGCGTACGTACGTACATCGCCTTGACTCTTGGCCTAATGCAATAGGCCCGAAATCAGGCGCAGGAAGAAGATAAAAGTTTTGTTGCGGGGGCGGACGAGGGAAACAGGAAGTCACTCAAAACTCTCTCAAGAATAACAACGTATCGAACTTCAACCACTTGGCTAGGCTTCTAGGCCGCCTTTTACAGGGCAAATTTTATTTCGAATCACCTGATCATTAAATAATTTCTAAATAAAATATAACTTCAAATCCTCTTTTAGGATCATGGAATTGAGTGGAACTATAAATTTACATTTTCTTGTAGGAATATTTCAATTTATAATTTCTCACTTGCATTTTCCTAAGCTTTTATGCATAGGCGTTATTTTTTTTTTTCAAAAGCAAAATGATTTAACACGTTTTTCAATGCGTATTGTTAATGTATTTGTAAATCTGGTGATTTGTGTATAATATTGAGGGCCTTAAATTAATGTCAGAAATAAATACAAAAGTTTAATAACCATTACACCTTAAATAAATATAAACAATAAAAGCTGCTTTAACAAATCTGAAAAAAGACGATGACTAATTGACTAAAAATGACTAATTATCTTATCGTATTTTGTCATTCACTTTCTTAAAAAAGCCTTGTTTAGAGACCGGATTTCTTTTCTTTTTCTTTTCCTTTCTTTAACAAAATTAACTACAAACCCAATTTAATTTTCCTCTTTCAAATTAGCCTGACCCTTTTCCATTACAATAAAAGGTTGACGTCATAACTGAAAGATGACCTTTCTTTTTCTTCAAAATTAGATTTACCTCTTTTTTTTTATTTTTATTTTTATTTTTCCTTCGGTCAAGAAAGGAAACGGGCAATTTGTGTTGAACTCATTCTTCACAATTTCATTATAAATATAGAAAAGAGGAAAGAACCAATATTGTTCAAATCATATTTACATGTTTTGAACGAGTCGTCAAGAGGAAAACATTTAAAAGTTATAATAGCTATTATTACTTTGATAACTGGCATTGAACTCAATTTCTATTATTTCAAAAAATGTGAAAATGAAAATATGTGCATAATTATCAAAAATATAATAAACAAATTTTCTTTCTCGAACGTCATACTTCATTTAAAACAAAATAGGCAATGTTTAAATAGAAGATATACAAAAACAAAACGCATTACGAAGATTGATACAATGTAAGTAGGAAGAGCTATCTTTAATAAATTCGTAAAATGAGCCTTCCGTCTGTATTCGTTCGTTTTTTTCTTTTAAGATTGTTCGTTTTTTTCTTTTAAGATTGTACGTTTTTGACAGCACGAAGTGTCGAAGAAATAATTTACATGGAAAGAAAATTTTGGGTATCATTTTGAGCGTCGCTCAAGATGATTTCACACATTCTGTACTACATATAGAAAATCAAACTGCTTGTTCTCTAGAAAACGGCTCACTAAATATAAAAGAAACAAAATGAAGGACTAAACTTACGTGAAGCTACCAGATAAAAAAAATCGCATAACTTATTGGAAGCGAGGACTGCATTTGCTGTGTGTGGTTTTTTGGGGGGTTTTTTTTTTCAAATTAAAGAGTTTTATTATTATTAAACCTTATTCCTAATTCCATTATCCTCAGCTTGCTGCAGTAAATAAGACGTTACAAAAACTTTGGTATATACTTTTGAAAATTTCTTGTGGATTTTTGAAGAGTTAAGAATGCATATAGGTGCCTTGGTGGGAATTCCTGTGTGACACCGAGCTATCGTTATCCTTTTCTTTGGTAGCAATAAATCAATCAATCAATAGTAACGCGAACTCGTGAACGCTCTTCGGAAAAAATAGGAGAAAAATATCTTGTAGTTATCTATAAAAATCTGACAATCTTCCTCGGAGAGTAGAGGTGGCAATAAAAGTAAAAGGAGATTCAATACCATATTAATTTATGTAAAATCGTGATTTTCAGTCCAAAAATATAGGCAGTCCGGAAACTTTCGATCACCGCGAAGGAAACATCAGACCTATGTATCCTTCGTCAAAGAATCGAAAACTCCGAGATGCACTACAGTCTACATGGTAATAATGCCCGTAAAAACCTTCCAGCACTTTACTGAGTCCGTCCCAAGATGGCTGGCTGCAGTATGTGTTGCTAAAGAAACAAATTATTTACTAGTTTAGTGATCATAATATTATGATAGACACTGTATTTATTATTTGCCCATTTTTTTTTCACAGTTATTTTTGTCCATTTTCCTTTCCAACTACTTTTTTGGATCACTGCACAATCCCACTGAGATCGGATCTGGCTGTTCTTTCAGATCTCGAAACCGAAAAATTTTAAGAACTTTCAGAGATTTCGTGTTCGCGAACTATCCGTTAGCTAGCTTTTGAATCTTAAAATTTAAACTCATTTTATACAAGAAGGAGAACGAAAAATAGAAACAAAACAAATAGATTTAATATTCTTATATCGTATATGCTTCTCGATTTGACCCAATATGTAATATCACTTCGCGAAGTGCACGACCAAAATTAACCAAATTTTCTGGATTAGTCCGAACCATTATATGCCTCCCCCCCCCCCCCTAATTTCATTTACTTTTCTAATCAAAGATTTTACTTATTTCTCGTATTTTTGTAGTTTCTGTTATTTTGTTTTATATAATTTCGCATGTTTTTTGCAATAACTCCATTCCTCTTTTCCCGAATCTATCTAGAAGTGTCCTATTTGTAACATACACATAAATTAATATTTTAAATTAAAATTAAATTTTCAATAACAGATATCGGTGTGTAAATGTTTAGAAGCTTTATCTACTTATAACATATATCATAGATACGATGTTCTGGCAATAAAATGTTCCCCTATTTAAAAAAAAAACAAAAAAAAGAACATATCTTTCTGTGCATTTCTTGTGAAAACCGCATCGTGCTACTTACTATCTGTACTTTCCAATTATTGATTTTTTATTTTTTTCTGTTACTGTTGGATCATCTGGTATAAGTCATAAAACACATAAAAAGAAACATCTTTTTTTTTTTACTTCGTCCCTCCTCCTTTTTTCAGTTTTTTTACGTTTATATAGGGCGATCCATATAAAACTGAACAATTTTAAAGACTTATAATTTCCCACTGGAAAGTAATAAAATATTGAAATTAGGTTTTATGGTCTTAGTGACTTTGGAAGATTCGATATTGGTATTAATGTTGGTACCCATACCATCCATTGTTGCGTTATGACTATTGTTGTCTAAAAAATGTGTGGCCACCCAGATCACCCGACCTCACATCTTCAGATTTCTTCTTGTGGGGCTAAGGTCACTTTCTGGACTCCGTGAAACATAAACGGAAAACGTTATAGAAAATGGTGCGACGAGTACAGTTGTGTATGGATGCTGATGGAGGACATTTTCAACATTTTCTCTGAGAAATCTCCCAAAGGTGCTCTGTAATGCAGCACAAATTGCACATGTGTGTTATTATTAGTTTAGAAGTTATAAGTCATTAAAAGTGTTCAGTTTTATATGGACCGCCCTGTACTATTCTGTATTGTATAGACCTTTTCTAGTGGAAGTTGTGCTGCCGCCATTATGAGATGTTGATTTGAGCGAGCTAAGCATGTTAAGCACTCAGCTTGAGCAAATAATATATGAAAAGTATTAATTTATGTGGAGGAAAAATTACTAAGAAACATTCTAAATAAACAAGCCTCAAACTCAAAATTTAAATTAATTTTACATAAGTTTCAAGAGCCAGGAAGATACGCTTCTGTAAACTACGGTTCCGTATAACTTTATTGAATATTTTTACACAAAATGTAGAAGCATTATTACATCATCTGATTGTTTACATCTGTAAATTGAAATATTTAAATTGTTTAAAATGTTATATTTTCAAAATATAACATTTTAAATATTTCAATTTACAGATTAAACAATCAGATGATGTACAAAGTTTTTGATTGTAACAATTTAAATATTTCAATTTACAAAATGTAGAATATAAAATATTTATTTCCCTTAATATATTTAACTAAAGTATATAATAATTGTTAGATTGAAAGCGTGCATGATCTGCCTTCTAAATTGAATTCAGTTCTTTTTTTTCTTGTTAATTGCAACCGTCCATATCAGGTATTCAGCATCATTTTTAGGAAACAAAAACAAAGGATAAGGCAATTTTCACGAATTAAAGGAGTGTGATCACACAAAATTGCATTTTCCATAGTTGCAATCGAAAATACCTGAACATCCTTCTGCGGCATAAAACAAACCGTACTGCATGCTTGGCAGTTCCATCTGAGCACCCAAAAACATCACGATTTATATAAAAAACACTGCAAGTAGAAAGGTTGCCTGCGATTGCCGAAATCCTTCAAGTTCCATACACATTCTAGCTTGAAAGTTGAAAAGTCAACATCTCCTAATGGCGGACGGAAGTAGCACTTTCCTGCTACCTAATGGTAAAATGCGAATTTCGAAAAGGTCTATAACAAAAAAACACTAACAGTCATGGTCAAAGTGCTCCATTCGAAAATGGTCTAAAGACCATAACAACTCAGTCAAATTTACTGTTAAAAAATGCTAAATATGCAGAAAATGTGGGAGTTTACCCTTATAATTCGTTATACCACTACACGACAACCGTCGCGCGTGATGCACAGTTCGCACTTCACGTTAAGTTTGGGCAGTATCTCTGATGTCAAGCATTGAAATACTATTACGATCTTTCGCTTCAAGTCTTGCAGGTCCATTGGCCGTTGAACATACAGGGTCTTTATAATTAAAGTTCCATTTTGACATGGCCAAAAAAAAATTACTGGACCAAAAGCTATAATACTTGGTAATATTATACAAGAGGGCATGGGAAGTTCATATCCACCAAAAAAAAAATTAGTTCAAAAGATCACCACCAGCATGGAATGGCGCTCTATGCAATATTCGTAAACGAAATTAGACACGAAGGCACAGGTTAACGAGTCTTTAATCCTTACTAAAATTAGTTACATGTTGAATGTGGCCTCCACCATTTACTGAAAGCATGTTGAATGTGTCTTCGTGTCTAATTTCGTATACGAATATTGCATAGAGCGCCATTCCATGCTGGTGGTGACCTTTTGAACTAATTTTTTTTTTGGTGGGTATGAACTTCCCATGCCCTCTTGTATAATATTACCAAGTATTATAGCTTTTGGTCCAGTAGTTTGTTTTTATGGCCATGTCAAAATGGAACTTTAATTATAAAGACCCTGTACATCGTATTCTTGAGGAAACGCCAGACGAATAAACGTAGAGGTGAGATTGGGTAAATTTGGAATGGGACCAACTAGGCTACACCGTTGCCGTTGAAGGTAACATTCAAGGGCGTAATGTGGCGATGCTCCTTCTTGTTAGAAAATGATCCTATCGATGCCATCTTCTTCCATTTGCGAAAAGGAAGTTCTGGAGCATGTCAGGTTAATTATTCCAGCGAATGGTCTGTTGCACGAAGAAGGACGTTCCGTACATTTTGTTATGCACAAAGCCGCACCAAACGGGCTAGCTATCTCTTTGCTCCAATGAATTTTTATTTAATTTGAATGTTTGCATTTTGAAATCACTTTTCAGTTATCATTGGTCCACGTATTTCACAAAATATACGTATTCTAAGAAATATTTCAATTTATCTTAACGATAAATGTTGGCCGTTATTTGGTGTGAACTGTTTACAACTATGGAAGCTATAGGAGTGAGGCGATAGTCATGCGCGCTGTGCTTTACACGTGGCGATAGTCATGTAGAAGTATAACGAATTATTAGGATTAAACTCTCACTGTTTCTGCATATTTTGTATTTCTTACCAATAAATTTTTGTTTTAGACAATTTTAGAGTTGTATCTCTAAAACAACTTCAAGTAATCGTGATCTGCATTGCAAAGAAAGTAGGCATAGATTCAGAAAAGCAATACGATAGTTTATAAGTGCCGACGCGTTTCGGAGTACTCACCATCATCACAGACAAACTTAATAAATTACCTCCCAATCATTAAGGGCAAAATTTAATTTTTCGTATATTGCTGAAACGGTTAGTAATATTACTTGATGTCAAATAAGAATATGCCGTTTTTAGAATCACTTTATAGAAGGCAATTTAATTTTAATTAAATCTAATATACACTTATTCTTTGCAATGAATCCAGTATTTAAAAATGTTTATAACCTATTCTCTCTCTATCTCTCTCTCTCGTTCTCTTTCTTTCATTGAATTATTATTTAATCTTATCGGTGTTCAAAGTGTTTACATTTTGAAATCACTTCTCCATTATCATCGGTCCACGATTTTCATAAAAAAAATTATTCCAAGAAGATATTTACGAAGCCATTAGGCATGTCTTGTTTTCATAGAAAAGAAGGGGTAGAAAGAACGATCATTTGAATGCAATTAAATTTCACTTCTCTGCCAAATTCATCAGCTAATGATGCTCTTAAGTAGTTTATTTTTTTTAATTGAACTCCTTCGTTGCAAAATTAAAAACAACAGAATCTCAAAAAATACTTAGTTTGTGTAACACACGATATACTCTTCCCAAAGTCCTAATTAATTATTTTCTTCACTATATTCATTTTTCCACGTGTACTCTACCATAGGCCTTTTTTTCTTTTTTTTGCTCCGCCTCCCAAAACTGTTCAATTTTCTTTCCGGGCATCAAACAAATCGCTTCCTCTGATCGCCAACCAACAAAAAGATTTCAGTGCAAAACATAAGACCTTGAATTAGAAATGGAAGAATTGGCGTAGAGAATGGAAATCCTCTTCCTGGAAAGGAAAAGAAAAACGTTTTCTTGAAAGGAATTTTTATTTTGCACAGAGGTAGTTTAGCGGATAATTTCCATCCAATTTCAAGGCTGGAAAAAAAATATGTACTTTAAATTTGAATAATGACGGGGGAATGACCAGCTGCCTAAGGATCGCAGTAAGTTTTTTTTACGATTTAAAAATAGAATTTTAAAAGAAATTAAAAAAAACCATTAAAGTAGAAGAGTAAAGTAAATAATACCGTTTGGAGATTGTAAAACAAACGAGTTTATTTTTTGATTCAAATCATGGCATTTTCTACGTCATTTACTAAACGAGTTAGACATACTGAATTTGTTAATAGATGAATGCTTAATTATATATTAGAATTCTAAGTATACATTTTTCTTGTCTAAATAAAGATGAATTCGTCACATTTAATAATCACAAATTTGTTACTGCAGTTTGGTTGCATTATGCGAACGGTATGATTCTCTCTGAGCACGATATCTCAGCATATGAGCCTCAGCATATAGTAAGAGCATAGAAGAAATAAATGAGTAAATGATTCAGATGAGTTTCATACAATTTAAAATTTAATAAAAATCATCAGACGAAATGTTAGGCATCCAATTTTTTCGCTGTTTTTCTGAATTCCGAACGTCCGATTTATTATTATAACCACGATATATTCAGTGGCAGATTTCATTCAAACAGAAAGATTAAGTTATGGATAATCCAGAATTGTGTTTGTGTGGTGGGGGGGGGGGGTTGTTAATGTAATTCAATATTGAAGTAATTTTAAAAAATGTAATATGTCCTTGTTTTGCGCACTAAATAAGGAAATTTAGATGACTTGCGCAATAAACGTAGAGTTGCTGAAACCTAAAAAAAATTAGCTAGAAAATATAGGGTATAGGATTGAAGAACAATTAAAGAGGGACAGTGGGAATGTTGAACAGTTTTTTGTTTCGTTTTTAGTGATATTATAAATAGATCTCTATTATCCTCCCTTCATCCGTCTCGTTTCGATGCTGTTTATCCGTCAAATATGCATTTTTTTTAATCACACCTTCCTCCTCCATCTTCCCACGTTAATTATGCAACACTTGCCCAGTCTTTCTCCCCCCTTTTTTTAATTTGCCAGTTAGAGATTAATACATTTAGGAAAATACATGCTACATGGTTATTAATTTTTTTATTATATGTCCTTTCGAAATGATTAAAAAAGTTATGATTAAGTAATTAAAACTTTAGATACGTGTATCTTAATATGAATTATATTTAAAACTTATAATTTCTCATTTTGCAGCACAGTTTTTTTTTTTTGAAGCATTTGCTTTTCCACTACTATAATTAAACATTTTCGACTTTGTCTTTGAAAACACGGTTTCACCCTGCGACGCACTCTTTGCCCTTTAGCAATGGCTAAATGTAATTAAAATGACAAATAAAAGCCTGAAATTGGCCGCTGTCGTGTGGCTTGAGTCTACAAGACCGCGATAATATTTCACATAAATTTTTTATGAGCACACACAATATGCAATGCTCACTGTCACACACTCTCCCGGTACAAATTACAAAACCTGATGGTAAATGTCATTAACTGAGTTTTTTCTATACAGCAACTCTTTCGCCTCATTTTTAGTATATTTCTTTAAAAATAATGGCATTTCTTTAAAAAAAAATAGTCCAGCCGGAAATTATTTGTAATTTAAGGTGTGACAAAATAATAAATTATAGCGGGAGTCATCATCATTTTCTCTTTGAAAAGTAAAATTTGAATGCAAAATCTTAAAAGAGTAAAATCAAAAACTAATCTAAAAGGATTGACGTCAAACCCTTATTTCCATCTAAAAGAAGAGATGTTTTCCTAATAAACGCTCAACGGGGCTATTAAGTAATAAAGGGCATCTCATCTCCTTTTCTGTTTGCTTTAAGGGTGAAATTATGGCAGGTCAATAAAATGACATTGAAACGCCAAAGGTGGCTTTCGACTTGAGACAGGAGCTGGGTGTTTAATTACACCTCCTGCAAACAGAAACTTATTTGTTGTTCTTTTCCCTTCTATTTTCTATTCTGTTCATAAGGAGGAGCCATCTTACTAAACCGGGGTCAAATAGCACTGCAACTCAGAGAGAGAAAGAGGAAGTGGAGAAAGTTGAAACATTTAAACGAGAGAAAGTGTTTCTCTGGATTCAGAAAATGAAAATCTGCGCTGCGATCGTTTCGTGTAGGCCAAATCAGAGTGACAGCGTTTCGTGAGTGCGGATATGGAACGGCGACGGCGATGGTACAATTTGATACTCATCTTCATATCCTCTTCAATTTCAGTCGTGTTTGCCATCACCCTTCCTTGCTCCAAAGACTCCGAGTGTGCTCATCTGTTGTCGTTCAGGCGCTGTATTCAAGGAACATGCACGTGCCGCCAGGGATATCGACCCAAGGGCATGATGTGCGAGCTGGACACAGGTACATATTATCAATCGACTCTCCATTGATTGAGTCGTTGTTTATAATTTATAGCCAGCCTTTGTCCACTGCTAGACTAACAAAAGTTATGCCTGACATAAATTATTGACTCTTAGTAAGATAGTTACCAGAAACACACTTAACCAATAATCTAAATGCTCTTCATCAGCTTCTAATTATCGACAGCTCAACATTTAACTCGTGTACAATGCATGACGCTATAATACCGATTTCCCGCTGATTTCAAGCTCCTTACTTTAAGCTGAAACTTCTCTTAGTTGGCTTTTGATTCTTATTTCTACATTATTTATGAATTTAATATTAATATAGCATTAACCATATTAATTTGCTTATTAGTTCTTGTAAATATAGGCCAATTAATGCTTATTCACCCGAAGGCTTTTTTTTTTAATGTAATTATTGTTATATTGAATAGTTTAATATTAAGTTCATGTAAGTTCATTTTTTTGAATGATAAACTTTGTTCAGATTTTTTTTTTTATTTTATTATTTTATTTTTTTTTTACGATATCGTATATTCATGAAAATTTTATTTTCTCTTTATATTTAATTTGGTTTGTGGATAGTCTTGATACATGCACATTTTAAATTATTGATTATAAAATTTAATAATACAAAAACATTAATTATATTAATTTGTCAAAACATAAGACAGTTAGGTGTAAAAGAAAACGGGGTTTGTTTTACTAAAGGATGTTTTTACTAATTATTTCCCAATTTTATCTCTGAAATTCTAAATTAAAATTTAACTAAGTGTTAAGTTAATCCGTCTCTTACATGATATTACAGACGTTCATTAGAATACATAAGCATAAGAGAATACATAAAGTGGACATAAAGCCATCTGGACATAAAGCCATGTATTTTAATGAAACACTTTGAAAGTATAAGAAACAAAATAAGCACAGAAACCACAATTCCACAAATGAGATTTTTAATCTTGATCCACGGATGTACATTTCGAAGACAAGGATCAAGATTAAAAATCTTGTCGTCTTCATCAGCGTGTAAGCCAGCTTCTAAAATACAAATTTTATAAACGATTGGATCAATTGAAAAAAACACCAAGAATAGAACATTTCTCAAATCTTGTATATAATCTGAAAATACCATTAAATGTAGGGGCTTCCATTGCACACTTCAAAGTTGACTTCCATATTAGAAAATGGCGTCGGTTTTTTTTGGAAATGGAATACACATAAAAACCCCTCACTTAACAATACAATAATTATTCAGTACTCTGTCAGATTTATATTTTAGAAGTCGGCTATTGGTTCATTTTAGATGAGACATCCTGTATATAGCCAATAATAACAAATCAGATTACATGTATTTTACAAATAATAAAGAGCCAATCAAGGAAATAAAAAATGATAAACAGAAAAACATATAAAAACCAATAAAATAAATTACAAGTAGCCACCATTAGTATTACAGAAAATAAGATTAATAACAAGTCAGGCAACCGAAATGCCCAGGACCGATAGGATTTTAAGGCATTAGAGAATAAAAAGGAAAGCGTTTGATTTCTAAAAAAGCCTTTCGTTGTTAAGAATTAGATGAGGTTACTAAGGAAGCCTCTGGTTGCTAAGCAAGGCGTACTTTTAAGGGAAATGTATAGGGAAAAAATTACCTGAAAAGTTAAATGGAGAAAGTAGCAATTCTCTATAGATTAGAACACATAAGAATCTTTTAATTTGTAAGCATTCGTATTTAATGAAATAAGCGTTAATTGTTGAAGCGTTCTGCGTAACGGTCAATTTTTCTTCATAAAGTATTGCCAACGCTTTTCTACGTAACCATGTACCATTGAAGGAATGATTAGCTACTAGCTATTGTTAAAATATGCCTAACACAAATAAACTATTGATAATATAAGGCGTAAGTAATTATATGCCATATCTTAGCATTGAAAGTTTCCAATGGTTTCATAATGGCATCATTAAAACACCATGGAACCAATTTCGATTATCATTAATTTTACGTTATATTCATTCATGACACCTCATTTCAAGTCGTTTGATAAATTACATGCCATATCTTAGCATTGAAAGTTTCCAATGGGCCAAAATGATATCCCTAAACCACGTACCTTTAAACCAATTTCGTCTGTCATTAATTTTACGATATATTCATTCATGACACATCATTCCAAATTGTTTGATATATTACATACCATATCTGAGCTTTGAACGTTTCCACTGAACCATAATGGTTCCATGAAATCACATACCATTGAACCTATTTCGACTATCATTAAATTTACGTTAATATTCAACCATGATATGTTATTCCAAGCCGTTTGATATAATACATGCCATATCTTAGCATTGAAAGTTTCCAGTGGATCATAATGGTACCACTAAACCACAGACCATTGAACCAGTTTTGACAGATATTGGCCATCAAGGAAGACCATCACGTGTCTTCACTTAATTCGCAAGCCTTTTCTCTGCTTTAGCTATGGAATGCCAAAGGGAGAACAGCATTTGGCAATGCACAGGCCATTTATACATGGAATTGTATAGTGAAAAACGTGGTCCCCTATATTATTCTTGACCTTTTGAACCGGAAGTAGTTCACCGATTTTTTCTTCCAACGAACTCAGTCTTTCGTATTCCCTAAGTTGTCGAATGGCGAAAACGGAAGTCGATAATTCAGAAGCGTTCGAACGCTAGAGCACCAACAGACAGACAGACAGACAGACAGACGGACGGTCGGACGCACATTGTGAAAACATAAGTACCTATCTTTCCTAATAATTAATGGGTTATTCTTTAATAATAATAATTGTTGACATAACATTAGCATGACGACCATCGGTATCTCTGCATACCTCAAATCATTAAACTAAGCATTCCCCATTGGTTTTCGCTGTTGATGCATTCTAGGAAATCAGCATCTGGTACACTCCTTAAAACTCCGTAAATCATGTAAAACCTGCAAATAATACCAGTCTTTTCTTTTATACTTTAGGAGATTAATTCATTACTTCCGCACAAAGAGACTTGCACGGATATTCATTGGAGATGAGACTCCTATTTTGTTTTTTAAAGCAATCACGTTATTTTCCGACATATACCAGATAACTATTATTACATGCCCGCTTGTATCCATTCTTAAGAGATCTGCAAAAAAAAAACAAACCATATTGAACTATTTGCATTAAAATAGTAGCTTATATTATGTCCACCCTGTATAACCTGCATGTATAAATGCAAACCATCCACCTTATAGTTATTTTTTAAGCTTAATTACAGTTTCAGTTTGTTTCAGCTTTTCAATACTATGGATCTTGACCTTAGACTTGATAAATCCCAGCAAAAAAAAATAAAAAAAAAATCAAAAAAAATCGGCGGTTCTGGTGACTGGGAGGCCTATAGTCCGTTTAGCGATCCGTAAACCTGCGTTTTTTATTTTCTTGACGTTTTCCAATTTCTCTCAATCCGAAAAACACATTTTCGAAATTATGTCCGTAAGTGTGTGAATCCGATAACTCAAAATCGCAACGAGCTAAATGGTTATCTGATCCTTAGACACACATCCGATTTTCTTCATATAACTAAGACTTTAACTAAAGGTAAGCAAATTTATTATAGGCATTCATAGTGAAAAACAATTAGATATCAAATTTCAGCCGAATCGCACAAGCAAAATGGGTAGTTTACTGAAACCTACTTAACATATACAGGGTGGATACAAAAATGCGCCTCCCTCCCCCCCCCCTTTTCATTTTCGTAACTGAAGCAGATATGTCAATTTTGATGAATCCAATGAATAGGAAGTTGTGGGTGACCTATCCTATGGTGCACTTTTCATCATCCCAAATATGCAAATTAGGACACATTTAAATCCTATCTTAAAAACCATAACAGATACACAAAAAATTCCAATTGAAGACTTGTTCAGCATGTAATTCTGAACAAAACAAAACAAAAATTTCAAAATATTGGGGGGGGGGGGGTGATTCCTGGGATCAAAACAAGAAAGAATGTCCCTAGGTATATCTGTCCTACAAGCCGTTGTTATTGTGTTACATGAGTATGTACTGTCGCGTACCTTTTGCCAAGACACGCGCAGATTAATTGGGAATTGAGCCAGACAAGGGGATAATTAACCCCGAATTTCCGCCATAAATTAAGATTGGAATTTTCAGTGAAATTTCCCAGAAACAATTAAAAGAAGGGAAGGGGGGTAAAAAGTTAGCATTTATAGTTAAGACTGAAGCTCCAAATCTAAGGTAGGGACCCTTTTCTTATTAAACCCTATTACATTAATAATCAAACTGGATGCAGTTATCCAAACAACATTGAAGTTTTATTACACCTTTTAAATAAATAATTCAAACTACAGGACAATCCAAGAAAGAGTGTGAAATAAAATTGAGTTCAAGGCGCAGAACGTCTACCAGAAGAATTCAACAGTTAAGTAAAGCCACGGTATGCCGACGCCTCTGAAAAACGACAACTTGTTTGGAACTTGCGAAGAGCAAAAAAAAAAAAAAACTCTCGAAGTTTCTCGTGGTTGAAGAGGGAAAAAAAACTCAAGTAAGACGGAAGGTCGAAGTTTTTCGACTTGGATAGTTCTAAAAAAAATACAAAAAAATCAAACAAACAAAGAAAAACAGTGACAAAATATACAATTAGTAGTAAAACTAAAAAACAAGCGGTAATGCAGTATCTGGCACCCAAAAGCGTCAAGCTAGTCCTGACTACGAACACAAGCCAGACATAACCTTCCGCAAATCCTACGCACAGATTGGAGCCAAACTAATGATGGTAAGATAGTCCCGCTTGAGAAAAGTGACTTGGCGGCTAAAACCTCGATAGAGCACTAAGGTCCGTAAATAGCTGACGGGAAAAAGTTACGGAACGATGGCTGATACGTCAAAGAAGTTCCTGCTGGGTGAAAAATATAGAAAAAAACAAAAAACAAAAAAAAAACAGGAAATAGAACGGGATAGAATTAACAAACTAGCAAAACAAAAGAACAAAATCAGTAAAGAAACTAAATAAACAAAACGTGCTTTACCAAATAAGACAGGCGGTAAGAGAGAAATAGGTGGGTGTGGTGGGGGGGGGGAAGCACACGCAAGGGAAGCAAGAGGGAAATGAAATTTTAGGTAAAGACAAAAGGGAAGGCGAGGGAGGAACAATTAATTAATAACAAAGGTGCAGGACATCTTACTTGGTGATAGCAAAAAAAAAATAAATAAATAAAGTAAATAAAAAAAAAACCACAAAGAAGTCCTTCTAGATCATTTGACAAAACAGTCAACGTGTTAAAACAATTTCGGGACTCAGCTGTCCTTGAAAGCAGGTGATAATCCTGTTTTTAAGAGAAGAAAGAAAAAAAAAACAAACAAAGAAAAGGCAAAAAATCAAAAAAAGCGAATCAATTTTAAAACACAAAGTAAAGCAATCCACGGTCCAACGCCCAAAAGAACCGATCCAATATTTTTCAATAAACACGCACAGACTCTTGTCTCCATAGGACTGCTGCCCCCAAAAGTTTATTTTTGCACTAAAAAAAACTGAATTTTTGAAATTCTGACTTCGGATTCTTAAAGACCATCAAAAAATAGAATAGGAATGTCTGCAGACCCACTCTCTATCTCTTTGTCTTCATCGATAAAATTGGGTTCAAAACTTTAAAAGTTCCACACTTTCAGGGCCTCTATTTCTCTAAACGGTTGGATCAATTGAAAAAACACCAAGAATAAAACATTTCTCGAATATTGTGTACAATCAGAATATATCATTAAAAATAGGGGTTCCTATTTAAGATTTCAAACTTACCCCCTCCCCCCAGCCCCCCTCACAAGGGGGGGGGGGGTAATTTTTTAACCAATGAATTTACCCCGCGAAATAATTCACTTTTAATTTTGGACATTTTTTCGTACAATGCTTAGTTTCCGGGATATTCAGTTGTCTCAAGATTTCCAGTCTCTCGTATTTCCAGTCTCTCGTGCGCTATGTTAAAATCTCATGTGATTTCGTTTTGATCAATAATGCTAGTAAATGGCAGCGCCATTACAACCGACGTGGAGAACTTACCATTAATTTGCAAAAGATGGCATATTTGTGTAATTCGTGATTTTAAGACGACCCTCCTTTTAGTGGCCCATTAATTTGGAAAAATAACTCGTCTTATAACACTGTATAACATGAAAAATATCCTTTAGATGAAAACATGTGTTTCTTGAAAATTTTGGCTGAAAATAACGAATCAGTAATTATTTTTTGTTTACCACGCACCATTTTCCAAAAAAACATTCCACATTTGAGCTTTTTACGTATATGTATAGTAGCGCATATAGAAGCGCCATGCGACCAGTTCCTCATTCTGAAGATCTTTCTATACCTACAGCTCTAGATAAATATACTATATTTCAGCTTCAGAGGGACCATATTTCAACTATATTTGCTCTATCGTGCAACGAGAAAGTCTAGGGGAGAGCACTCTTGATTTTTTTTTTAGCAGTAACTTAGAGCCCATCCAGCCTTAGTTTGTTCCAGATGTGATGGACATATCAGTTGTTATGTATTGTTTAATTTTTGTTGTAACAATATCCACCAATAACAATTTAATGCGCAGTTAAACAATATTTAGTAAAAATGCTCATATTTCAGCAAATATTTAATAATTTTATCTCTGCTGTAGTTTGTCAAATTTCTTGAAAATGACATTGCATTGGGTTGAAAACCCTGCATGTTAAAACAAAAAACGTACGAAAAAATTTCGATTTTTTTTTTTTTTAACCTTTATATCTCCATGAATATACTGTCATATCAATGATTTATGACTAGCACCCCTTCAAGGCACACGCATGGTTCGCCCCAACAACGATAACACATTGCAAAATTTGCATAACAAACTGAGAAAGCTTTAAAGCTGGTGCATCAAACGGCAGGTGCCCGAGCCTCAAGATGGGTAAACGTCCGGATTTAACGGACATCCAAAACGGGATGATAATAGGCTATCGCAGCAAGGGTGGCACCATCTCCGAAACGGCGCGATTTGTGAACTGTTCACGGCCCCCTGTAATGAAGGTGTACAAAGAGTGGACAGCAGGGACAGAAATCGCGTCCCAACGCCATCACTATAAGGGTTCACGAGCCATCGACCAACTGACCACCAGATTCAACAGTGGTGCCAAAAGACGTGTATCCGACATTACCGTTGAACGCACCCTGCTCAGAACAGTCGACGCATAATTGCTGTACCCATGTTGACCAGGGATCATCGTCAACGACGCCTAGACTTTGCACGTGAGCACGGCCATTGGACCACAGACGAGTGGGCTAAGGTCGCCTTCTCCGACGAGTCAAGGTTTTTGTTCCATAAGATTGACGGGCGATGGCGATTGCGTCGTAAACGCCATGAAAAGAGACTGCAGGAGGCTATTGTGGGCCGGAAACAGGGTGGTGGGAGTAGTGCGCATGTGTGGGGGATCTTCTGTTCGGAGCAGTTAAGTCCACTGTTTCGTTTAGAGGGCAATTTGAATGCCTGTGGCTATCTGTCAATCGTCGCGGACCAGGTGCACCCGTACATGCTCACGATGTTCCCCCAATGTGATGGTGTATTCCAGCAGGACAATGCACCCTGCCACAAGGCACGTTTCCTTCTGGATTGGTTCGAGGAACACTCTATTGACTTTCGAGTGCTCCCTTGGCCCGCTAATTCGCCGGAAATCAATCCAATCGAACATGGACTGCCATACCATCGGACATATACCGCGCACTCTTGCGTCCATGCCACGACGCCTAGCAGCAGTTATAGCAGCGAAGGATGGCTACTCCCATTACTAAGCAGGTGGTCATAATTCAATGATATAACAGTGTATGTGCTATTCTTATACAAATGAACACAGATAGATAAAAGAAGCCTCATAATCATATGCTACAACTACAATGTATTTCAGCCATTATTTTTTACAGGGTCATCCCTAACATTATTTTTTGGTTCAATTTGTTTCTGGTTCCCTATTTGTCTTCGGGACAAAAATCTTAGCTGAAATATACGGTGTAACATGCTCTTTACACCCTGAAGTTTCAGGATAATTTTCAAGTATTTTTCTAAATATTCAACAAAAGGTCTAAAATCGAAAGTGTCCGGTCATTAATGGGCAACATAGTATAGTTGTTGGATAGGTCGGTAGATCGGATAAGTAACTTGGTTTTTCCTGCAGGTTCCTTTTTCTGGATAGCCATATTTAGAATTAAGACACTTAGGCGTTTTTTTTTGTTGTTTTTTTTTCTTTTTGGTCGTTCAAACAAACGCTACAGATAATATTATTGCTTTAATGTTGTCTGCGTTTAACATCTTTGAGACACTCAGAAGAAATATCCAATATAACTCCCGATCCGGCGGATTATATGAACTACGAGCGAGATCGCACTTATTAATTTTATATGTACTGATAAAATCATTGGTCAGTTATTTGATTTATTAACGCAAAAGTTTTTCCGTAAAAACACTTTATTTTAATATTTGAAAATTTTCTATTTAACTAATTCTTTTACAGATGACATAAATTATTACTATTGGTTTTAAATATTACGAAATGCATAAGAATTATCTCGGTATTTGATTCATAATAAAAAACCTTCTCATTAAGTCTAGGAATTAATAGCATTCAATAAGAACTATTTAGGACTAAAGACATCAGCACTAGTTCGATAACAGGGACATTTTTTGTGTAATAAAGGCTTTTATGGTATTTCAATCTTGGTTTACAAACAAAATTTGTCTAAATCGGTACATTCTTAATTTTACAAATTTATTCAATATTTAATTTAATTTTTCATATTTAATTGCAGAGCTTTGTGGCATTTTCGTAAGTTTATTGTAAAGTAAACCCTTTTAACGTCAAATATTCATGAATCCTCATAAATGTTTGAAAATAATGCTCAAGCGCTCAGGTTTCCTTGCTAAAGAGAGTAAGAAAAACAATCCTAGTGTTTTCATAACTTAAGACTATCAAATTAGCGTTTTTACAAGAAAAATCGATAAAACTACCCCTCCTCCTCTTCAATCCGATAAAATTCACGTGTTGCATTTGCAGCACACTTCTTTGAAACGTGTTAATATTTCATAAATAAAATTTATTTAACGCACAGCACAGAATTTCAAGATTCAATTTTCAGTATATTTCGTGAGTCACTTTAGTAGAATTCTTTGTACAATTTTTGAACTATTAAACGCATTTGTATCTTCGAACAAATAAAAGTAAAAAATACTTTTAACTTATTAACTTGCGAAGAGAATAGTTCTTTAAGGAGAATAGCAAAAAAGACACCTTTAACCAGAACGAATTACTTAATCATTTCTTTGAATATGTGAATACTTCTCAAGTTAAATTAAATTATATAGATTAATGTTTTATAAGCGAATTAAGTAAGGATGCGGCATCTAAGCAGGAATTTGAAATTTGTCAAAATTGATATTTTCATTATATATTTACTTACATAAAAACTGTACACTCTTCGAAAAATTTTATTTCTTTAAATAATAAAAGCGTGTTCTTGTCAACGCATTTGAAAATTAAGGATTTATCCATGCCAAACGATGTACCCTTAACCATTTTTATCAATTTCTAATCATAAGCATAAAAAAAATCTGATTTTTGGTCATTAAAGGGTAACCGCCACAAATTTTGAATTGACATATACAGAAATAAATTTCAGTATTACAATTTTATATGAAAACGGTATAGCCTATAGAAAGTATTTCACTCGACTCGATCCGTCTGGGCTGCTCAAATTTCTACAGATCTATAACATTTGTCTGTAGTGTTGATCGTAGGAAAATATACGCAGCTTCGTTCATTACGGCCGAGACGATGTTGTAAAGTGAATTATCACATTTCCTCTCTGGCCGAGGCTCGTTTGGGGGAAAAGAGGAGCGAAATTGATGCCTCCGCCTCGCTAGAATTGCCTCCGCCTCGGCCCACAAATAATTTGCAAATAGCAGCAAGCGTACGCGAAAAAACGGAAATCACATTCACTTATGCACATTTCGAAATTCAAACGAGTTCAATAAATCAAAGTGGAAATTTGGAGAAAATGTTATAAGCAACCACAGAGGCAATAATGATGACTCAGCATTAATTCCATTGTCGGATTTTGATGTAAATTTTAATATAAGTTGTCGGATGCATGTACATTCACTTGTTTACCAGGGATCTAGCTAGAAATTGCCGAGTTTATTTTTTCAAAGAAAAAATGCAATATTTTTGTATTACAATAATAGTGGTGGTCAGCTGCCTTTGCAACTTTTGGAATAACAGTGGTCTATTTTAAAACTTCAACAAATACCCTATAATACTTATTAATTTACAATCGGAGTGGTGGTAATTTTATGACCTGTGCCGATCACCGTAGCTAGATCTCTGGTTTAGTAAAATTTAAGAATAAATCTTTCTCATAAAAATGACTGTATATTTTAATGCCTAAAGCATTTTTAAGAAACTCTATGAAAGATTTAAAGTAAAGATACCACGAGAAACTTAAAAAGAAGCACATGTAATGTAATGAAATACTGTATATTTAGTTGGAAAATAAGTAATACAGTATAAAGAAACGGAAGATAATACTCCAAATAAATAAGATAGAATAGAGTAATAAATGAACGTACTAAATTAAAAAAATATGGTACATATAACTTCAGGAAACTGCCAACTCTGACAAAACAAACCTTCTACGGTCAGAAAAGCGTATCTGCTGCACTACTGACTGACATATGAGATATAAGGCTAATTGCCCTCTATTTGAATAGAAAGAAGACCATTTAAGCTGAAGGCGAGCGATAAAAGCATTGTAAATAAGCTATGATTCGAGTGGTTCGAGAATTTGATTTAATGTCTGGGCATCTAATTTTTTCACCTTTCTTGCTTATATTTTTCCGTGAGAAACAGAATATAGCCCATTTACGTCTTCTATGTCTTTTCCGTGATGATCCCTGAATGGAAGCTTTCTAGCCCCTACGTTCATCATTTCATCAGATTTTGCAGTAGAATTTTTTCATATAGTTTAACGAGGAAATATTTATGAAACGCCGTGTGTAAGCATGATAATAATTTATATTAGGAACTTGTTAACCTCAGCATAATTTTTTTTAAAACTTAAATACAGATTAATGTTAGAAAACGGATTTAAAATTTGGAGGGTACATCAAAATTTATATATGACTATAAAGGAATATGTACAGGATATAAACTGTAAGGGAAGACGCAACAGACCACACATACTGAATTTATTACAAGTTAATTCTAATAAATTCATTCATTGTGGATTTGTTTGTTTTTTCCCCTTATAGTGTGTATCTAGCTATATTGTCCATATTTTTCTTGACTTCAACTTATTACGATAAGAATATGTACAATTTTAAAAATATTAAAATTCTAACTTATAACATAGAACTTAAATTCCCACGTGCTGGACAAAACCAGGATTGATAATCGTAGTCAGTAAAGAGAACATGGACTTTCACAAAATCGTCAATGATATTTTTTGACTGACTAGATAAAACATTCTATTTTTTAAAGATACTCGTCGTCCCAGGTCGCGGAAATTTTCCTTTCGTTCTTCATCTTAATAAGTTTCTCGAATGACATCTTTGAGCTGTTAAGCAGTGAAAGTGAATACTAACTTATTCTTATCTAAAGTTTTCTAATGTTTTCTGGGAAAACAAACTATAAATACAATTTATAATATTTAGGCTTACTGTTTAGAACTTTGAAAAACTTGTTTAGAACTTTGGAAAACTTAATAATTGTGATTAAGTTATTAAAAATCGATATTGTTTTATTAAGCTCAAACGAAATTTAGAAATTTTTAAAGAACCACAATTTCTTACCAGAGAGCAAAAGAATGTTCCTACAAAATTCTAGGTGTATATATTTCTATTTGTGAATATCGGATTTTAGTAAAAACTGATACAAATTAAAATTTTTTGGATTATTCTGTTACTATTGCTTCCTCCCGTCACAATTTTTCATTTTACAACAATTTCGGAAGGTTTGATTTTTCAATTTCTAATATTTTTCGTGAAAATTTATGCAGTTTTTACATGGTCTACATTTTGAAATTGAAAAATTGAAAAATCGTTAAACGAAAGCATACATGAACTTCTATTTCCATTTGGTTTAAAAAAATAGCAATGAAAATCTCCATAATATAAATACATAAAGTTTTAATGAGAAAAATAATTTATTATTCATTCTTTTTAAATAAATCAGGTAAAACGTTTTTGAATTCGTTTCCTGGTTCGTTTTTGCTTAAACCTCCTATTAATAGGAGTTAACGTCCGTCTCATTAAATGTACCAAACTACCAATTTCTCCTCCTTTCTTTTAATATAGTATTTTTTCCGGAGCATTTGAAATAAACTCATTAGTTCACTCTAAAATAATAAGTTCATTGACGTTTAAGGCCTATTGCCATTGCTTGTAGAGTATTTGCGTTCCTTTTAACTGATCGATAAGAACCCAATAACACTTGGCATTTTTCTAACGAGTTCAAGAGGGAGTTGAAACCCTATCTTAATTCATCCTGTCAGATAAATTTTATAATCCGCTTGACTTAGCTGGATTCATATTATCTGTATAGGAATAATTTCATTTTTTTTTTCTCTCAGATGATTTCCTTCCTCTTTTATCCCACGTTTGGGTGTGCCAGCAAAGATCGATATTGTCAGCATTGCTTTTCATTTTACGAACATTAGCTTTGTTTGTTTGATGTAATCACATCTCTATATTGATTATGCAACTTTCTGCTTCTAGAGGAATAGAACAGGAGCTGTCATCTAAGGCTAATGCATTATAAATAGTCAATATTTGTTTAGATTAAATTTCAATACAAAATAATCTGTAAGATCAACTTTATATTCTTCCTTGATTACTGCCAGTTTCATATAATTTTTTTTATAGTCTTTATAAATTGTTATGAACTTAATATATATTTAAATCCTTTTGGCATATCATATATATCAAGTAATTTTGTGTTAAAAATTATTATAATGGTAATTATTTTACAATTTACAAGGAAGATGATTACCAAGCCTTGCATTGTTAATAATTTTTGGCAGTTTTCACCATTCGAGTTAAAAGTGCGAGTTTGGTAACTCAGAGTTAAACTTTACCATGTTTATTTTTATTTATGTATTTATTTGTTTATTTTGTTAATAATAATATACAGTTGCGACCAACTGGGACCGGTATGGTCAATAGACCGACTAGTTAGGTCCCAAGGGTCGCTAAAATGTATTGATAATATTATCATAAGTTAACAAAAAGTTTAGTACAATTGAAAAAACAATAACGAATATTATAATATCAGAGCAACAATAAACGAATAACAACTGCGAGAAAAAATGAGATTAATGTAAATCTGATTTGATACAGTATTTAACATTTTGAAAGGTTGGTTCAGGTCAGAAGAATCTTAAGCCTGTTGTAATCAGAAACGTACTTAAAACTTAATAAATTATAAATAAATAACAAATTACTGTAAAGACGCATAACAAAATAGAAGCAAAGGACATGGTGGAAATCCGGATTACTATGATGGAATTTACCGACAGATAGACTGGAGTCTAAGAAAATAAAGACGAATCGGAGATTACGAAGTATAAAATTTAAGACTAACCATTACCACAGAAGTTGAATAAGTATGGCCATATTAGCCAAAGACCATGCATAGAGTTAAGTCTGATGTGGGTAGACAGAGCAAAAAAGGGGATGTTAACCCCCCTGAGGACCGACGTATCATTAGGAGCAGATGCATCAAGGACTCGTACGTAAAAAAAAAAAAAAATATAAAATTTAAACCTAAATGAGCCAGGTGTGAATATCATAGTGGTGATCCAGAACAAAGGTCTTGAAGATTTATGTAGAATAAAGAAAAGGCCTCCTCGGTGGTATTTCCACTGGAAGAAAGGCCCAACATCTTGCGCCAGTATACGTCACACAGCGACGTCGATAATTAAGTTTAACTAGAGGGAGGTTCAAGTCAAAAGCTGTACGTCTTGGATATCTATAATTATCGGCATTGAGAGTGAGATTAATAAGAGTAGGAACTGAAAGGTGCGATTTCGTGACTTTAAATACAAATATACATATTCTAATAAAATATTATTGATATATGGTGGCAATTCGAAGTTCTTTAAAAAGATGGGAAACTGAAGTGCGTTTCAAAAATCCAAAAAGTGATCGGAGGAACCACTTTTGTAATTTGAAAATACGTGCAAGGTTCGATGACGTGGATGATCCCCAGAAAATAATATTGTAGCAAAGAGCAGAGTGTATCCACACGTTATATAATAGTAGAAGAATTCTGGTAGGCAGATAATGTAATCTGGAGATAATTCTTTGTTTTTGATTTAGGTTAGTTAATAATGAATCAATATGATGGTCCCATGTAAGATCATGCGTAATAACCAATCCTAAGTACCTAAAGGATGTCACTGTTAATAAAGGGCAGCCATCATAGAGCAGAGAAAAGACTTACGCTTATTCCTTTGATAAAAAAGCATAGACTTGGATTTTTACGTATTAACGCATAAAAGATTCGTACAGGACCATGTTTTCAACTTAGAGAGCGCGTCAGTCAACGATGATGACAACACAACGTCATAACTTGCCTCTATAAGTGTGACATCGTCAGCGTATAAAATTATCTGGAATGGTATAGGAAGAGAGATGGCTGATGGCAAATCATTTATAAATAAGCAGAACAACAAGGGGGAAAGCATAGAGCCTTGGGTGACTCCCAAATTTCTCATAACTCGATGCAAAGAGATATCAGCTGGATATCAGAATAAAGTAGAAAATAAACCCTGTTAGTGAGAAGTCATTTGTAAGCCACCGCAAAGGAAGTCCTCGGATGCCGTAAAAGTTGGATAATTTGAAAAGGGGTCGATCAATGGATACGGAGTCAAAAGCCTTGGCGAAATCGACATATACCGCAGCAACAAATTTATTAGCAGCCATTTCGCTCGAAGTAAATTCCAAAAACTCGTGGGATGCGGTTTCAACACATCTTTTTGGAACGAATCCATGTTGGAAAGGCGAGATTAGGGTGTTATCAAAAACGTATTGGGATAGCCGAAAATAATATAGTTTCTCAAAAATTTTTGCAAAGGTAGAAGGAGCAGAGATTGGTCGATAATTCGAAAAACGCTTAGGATCCCCTTTTTTAAATATAGGGAAGACTCTTGCGATCTTTAAAACATCTGGGAAAATACCTGTAGTTAGTGAATGGTTAAAAAAGAATGCTAACGGATCGGCTAATTTACGGTGTAAACAAGTTATTGTATCAGAAGATAGGCCAAGAGGGTCAAGGATCGATGAAGACTTTAAACGAAGTATTACTTTATCCACCTTTTCAGTAGTAATGGGGGCAGCGAAGAAACTCGAAACCATACGAGAGAAAGTAATGTAATTTTGCATATCTTCAAGATCCACTGATGTAGTATTATCTGGTAATATGGATTGTAAAAAAGTAGTCAAATTAGAACTCATGAACCGGTCAGACTGGCTGAATAGCGTCACCGGAGGACTAGAACTTACCGAAAGATTTGTTATTAATTTCCACTTTTCTTTGCAAGAGTGGAGACAAGCAAATAATCTTTCAAAGTAGATTGATTTAGCCTCCCTTATCTGTAATTGTACAGCATTTGAATATTTTACATCTCTTGATATTTGCCGGGGAAGGGGCTGGACAAGCTTTTAAATAATAGTTGTTCTTTTTCTTGACTGCAGCATAAATAGTGGGAGTGATCCAAGGCTTCCACGAGGTAATAGTAGGTGTCATTACGTTCAGAGGGCATTGGTAAGGAAGGTACCGGTCAAATCCAGTATTTACATGGTTTAAAAAAGTACCAAATAGCGCATTAGTGTCTTAGTCAGTTGATAGCAGTGTTCCCCAATGAGTTAAAGTAAAAAAGATTGCAAAACTATGAGCCTATGATTTGACGTAACTCGCTTACGGGTGGTATTCGGTTTACATAAGTACAGCATATGTGTTTCAAGTATAGTAAATATAGGAAAGTGGTCACATATGGATGAGTCTACAGAAACACTGATCAAAATATTTAGCGTAGCAAAACAGGCTTCAATGACCGAGTATGTCCCATAGGCAAGCGAATAGTGTGAACGACGATGTGGTTAACATGAGACCTGAACAAGTGATGGGGTCTAGTAATCCATTTAAACTGGATGATGGAGTACTAAGGTCTATGTTGAAATCACCTAATAATGTTAATGAATTATCCAGTGGTAGTAAATCGATCAATATGGCCGATAAATGGGCATAAAACTTGATAGCGAACCGGTGGGAGGGCGGTAGATCGCTAGAAAAGTATGTTACCGCCAGTAGTTCGTAATCATCTGTAGTATCCGAAAATTGTGCAAGAAACAAGAAATCCAGTGTATCTAGAATATACATACATAAACCGCACCCGCGTTTGCGAGTCCGACTCACTGAAACTACGTTATAACCATCAACTAAAGGTATTTCGCTATGACTCTGACTCGCAAGTTTCTGCAAAAAGTTTAGGAGTAACAGCGATAGTATTTAAATTAGCAAGCGCACAGGGAAGATTAGAATTAAGACTTCTGATATTTACATAATATATAGATAAATTTTGATTGACAACCGGGATTGGCAGTCCCTTAATAGCGGTATTCAACTCGTCTATTGACATAGGATATTTAAAGGAAGACAACTCCAGTAAGAGAACTGAACGAAACATAGTTATAAATAATGATTTTTAATGTGTTAACTCGGAACAAAACTTAAAAATAGGAATAAATAAGGGAAAAAAATATGGCTGAAGACCATAAAGAAGAGCGAGCAAAACAAAGAATAAATTACCTAGAACTAACAAAATAACCAGTATAACAAAAACGTAAATTATATAATACAAACCTAACAAAAATAAGATAAAATATTTGCTCAATAAAGAAGTGACATAATTTCAAATTTGGACATGGTAATTAAATAGGATACGCAGTGGAGGTGGCACAGAGACATAGTATTAATTCTACTGAAGATCCATTTCATTAGCGATCAATCTAATTTTCCCGCGGGAATCTTTAGCAAAAAATTGTTATCCAATAGAGAAACGTTCAAATACCATTTGTCATCCTAACTCTAACTCTAACTCTCAGAGTGACCCGAGATGGTGAATACGTATCCTTTGGCTCATCCAGTTTTGATCAAATCTTTTGTGCTGCTGAACTCTGAAGAATAAATAATTAATTTTATAAAAATATAGCGCTCAAAGTGAAACAATCTATTAAACAAAGGATTAGACTGCTTCTGCTTAAAACTTAAAATTTTTTTTTTAATTATAGCTTGAAAATTTTATTATCTTTTCTGACTTGTTAATTCAGGTTATTTGAAAGCGTTTCTCTTTATATTTAGTATGCAGATCTCCCTTCACTTCATGAAGCTCGATTCCGCCGGTCGTAAGTCTGTTCTGCAAAAAATTGGAGCTCGTGAGTTGTTTACGTACAAAAATCATTTTATTAATTGCAAGTTGAAGGATTCGTGAAGGCTCGGTCTAAGTGCGAATGGTCATAACCAGAGTGCACTTGCACTTTTCCCATAACGAAAAAAAAACAAAACAAACAACTTTTAATCTAAAAACTCCTTATACATTTATCTACGTTAGCTGTCTGAAGATTACGCTGCAGATATATAAAATAAGAAAGCTGTCAATATCTGTACCAAAGTATAAAAGACAAAAAAAAAAAAAAATAATTACAAAGTATTTTTTTTTTCAATTTTTGAAATTTCAAATTTGTCTTGCCAGTCAATCGTAATTAGATGCGTGACTTAATCGAATAAATTTGAATATCAATGAAACTTAAATATGTAACATTATTATATTAGAATTTATATTTTACGTAGGATATTATGTTATTTATAATTTTGACATTTTTCGTATTTTATTTTTTTTGGGGGGGCATGTCATTTATCTGCCACTCTCTTAGTATACATGAGCAAAGATCCGAAAAAGGGATACGTATACTGGATAAGAAGACTTTTCTTATAATTAAGAAACACGCTAATTCAAATTTAAAAAACATTTAAATTATATTTATTATTACCGATTAATTAATCCGGCTCTATTTCGACATTTTTTCCATTTATTAAATCGCGTGGCACGGATGTATTCTATTTAATACGAACAATCTGATTTTTTTCTGCTAACTCTGAACGCCAAATGCCTTTTTTATGAAAGATATGTAATTTCATAAATGTTTCTGAAAGAAATGGACTGAAGATAAAAATCGTAGCTTCATGGGCTTTGGAAAATTTAAACGTAAACAGAATTAGAATATGAAATTATTTTTTTCACTTTCATGATTCCTAGTAATATTATTGCGTCACTTTGTAATTGAAATAAATTTCAGGAAACATGTTCCCTCTTCCTTCCCCTTTATCATTTCATATAGTCGTATGACCTTATTGTTACTGCAGGAAAATGAAATCGCCACATATATGCGCCTTCATCGCACTTACAGGAAATTAATTCTTCAGTTTATTTATCGACAACCGTTGGTAGGGAATTTCAGTCCGAAATAAGAATCAATAATATGACGGTTATACTTCCTGAGTAATCATTTTCTTTTCATGATTTTGGATAATTCTTTGATTTTATTCACTTATTACAGTGATTCTCTGTTAATTTAGAGTGGTTTGGCGAGAAATGGATAGGAATGTAATAATTTCTCCATATAAAAACATATCTTGTACTATTGCAATATACTGTAGTTTGTTATTGCAGTAGCTGTTATATCGATATCGGGTTACATAATTACAAACTCTGTTTTTATTTCAGAAGAATGCAATTTGGACGTTCTTCTCCATTAATTTTATAATGAATTGTTGAAAAAATATTCTTTGTGAAAACATTTTAAATAATGCTTTATTGAAAAAACAGATCTTTTTATGAGGTATTGTTTCCTAACCTTTTCTTCTTTACACTTTAATAAATTAAAAACGTGAAAAATTCGATTTTAGAAAAAATAGCTTCATAGAAAAATGAAAAAAGTGCAAATAGCTTCTTATGTTATAACTTTAAATGTTAACTATATAGTTTGACTCAAAAAGTGAAAATGAATGATAACAACATTGTAACTGAGAAATGAACATTAGTTGAAACCTTCCATGTTTTTTTTCAAAGGGAACGATAAACACAGAAAGCAATCTTTGGTTCACAACGCATTTGAGACGATCTTGTTTCTGTTTCAAAAAAAAAAAAAAGAACACAAATGTAAATTTCATTTCTGAATTTCAGTGTTCTATATAATAACATTTGTGCGGATTATTTGTGCAGCTGAAGGAAAAGACTTAAAAATTATGGAGCACGAAAACATCCGATAACTTTTTATATTGGTCATTCATATTTAAGACCTCTTTGTATGAAATAATTTTTGAGTAATTGGTTATTTTTTTAAACAATAGAAGAAACCAAATATAAACATGCAAAAATACTTTATGTTAAATTCATTTTTAATAAAAATAAATTTAAATTAAACTTTGCCGATTCCTTAGCATAATTTTGCAATAACCAAACGTTTCAAAAGAATGTAGGAATATAACTTCCTTATCTAAAAAATGTTTAAATATTTTATGGGTTTTGATTTTTAAAAACACGCACATTTATATACATGAAAATGCATTTAACATGAAATTTCTGCATTATAAAATTTATATTTTATAAATTAATTTGCTAGTTATAAAAATACAAAGATAGCATATCAACATTATAAAATTTCATTCTTTCAGGAATGCTCCTGTTTTATTGTTTTCTTTTCTTTTGTGATACTGCTATATTTGAGTTAATCATAAATCCAAAAGCTTCTTTTATCTTTGAGAAAAAGACATTGAAACAGAAATTTTCATTATTTATATATTTGTTTATTTCAATAAATAAGAATATACAAGTCGGACAAAATTTCTATTTTCATGCGTTGAATATGCCCCACTCTTCTGGAAACAACAGAATTGACCAAAAATTCAGTAAATTTTTTTTTTGTTGTTGGAAAGAGTTGAACGGCAGCAGAGTCGAAGGAACACAGTAGCGACGGGCTCATGTCGCGATTTATTTGACATTCATTGGACATAGATCCTCTCGAAATGGTTCAAACCCTCCCCTTAAGAGCCTGGCAATCGGGCGATTCGCAATCAACTTATAAATCCATTCCAGTTCGAGTAACCATATAATCAGAAAAAACGAGTGTGGAACTGGTCAAAACGAGTGTAAATCTCCCTTAATGCAATTTTCTATGGTGATCTGAACGGTGGCAACGATTTTGATGTAAGTCGTACGATTATTTAAATTGTTATTTTTTTGTTTCGGTCTTATTCCAAAACGACGATGAGGAACTCAGAAGATGGGGGAGAAAGAATAGATGGATTAAAAAGAAAACCAGCCTATCGTAAACAAACTGATTACGTATATGATGAAGAGGAAACGTTTCATTTTTTATTTTCTTAGAGAAATAAATTACTAATTTATTCTATGTTCTGAAGAATGGGTTAAAAATTTATTCTTTATCTCTTTAAGATTGGCAATGACTTCGGTCTTACTTGAATGTTGGGCTTTTGCCAATAAGACTTCAACAAAGGAGTCCAATAATCGTAAATTGCTGATTATATCGGCGTAAGCACAAAATAAAATTATATTACAAGAAAAAAAAAAGGCAAAAAGCGTAAGAAAATCGAACGGGGTTCATGAATAAAATAATATAGTCAATTAAACTTTGCATTTACTAAATCTCAGATACAATCCTGGATGTTTGTTTCATACCAGCATAGAAATTAAGTCCGAGAGAAATTCAAACCATCAATAAATCTATCAAACCAGGAAATGTCATGAACCGAAGATCGATATGACTCCGCCCTAACATAGTTTGATTAGTAAATTCTAGAGATGCTACATCACTTACGATAGAATCGTTATATATTTATAAATAAAGGTTCACCGTACAAATTTTTTGTATTTGTAAGTGAATTAAACGCTAATTTTTCAAATTTTTAACATGAACCATACTTCGGTGCATCTTCCTTAAATGCATTTCTTTCGACACCTTTATGCTACATATTGAAATAATACATAATGAATAAAATTTTTATCTTTGCATATAAAACAAAATTAGTTAAGCGGAATACATCCAAGCTTATGTTAATTTGAAGGTTTTTTGGTTCTAACCTAGACTGTAAAAAAAAAATCACTATTTCTTAGAACAAAAAATGTCATCAAATATAAGTATTTAAACGCACATTATTATAATAACGCCATTCATTTAATATTAGCATGCAGTAACATTAACATTGAAAAGACATTTTATTTCATTATTCCATTATTTATATATTAAGAACTATGAAAGTCGTTAAATTCGTTTTCCTTTTGTTTATGCTAGCACATCGAACTAGACAATTGATTTCTCACGATGAAATCGTTGCAATCAATTTTTGAATCAATGTTGCGTCTATCTGTCTGTTTCTCTATCCAGAACATGAGACGACGACGACGGCACCCCGGGAGTACCAACGTCGTTCGCCGCCCGACGCCGATTATTCCGGAGTGGTCAAACTGGCTCTTGGAGCAGCCATTGTCATGCTGGCCGGGGTCATCCTCGCCCTGGTCTGGAACCTCTATAGGTAAGGATATTTTCCATTCACTCACTACAAGTAAATTTTATAAAATTGTTATCACTCTTATTTCATGAAATGCAGCAAGAAACGCCAAAATGTTTTCTTTTGCTTGGACTACCTTGACCTTTTTTTTTTAATTTCTCCTGAAAATTTTTATGACAAGTTTGAAGTGTTTAAGATTCCGTTTACAATACAAAGCACAATACAGTACATTACATTACAATAAAGCTCATAAGCGTTCTAATATTTAAAAAAGTATAAAACAATACGCAATAGATTACTAAGTACAGTAAAATAATATAAAAATACCTCCTTTTCCACAACAAAATTTTAAATCTGGAATGCGCATTACGGCTACTATGTTGCCATCATTCAGCAGGGCGATTACTGTTATAAGCCGATCCTTTTTCTTTTCTTACACCAGTAACCACCCTACTGAATGATGACAATTAGTTGTCGAAATGCACTTTACGGATTCATAAATTTGTTGTGGAGAAAGAGATACTTTATACGCATTTCTTTTACTGCATTTTATTGCGTTACTTTTCCATATGTATTGTATTATACTTTTTATATATTAGAACGCCCATGGGCTTTATTTTATTACAATACACTACATTTTGCTATGTATTGTAAACGGAATCTTAAAAATTGTAAATGATCCACAGATTTATTGACAATTATAGGTTTGAAGGTTAAACTATATTGTCCTCTTCAAACCCCAATTCGACCACTACAATTTAATCAATAGTGCGTGACGTTAATCTCCATCCAATATAACGCAAATAAACATTGCGTCACTTGTGTCTACAGCGTTTAGAAATATCGAAAAAAAAATGTTTTAGCTATATGCCAGTTTTATTAATCCCTGGTTTGGCATCAATGATATGATGATAAAAGAAATCTCTTACAGCAGTCATGAAATGCAATAAATTATTGCCTTCAGTAACAATTAGCAATGAAAGGTGGAATTTATTCTATGTTGGAGCATCCATCTACTTTGTTCTGGAATTATTTACTCACTAATTTATAAGAAACCACTTTGTTAATTAAAATAGTCATCCTCATTAATTAAGCAGCAGGCTCTTACTGCAATGAAGATGTTATAATAGCTAAATTACCAGAGACAATGGGGCGTGAAATCATCAGAAGTCCTTTTGTCTTATTTAATGGAAAAACACGGAACTCTAAAATGAATTAATTATAGCTTTCTCTCTCTCTGTATTGGTTGAAATAAGAAAAAAACAAAAAACAATAATTCAAAATACAAAGCTGGTATAGTAACAGAAAGTGTACTACCCTTTACTTTATTAAGTAATCACAACAAATAACCAATAATAATATAAAATAATTAATAAAAAAATTTAATAAAGTTCCGCTGATAAGCCTTTTGTCTTATTACCTATTATCTTGTCTGTCTTTTATTATTTGAGACATTCTAAAAATTCAGCTCATATTAAAGCACGTCAGAGGCTTTGTTTTGTCCTAATATTATTAATCGACATAATTTAATTAATTAAAATTTAATTAATATCAACTTATTTAGTAACATTTTCTCCAGTGTTAGGCAATTTTTAAAAACAATTTAAGAGTCCTATTGGAAGAATAAAAAAAAAAAAATTCTTTCACAGAATTTAAACTTGCGAAATACGCCTATGTACAGTTTATATTTTAACGTAGAAGTACAGTATTAATGGAGACTTATTATCGTATCATTATATTTTGTTAATGAAATTAGTGTTTTTTATTGTCTTTTGCCCACAAAATTCTCTTCAATTGTTTCCTAATATTAAAATTTATAATAATTTTTTACTAACTGTATATTTATCTCATCAGAAGCAAATCTTTCTTTGGAGAAGCTTTCCATACTCTAAAGAATTCACTGTATACAAGATTAATAACAGTCTGTGGAACAAATTCCGAAGAAGGAACTGCAAAAAACTTTCCTCCTGTTTAATTATTTATCTTTTTCATCTTGTTCTTTGATGAAATCTTGCGAAACTCGATCATTATTTTATTTGCTTTTTGCTTGACAAGAAATAAAACAAAATCAAACATGAAAAAGGCAATAAAGTTGATCAAGAGAATTTTTCTGTATCAACTCATACAATGACGAGATTATTCCTATCAGAAGTTTTACTTTAAATTTCCAGTGAAACCACTTTCTCATATTACAAAAAAAAAACAAAAAAAAAAACACTAAACCCCTAGCGGAAGTCTAGTTTTAACTTTGTATCGGTGAATCATCATCATCAACCCTCGTAATGTGTTTTGGCTCCCATTTGTTTTTTAAATGGGAGCAGAGAAAATGGAAACATAACATGTTATTGAGGCGACCTAATGTCATTAAAAATACGCTCTATTAAACATTAATTGCAGTCCTAATATATTATGAATTGAAAAATTAAGTAATTCCATGAGAATCTAATGCAAACGCGGAAAATCTAAAACTGTAATTTATCACGTGTTTTATGAAAAAGCATTTTGTAAGGTTTTTTTAGTTTACAAATTAACGAATTTTCTTTAATTGTCTACATCGATATGTACTTTTATATTATACATTCCATTTTATATAATAAATGTTGATATAGGAAATTCTCTCTATTCTTCAAGGCTTCAGTCGCATTAAAATTTCCATAGAAATGGTTCATTGAAAGGTTAAAATGTCTAATAAGTGAATCAATGACATTTTTAAGTAAACAAAAGAATAAGGAAGCACCTTTCTAATGTTGTTAAACTCCCCAGTAAAAGTAACACTGTAAACATATTAATAAAACAATTTCAAAAAACAATATAATGCGCTTTCATAAGCGTGTTAAATTTAGATCCACCCACTGGTTACTATATAAACTAAGAATTACATTTTGTATAATTTTTAGGGTTTTTTTTTCAAGTAATTGATCAATTATCCTTTTTTATTTAGCCTACAGCTCATTCTAACTTTCGTGCAAGATAAAAATAAAAAAAAAAAATTTTCACATCGATTTTGAACTGTTTTCATGGAGAGTAGTCATCAAAAGCAACCCAACCGCCATTCCACTATTGCTCAGCTAGCACACGCAAGGACTGTACGCTATAACAGTACACGTTTATGCATTAGGTAGTTAAAACGGCCCCAGTTGCATATAAAACAAAAAATGTTTCACGCCATTTTTTTTTTATTTCGACAAAATAGTTCAGGGTCACCGTTTCAAGTGTAAAATAATGGTAGGTTTAAAATTTAAATTTCCAGGCCATAAGTATTTAATGTTGACGTGTAATAATTTATCTATTTCATGCTCATCTATTCGTTAATGCTAATATGCTAGATTTCTATAATTAAAAACATGTAAAGGGATTTGTTTCCTAACGTGAACAATTTTGAAAACTAGGAAACAAGTTATGCATAAAATTGCTTTTTATTCAAATAGATTCAAATTCTGTTGTAAAACTTTATTTCTTAAAAGACTTTTAAATTTATTTTTAGTTTAAAACTGTAATAAATAAAAAAATAAATAAATAAACAAATAAATATTTTATATTAAAAACAAACAAACATACGAACATCGTATAAAATATTGAGTATACTCAAAGTGAGCGTGAATGTTGCATTTATTGCTTCAGGTTGAATCGATTATATTCTCCTTTTATTTATTTTCGGCTTCTCTTCTTTGTACAGCCATAGCAAGCCAACAACAACATTGTAATCAATCTCTATGAATATTACATGGGGCAGGATTGGCTTTTCTTAAACCTTTTTATTCCACTGTAATTTTTATCATTTCGAGGATAACAAAAAGGGAAAAAAATAGCTTGTTCTATTCCGAAGGTTATATGGATTTTGCTCTTGGTGGAAGGTGACTTGATGAAAACAGTTTTACGATTATGATTTACTCAAATGCACAATTCATATGCACCGAAAACTACTAACAAATTAAATTAAACGATGTACTGTCATGGTTGGATATAATATCATCTTCAACGTGAAAATATTTCATAATATTTTACAGTTTCATTAAATGGAAATGTTTACTAATTCGAACACGGCTAAGAATGTTCCCGTTCTTACATTCAGTTCTGTTTCCTGCATTCGTGGTACCAGAAACCTAGAAATTTTACTCTTTGAAATATTTATTGATGTAATTCCTGGAAAGGATTTTGATGGCAATAATAAATGGAAATGCACTACAGGAAATAGGAAAGAAAGTATAAACAAACTGCATGTTAAGTTCAACCAGCAGCAACTGCAGACCAATTATTTCATTATTTCAATTTGTACACCCTGGCGGCGTTTACATTATGAAAAAAAAATGTATAAACTGTCATGATACTTTTTAACTCATTATTGGATGGATATCGCCCTCCAATCTCCTTTTAAAACTTATAATCAAATAAGAAACATTTACTATTTGATTTTTAAATAAGTTCATTAGAAATATATCTTTAAAGATATCGGAACAATACTGACGAGTTATTATTTATTGAGCTTGCAGTCTTGCTGGTCAAAAAATTAAAGTGTTAAATCGTTTTCTACTTTCAAAACGTCACATTTAAACTTTACACAACAGTGTAAATTTACATATATAGGAAATCGGTAACAACGATTTGAAAGTATAAATGTTTAGCATTTCCCAATTTCTTCTTTACTTTTTCTTTAACAACATGAATAAATGACCTTAAATAAAAAAGTAAAATGCTTCCGGTTTTTTCCTTTCCTCAAGGAATTCATCATTTCAGAAATTCTCTTATCTTGGACATTAATGTTCGCAGTTAATAAGAAAACCTAAAAAAGCAATGACTCTTCGAGTATTTTTTTCCTGTAAGTGCAATAATTAACAAGTTCCCGTTCTATATTGAATTAATTAACTTGGAACCAACGTTTATTTACTGCCAGTATTCATTCAATTAGGAAAACCTAATAAATAAAAAGCTTATCTAAAACATGTTCGGCGTTAAATTGGAAATTATCCTAAAAGATCCAGTCAGACAATTTATCTTCCAAATTGTCGTCGTGAATCAAAGTTTTTTACCTTTCTTACCTTGACTGTTGAACAATCTGTACATTTTCCATCTTTCGTAAGGAGCTTAATTATTGGAAATTTGCCAGTAGAAACCTTTGTTTGGTCTCCCAGTCGACCTTCTTTAGGGTTTTAAATCCATGATCTTTTTTTTTTTTTTGTCTATTAAATAAAATTACAGAATATTAAATGAGTATATGCAGATTGTGAAAACTGGGTCAATTAAATAAGTATAATAAACGTGTTTAAAAAAATAAAACAAACGAAAAACAATAGACCACGAATGCTGTAAATACAAACAACCTTATTGCTAATAACAAAGATTTTTTTCTACAGTATTGAGTTTTCTAGTTAGAAAAATAATGAGCAACATATTGTCCTCTTACGGAGACTTTTCTGCTCATTCTATATTTTGAATTATGGTAATTATGATATTGACGTTAAAAAAGCCTGTGCATTTTAATATTTTACATTTTTCCTAGGGTTTTTCCAATTCTTCTATATATTTAAATTTTCCTGACAAAAAATAACCATTTTAATTTAAATTTGAGCATACATTTCTTTGTAATAATATTTACATTATACTTATTACAAGGATAACACTAGGCAACAATGAAATTGCTTCTTAGATGAAATTACCCAATCATTTTAAATGAATGAATTTAACTTGCTGAACACGAAAAAAAGTTGATTGGCTGTCGTTGCAGAGATATTGACATACTGTCCGTTGTGTAGGTGTATGAATGGATTGCAGATCTGTGCTGACCTGAAGGTAGTGTCTCTGTTGATGGGTTTGCAGCAGAGATATACAAAGTACTGCTGTTTTCTTTATCTATGGGTCAGCAAAGCAATCGATTTGCACTAATCCAGGAAGACTGCCTTCCGAGAGCATCTTTTAAGCCTGGAGAAACGAATATACAGCACCACTATTGGCAGAACCACACAAAATCATCATTCCCTCTTTTACACATCAAGCTCGGCCTTGCAAAAACTTGGTAAAAGCCATGGATAAGAATGGACCAGCATTCGAGTACTCATTGCAAAGAAACCAGAACCAATTCAGCTTTTTCTTAGTCATATTCGTGTGTTATTAAGAAGTGGCTATTTTCATCTCGGAAGCATGTTTTAATTTCATGTAATTTAAGAAATAATTAGATGTGCAATTTTTTCATTATTTCCCTTAAATTTCCAACATGCATGTAAAATTTACACCGAGAATTCTATACGTACATATTTATTTAAATGATTCTAGCACTCTAATATTCTACCAATTTAACAGATAATTAATTTTAAAAATTTTGAGCAAAAAGTAAATATATTTATTACAGTCAGAGAAACAGGGTTACAGATTTTTAATAAAATTCAACGCTATCATTCATTAAATGTACATTTTTTGGAACACAAACTTTGGTTATCTTCATTCATAAGGGATTTGCTTAATTCTTCGTAATATAATATTTATTAATTGGCATTAACGCTTTTGATTGTGAAATTCAACAGCGATTTTCAGTGCACATAGAGATTGACGAAAACTATAATCTGTCCAACGAAAATTGGACTGGGCATGTCCAATTAAACTTCCTATTCTATTGTTAAAAATGGTTACAAAGTAAAATTAACAATGTATAACAATTGAAATTGGAAATTTAATTTGAACGCCCAGTCCAACTTTCGTTGAATAGATGCGTGTAATGAAAGTGAAAAATATTATGCAAAATGAGGTAGAGAACGGTTGAATGGATTAGTTTTGCAAAATGAGTTTTTTTATGTTGTTTTTTTACATAAGATTTCGAAACTATGGTATTTAAACTTGAAAGGTTCATTTGCTAACCTCGCTTGCCATCTATTGACAGACTACTATAATTCACTTCCTTGTTTTTTGCAGGGAGAAGCGGCGCCTCGCCCGCGGAGTCGCTCAAAGTGGACGGAGGATCCAAGGGCGTCCGGGGGGAAGGCGAACGGCTCGCCCACCGCCCCCTCAAGATCTACCTCCCAATTATAATGATATATTTATAATCAGTGCTTCAGATTCTGGTCATCGTCACGAAAAACCTCCTTCCTATGAAGAGGCCATGCGTGATCAGCAAGTAAGTCAGAGAATTTCTCGCAATTTCAAAATATATTTTAAACACTTTATTTCTTAATGAATGTAACTTTGTTTCATCTAAATAAAAATTTACCACTTTACAAAATATTGTCTTTCATGGTAAAAGAGAGTAGAATCTTTTGTTTTTGACTATTGAATAAGTATAAATTCGTTTATAAATTCATCACTAGATGGCGGATTATGTATGATGCGAAATAAGCTTTTAGTTTCAATTTCGTTCAATCATACTGATTAATAGTAACCGTTTCTTTTCTTGATAATTTGAATCCTTACTTTCTGAATTCATAAAATATTGAACACAAAACATTGACTACTGTATAAAAGATTTAAATTGGATCATCTCAATAAATAATTTCATAATTAATTTTTGAAAATTGAACAAGTCATTCTACCGCAATCTACTTCTTGACTTTTCATTAAATTTTTAAATTTTAATGAACATTTAATTAACAGGACTCGAAAGAATTCTTTGAACACAACTAACATAGCCCGACAGCTATGAAAAGTCTTATTTCGGCTTAAATTGGTTTATATTGGCTTTGGTTTTGGCTATTTTTTTATAGGCTTGATTTATAGATTACACTGTTATATGGTTATATTGTTTATATTGGTTCACAAAATCCACCACTTGACCAAATGTGTTATCGTAATGATTGGTAAAATAGTTAAATATGTAATTCAACAGGGAACTTCACGGATATAACTGTCTCTCGGCTCTAAGGATATTCGAACAGAAATATATTCTTCGTGAAGTTTCGTCTTTTGATTACCTGTTTAAGTCTGGCGTGAAAGGTTTAGAGGAGAGAAAAGAAAAATGGAAATCTAAGAAAAATCCTCGCTAACTTTATTTTCGAATCCTATATTACCTAATTCAGACCTGATCTCTCATTTAGTATAACTTCAAAATTTTTTTAAATTAAAAACAGTTTGTAAACGTTAGTCCGCAATAATAATAATAACGCTCAACAACAATTTGATTTCCTTTCGCGCATTTTATTATACTCAGTCCAACAGAAGTTTGACTGAGCGTGTCCAGTTAAATTCCCGATTTCAATTGTTAGGCATTGTTGCAAAGTAAAATTAACAATGTCTAACAATTGAAATTGGAAATTTAACACGCCCAGTCAAACTTTCGTTAGACCAACACCTCCTAGAGAGAAGGCCTGCGGACAAAAGGTGTATACATAGGTATATCATCATCAAGCGGCCAAATTTGGGGCTTATTATTGGTAGAAATACGATTAACAATAGCCGCTTGTTGTAAACATGAAAATTGGATTGTCAGCCCTCGTTTGATGAAGAGGTTAGCAGGCAGTGAGCAGGCTTTGTTTTTTAGGTGGCGTTGGTTAGACCAACACCATCTCTACTTAAAGCTTCAGCGCGATTATTTCACACATTGTTACATTATCATACGGAGTCATGTTTAATCCAATGACGTATATTAAAGATAGACTCCGAATCTATTGTTGTAACTTGAAGCAAATTGGGAAGCTCCATGCCCAGAACTGTCATGGCCGAAAGTGAGTGAAGATGATGCAAAACACATGGCTAAACAGAAGAGTAGCTGATTAATAATTCTTTCATACGCCGATCACGGAGTGATAAGTTTATCTTTTCGTTTACTTTGTATTTGAAATATTTTATTATATTTTATAAACAATTTTTCGATCATGGTTTCAATTTCAATTTCGTTTCGATTGTCTTTCAGTTACGTATTTTCATTTTAGTTACGTATTTTTGATTTATATTTGAGGAAAATGATTCCTGATCCTTTTGTTTTGTTTGTTTGGCAGTTTAACTTTGAGGAATGGTTTTGAATTAATTATTCCTCAGGCCCAAAATCTTCAAAAACAAAGCAGCCAGACAGCTAATTACTCCACGGCTCACTCCTGCCCAAAACTAACATGGCTCAATTTGCTTCACTTTTTGCCGCTGTTAACAATAGAATTCGGAGTCTATCTTTAATATACGTCATTGGTTTAATCGTACTTCTACCAATAATAAGCCCTAAATTATGACTCCGCATGATGATGCAACAATGTATGAAATTTTCGCGCTCAGGCTTTGAGTAGAAGCAACACCACCTCTACTAAAAGCTTGAGCGCGAAAACGTCATACATAGTTACATCACCTACGGTAGGGTATTGTTAATCATATTTCGACCAATAATAAGCCCGAAATTGTCCCTACCGCTAGCCCACGTGAAAGACAGGCCCTGGCGCGGAAAATCACCTGACCATCTTAGTCCGAATAACAATGTAACCTTCATTGTTTCCAACAAACGAAAAATTGCTGATTATTAAAATCCAAGATGGCAACAATGAAGTTTACATTGTTATTCGGACTAAGATGGTCAGGTGACTTTTCCGCGCCAGGGCCTGTCTTTCTCGTGGGCTACGCCCTACCGTAGGTGATGTAACAATGTATGATTTTTCCGTGAGCAGGCTTTCTCTCTAAGCGGTATTGGTTAGACACGGTATAAATAATACAACATTAATAAAATATCAGCATTGTTTGCCAACATAAATACAGGGTGTCTCCAATTAACATTTCGTAGTTCGCTATAGCAAAAACTGTTCATCAGAAAATCATGAAATCTTGGGAATGCCTTAATTACATGATGGGAAAAATAAAAGAAAAAAGTTATTTCCAAAAATCACCAACAGATTGCGCACTGCAAAATAAAACGCTGGCAGATGCTTGGTTATGAAAAGCTGCTAATTCAGAACCGAAGTCATAACTGTTTAGTATGTCAGCGAATAGGACTTTGACTCTTCCAGAACGTGGTTTGCTAGTAAAATCATTTTACCGAAATGGTGAATCTGCTACAGAAGCTTTGCGAATTTTTTTTTTTTTCGAAATGTTATGCACGTCGTGTGCGTAACATTCCAAGGAATACCTTGATTTCAAGCGATGGATATGCTATTTTACGCATACAGATGGAAGCAGACAATGATAGCTATCATATTGAGCAAATTTTATACAATCATTAGACATTGTAGTTCACTAGCTATAAAGTATGTCCTCTGTTGGTGGTTTTTGGAACTAATTTGCTTTTTGGCATTCCCAAAATTTCATGATTTTCTGATGAATATATTTACTGTAGCGACCCCCGAAATTATTAACTTTAATTTGAGACACCGTTTACTGTAGATAAACAGAAAACTATTTTTGAATATAAAGGATTATAACAATGGAATGACCTAAGGATAAATTATACACAACGTAATTTATTTTTTTTATTATTTTTTTTTTTTTGAGTATTCACGAAAAACATTGTCATTCAAGAAATTTTGAACAAATTATAATCTTATGCTAAGCTGAAATAAATAATACACTACTTTCATTTCTTTTTCCCTTGAATTCGAAAAGAGGGGATTAATTACTCGGAACCTAAGATAGAAACGGGAGAATACTAGGGTATGCGTCCCTATATGCCGTCAAACTTTAACCCAATTCCACCTAGTATTTTTCGATAAACGCGCTCCCTTCATGAGACGGTTCAAGTTCTGTATTTTTAATTAATCTGCAAAGGTCTGGCCTTAGAACATCCTTCTGTTATACTTTTTAAACTTTTATCTCCAACATAAATAGCCGATTGATTGATTTTTGTATTTTTTTTTCTCTTTTACTATAGTTTCGAGTCTTGCCTAGTCCTGGGTATGTCAATTTCGGTTTCACGAGTGACATCACCGCCCCTTCAAGTAGTGTGCCTCCTGCTGGAGACTCTGCATCTCACGTGATAGACATGCACCAAACGGGAACGAGAACTCCAGCGACATCACTTCCCTCCTACCCTTCTCCGGTGGCAGCTGGCAATCTAGCGTCCCTGAACGTGGCTAGTATTATTAGTCGCTTGCGACCTTCTTCATTGGCAGAGCCATCTTCATCGCCTTCCACCCCTTCGGGCCTTCTCGACGTGCAGATGGAATCGCCTTGTAGACGGGCCTTGCAGGGCTTGAGTGAGCCAAGCGTTCGCAGAACCATGCCTCAGCCGCCTGTAACCATTCGGCGTACCAAATCGGGGAAGGTGTCCGACACAGCCGATGATTTTTACCAAGTGCCTGCAGACGAACAAGAAAACGTGCCACAAGATTCTGGTCAGTACCAATCGCCAAATAGCCAAACGATGCCTTCATCATTCCGAGCCACAGTTTCCGAAGGTGTTGTCCTTGACGGGTCTCCACCAGTAGATCGTCGTCACGACGAAGAGAAAATGGACATCACACCAGATGGACTAAAGATCTCTGAGGTGCAATCTAGTGAAAGCCCTGTTAAAACTCCAAATACACCTAAAGATTCCAACTCCAGTACAGCTGAATTTATTCAGGATAATAATCTTGGTGTATGTGATATTCAAGATGTTATGAATGTAAATACTCTTAGTCAATCTAAAAATCTAGATAAATTGCCACAAGAGACTGGCGATGAAACAGATATGGATTATGAGCCAAATAATAATCCTGTCGTATCCAATAACAATTCTATGCTTATCGTAAGCAACAGTGTAAATGCACAGGAGGTGCCCTTAGGAATTTTACATCCGACAACAGTAGCCTCCGAGTGTTAAGATGAAATTTTAAATGCACATTCTCTGCATCGTAGGAAGACACGTTGTATATTTTTCAGCCTAGACTGCAGAATTTGATCATTTAAATATTGTTTACAACATATTCATTTATGTTTGTATTAAAAATTAAGTATAATTTACTGTGCTAAATATATTTATTTATGTGTATGCAATGAGATTTAATAGAGAATTCACGTCAATCCAAGTTTTCAGTAAACATATAAATAGATTTTATCTTACTATGGATAATTTTAAAGCTTTTGTAAATAAATTTAATGAATATGTTCCAAAGGATATTTTGTAAAACTTTTCTGCAGAACTATTAAATAATTACCAAAGAACGCGTAATCTGTCTACAGGCTCTCCCATACGTTTCCCTATATAGGAAAAATAAACATTTTATTATGAAAACCTTTTTTGTTTATATAATATGCTCTACATAACTACCATTCTTTTGAAAACACAATTCGATGCGTGTCCTTCTCCATTTATAAAAAAAATGTTAAATAAAAATAAATACAGTGTTTTTATTCCCTATGTATGGAAATTTATGGGACTCGCTGTATACTATTTTCTAATGCAATTATAATAAAATAATATTAAAATAAAATGTCGGTAGCAGAATGATATTTATTATAAAGTGCCCTTTAGCGAAATTAATCCAAAGCGAAAACAATCCCAAAGTTTTATCATTTACAGTAAAGAGAACACGCAGGATATTTCGAAAATAAAAATGAAGATAATAAAGAGGCGAGATGGATTTGCCCATTCTACACCATCTCAAGTCGTCTTTGCATGGAAGTTAAAAATATTCATGGAGATGTAACTATTTTTTGCCATCTATTGATACCTATAATAACACTAGTCAACACACATTTTGTAACTAAGACCACACAAAGTGTTCTTAGTAGTAATTTGTAGGTAGAATCCGAATCTGCTTTTAGATTTTTTCTATCACGTCAATTTCCAAGTTATGCACATCAGACTTCTATGTTAAAGTAATGGGAGTGAAGAGAAGCGGCTACATTGTTAAAGAATCCATGTTTTGGGACCGCAAGGAAATTTACCAGGCCCCAAACACTGATTTAAAAATTAGAATGTTTCATTGTAAAACAAGAAAGCTGTGCGTGCTAGAGAAATTTAAAAATTATATTCGTAATCAGCAGAAAAAATACTACCAAAAATCACCCACTTTCATTTTGTTACAAGAAAAATCTTAAATTTAGTTGACCAGTGTAATTAGCAGCATTCATCATAAATGTATGTATGTATATTTGTCTCTTATACAAATTTGCAGTTTTATCCCGATCTTGATAAAATTGTGCACACTTGAACTTCAAAGCAAGAGGAAGAGCGCCATCTACCTGACATTTCTCAAAACAATTTAAGAATGAGTTAATTAATGAGTTAAATAAATTGCGCAGTTTTTTTCCCTTTAATAAGAGCATTGTTTTTTGAGCTCAAGAATCTCTTTCCACTTTGACTATCAATCTTTCATTCCTTTTTTATTGTTGGGGCTGTATTTTATGTGCTTAGAGCTCAAGAATCCCTTTCCACTTTCACTCTCTATCAATCCTTCATTCCTTTTCATTGTTAGGACGGTTCCATCTGCTTAATAAAAGGGGGAGGGTATGAGCGAATGCTGAGGCTGAGCGGTTCTTAAAACCTTTGAACTCAGATTCGCCTTTACTTTCATTTTCAGTTTCAATGAAAAACCTCTCCCGCAGCAGGCAACGAGATTAGTATTTTTAGAGTGGAATAAAAACGGCGCCATCTTTTGAAGACAGTTGAGGAAAAGAACTTAAAATTTGAGGGGAAAAAAACATTCTGATTATTACATTCATGGTGCTGCATGCAGGAAATAGATTTAGTCTAAAGTTAGCTTACATTATGATATGCTGAAAAGCAAAAATTGAATTCGCTCTTTTGTGAGTCTGTTTGACTGCCCGTCTGCATGTCCGACGAAGACTCGAGAATGCTTCAACACTTTCAAATTCTGTTTATGATATGCGTACGAGTTCCTACCTGAGCTCACCTGTTAAGCTTGGCATTAAATTCGGACTAATAGTTACGGGAATTTTCAGCCCAACCCCTCTCCCTTAAAAATTTTTAATTGGCAATAACAGGCATGAAAAAAAATCACATACTTACGGAAATGACGAGCCCAAGACGGAAAACACGTTCTTTTCGAATTGAAAAGAGAAAAAGCTTGGAGTACGTGACCGTCATAGACGAATCAGGGACACATTTCTTATTTAAATTGCAGTGCTGTTAGTACTAAACTAAAATGTGGTTAATCTTAGGGCGATTGAAATAAATGGCTAAAAAAAGTTAAATTGAAAAACAGGCCTACAGCTAAAAAAAGACTCAAAAAGGTTAGGCCAATTGAAAAAAAAAGCTAAAAACTGTTAGGCCTATTGTTAAAAAAGGGCTAAAAAATGTTAGCCCTATTGCAAAACAGGACTGAAAAAAGTTAGGCCTATAGAAAAAAAAAGGACATACATGCTAAACCTATTGTTAAAAATGGCTAAAAAAAAGTTAGGCCTATTGAAAAAAAGGGATAAAAAAGAAAGGCATACAATAGGTAAATGTTGTTAGGCCAATTGTTAAAAACATATAATTGATGTTAGGCCTATTATTGTTTTCAGCTTAAAAATGTTAGACATATTGAAAAAAAAATAATAAATGAAAGTGCTGATGTTTTCAACAAAAAAGGCTAGGCCTTTTTAAAACACTAGCTAATTTATGTTAGGCCTAAAATTATAAAAAAAATTACTGTAAGTATTGTAACCGTCTGTTGAAATCTTATTCATGTTGTTTACGGCCTGTGTAGCTCTTAATGTTGAGAACACGAGAAGCTATGACAAACGAAAAAGAACGTGTGAATGATTCAAACGTAAACGAAAATTTACCTGCCGTATACGTCATTGATGAAAAAAAAAATGAAAAATTAAAAAATTTTCTAGCCTTTTTTCGTGGGTTCATTTTCACTGAATGTTCACATTCAGAAATTGCAAAATTTCATCCAAAAGGAGCCCGAGCAACGCCGGGTAAATCAGCTAGTATTTAATATATTGGAATGGTTTGGTTGTAAGTTACCAAAAGATATAGAGGTGTGCAAATATTAGACTCAAAAAAGGTGTTAAAAAAGCCACATTTTCCCCCTACAAAACTCTTTTAACACAATATTTATAATATTTAATATTTAGTGTAATATGAAAGGCTTTTCATCTTGGCGATATATGCTGTTTTTCCGATAACCTCAATTTTTTCCAAGAATCTGAACAGTAATAGTACAAATGTTTCTATCTAAATGAAACAAAAAATTGAAAGTAATTCTAACCTAAATGGACGAATTTACTTTGTGTTTAGTATAAAGTAATTATTTATTATAGAACAACGTTTAAGGCAGCAATGTGGAAAACTCTCAGAAGTTTATTATCTACCTCACAATGACTCACCAACATTGAACGCGGTAGCCGCGTGTCACATGGCAAATGCTCAGTCGATAACCTAAGACTTTTCATAAACGGATTTGTAATCTTCATCGACGGTTTCAGTGGTAGCAATAATTCGCCGTCGTAACTCGAGCAGAATTTGTTACATACAGCGTTCTTTCGCATTTTCGCAAAGAAGTAAAAATCACAAGGAGTAAGGTCAGGTGATCTGGGTATCCAACTGCAAAATACGAAGTCGTTGGCATTACAGCAATTTTGCAATAACCATGCTTCGGACCGAGCGTAACAACACATTCATACCTGGTGTCCCAAAAATGAGCGACGATTTGAAAAATCAATTAACGAAATAATGATGGCAATAAAAATGTACGGTTTGTTGCATTCTGCTGCAAATGGTTATTTTGAAAAGATTGTTTTATAGTTTTTCCCCGCCAGCAGCGCCATCTGTTTACGAACTTTGTAACTTTTTTGAAACTTGGTGCGAATAAATTCCCTGGTTTCCTAACAAGAACGCAGCAAACCGTACATTCTTATCATCTTACGTTAATTGATTTTTCAAATCTTCCTGATTTTTAGGACACCCAGTATCAAGCATAGATGTAAACTTATTAGGTGTTCAACGAAAGTTTGACTGCGCCAATTAAATTCCACTTTGTTAATTTTATTTTGTAACAATGTCTAATAATTGAAATCGGAATTTTAACTGGATACCTCCATTCGTAGTTTCGTATGGAGAGATTTTCTTTCTCTATTCCTGGTAATTAAGTCGTTATGTTGGTTGGTTGATTCGTTAGGTTCATGGGCACATCAACAGCTAAACGTCGTTATGTAATAAATATTATTTGTACTAACCACTGATAATTTCAATCATTTAGAATTGCTTTGTAATTATTATAGACAATAGTCTAAACGACGAAAGAAAAACTGAGCGTGTCCAATTAGACTTCCAATTGCAGTTATACATTGTTGATTTTATTTTGCAAGAATGACTTACATTTGAAATCGGGAATTAGACTGGACACCCCACTTTTTATTTTTTTATTGGACAGAATATACCGGGTGAATAAAATCCACGTCTTGTCAAAAAAAAAGAAAAACTACGTGTTAAATATTTTTTTGAATACTATTTAATCTTGTAGTGGGTGGGATGGGGTCAACTTTGAAATTTCAGATTCGGGGAACCCTCCAATTTTTTTTGCAGATTCAAATCAAAAACAGCATCCAATATATTTTGAAAACTACTGTCTTTCATTCTGAGGATAGCTCTCATTTCTTGTCTGGGAGAGCATTTAAAATTGTAGAGATTCGTAGAGAAAAAAATGAGGTGTGGTCATCACACGACTTTCTTATACGTAAATGTCCTGGTCCAAATACAGAAAAAAATCAAACAATTGTCTAAAGTGGCTACTTCCGATAGAAATTTTGAAAAAGTTTGTGAATAAAAGTTACTTCATATTAGCTTCTAAACACTTTGGTATAGATTCCAAATTTTCCTATTCCGTCTTATTTCGCCTATATTAGCAAAACACTGGATTTTGACAAGAGTATACCTGGTACTTCCGGTTGGAATTTTGAAAAATTTTGTTAACAAAAGTTGTTTAAAATTGTAAACGTAACACTTTTCAATCCCTTCAAAATTTTCATAAACGCAATGTCAGATATTTCAAAATTTATATTTTGGCGCTGGAGTAAACTGATACTTCCAGTTCACCGATTCCACTGGAAAACTAATCAGACCTCCCGAGAAAGATTATAATCTGAAGTTTAATGTTTGGTCTCGATAGCTTTAGCCGTTTGGACGCTATCGTGGACACACACACACGCACACACACACACCAAACACACACAGACTTTTTCCAAAAATCACTTTTTCATAATCTAGGTACCTGAAAACGCGAAGATCAGTGAAAATCTCGAGATCGAAATTTTTATTACGTATAAGAAAGTAAAAACGTTTTTATAGCAGAAATCTATAAGAGAAAATTATGGATGTTGAATATGGATGAACTTCTTTTATATGAGATTTATATGAAACTGATAAATGTTGTTAGTGACAAACGAAAAGATTTAATCATTTCGCGAATCTTTTGTACAAAGTTGACTTATCACGGACTTACAGAGGTGAACAAATAGTTACAGAGTGATTCAGTCAATTACGTACGATTCTATTGTTTTTTTTCTCACCTCATGAACAACTTGCTCGATGTGTGCTCCATTCATCTGTACAACACGACAAAACCTGAGGGTGAAGTTTTGCAGCACTGCGCCTCGCATCTCATTGTCAACCAGTGCACAAGATTCGGTGATTGCCTGACGGAACTCTTCCATGATGCGGGGTGTGTGTGCTGAATACCTCCTTAAGGAACCCCCAGAGAATTAACCCATCAATTCAACAAGGTCATCTCCAACAGTTTACCAAACCTATTCAACGACGGATTCATCTGGCCACCGACCAGTTCTGATCTTAACCCCTGTGACTTCTTTCTGTGAGGAAGGTGTTCAGCAGATGGCACCACAATGAATCCATGTTCGAGTGGGTGACGAAAAATGTGTCCAATATATATATACACGCATACAAGACATTGATTCTCATCACGTGACCCAGTCCCTCACACAAAACGACACCCTACATCCACGCAAGATCATGCTCAGTGTCTGGCAGATTACTCGCCAAGTAAAGGAGTACGAGCAGACGTGTATTCACAGAAGTTGGAGCGCGTGCAATCAGCATTGGTTAGGTTAGATTAGATTAGGTTAGCAGAAGCTACCAGCATTGGTTAATCGCAAGGGTGTACTGCTGCTTCACGACAATGCCAGGCGCATGTTCCATCGATGGCCAGGGATATTATGCAACTATTGGCTTGGATGAAGACAGCAGCCAAACGCACTCCCCAGATCTTGCGCCAACAGATCACCACCTTTTTCATTTCCTGAACAATCACCTTCATGGGAAACGTTTCCAAATGAGGCAGACTTGCCAATACAGGACTCCTCATCATCCATGAACCTCGATTTTTACCTCAAGGGCATTGAGCAGCTGGAGGCACGTTGGAAAAAGGTGCTTGATGACGATGAGGATTACTTTGAGGTCTAACGATATGTGTTATCTACTGTATATCTTTTTTGTTTTACTTACTTACTTACTTTTCAAACCCGCTTATCTGTTAGGGTCGCGGGGGCAGCAGCTCTATGGAGGATTTCCAGCGATCGCGATCTTCCGCCATCAGGTACATGTCCTCCCTGGTAATACCCAAGCGACTCGAACCCAGATTCTCCATGTAGTCTAGCCACCTAGTTCTAGGCCGACCCCTTGGTCTCTTACCCACCGGCTTGGAAAATAACAACTGCCTAGGAAGACCAGTTTGCGGCATCCGTATCACGTGGCCATACCAGCGCAACTGAGATCTCTCAATGCGGAGTAGCAGCGGCTCAACACCTAAAGACTCCCTTATTGTGCTGCTGTACACTCTATCTAGTAGGGTAACACCTGCCACACCTCTCAGAAATCTCATTTCGGCCGCTTGTATCCGCGATCGCACTCTTTCGGTCATTACCCAAGCCTCATGACCATAGGTGAGAATGGGGACAAAGATAGATTTGAAGACGGAGAGCTTGGCTTTGTTTCTGGTTTATAAAATCGGGAAAAACTTTTACGGCTATCTTGCACGTCATAACTTGATCAACTTCGAAATTATAAAAGTTCTACATAAAATTTTTGTGTTATAAATAAATACATAAATGATAATAAAAAAATAAAATACAGATTGTAGAGGAATCTTATCTGATAACTCAGAATTAAATTTTGGTTCCTTTGGGCATACATGAAACTATCTCCTTAAAGATATTAAAACATCCCTTGCCAGTGTTTAATTAATTTTAAAAATTATCTTAATGTTTACCTTTATGAATTATTAATTCTGGCTAATGCTTTAATTCTACATGTAAAACATTAATTTTTAATGTTTCTTTGTTCGTATATGTTATATAGAAAAAAAAATTTATGGAATGCAGTTAGTATTAAAATTGAATTTCGACAATAGAAGAAGATGTCAGGAAATAATTAAAGAAATAGATTAGTTTTGTCGTAGACTCTAACTTTAAAATATTCGATGATTTCAAAGAAAGCACTAATTAGCACCTTTGTAATTGTGATTTGATGAATGAAGGAAAAAAATTGGGCTCTTCTAATGGGAAAAATTTTTAAAGAGAAATTTCTCACGTTTATAAAATTTTTATTTTTATCAAAAGATGTCGCCAACATTTAAGGCTTTTACTACATCAAATTGAAAAAAAAAATATATAGGATTTTCCCGTTTCAATTTTCGTGGCTGTTAATTTCATTAGGAACAATGAAGAAATAAAAATTGAAATTACAATTGTGGGACAATCAATTACCTAAGGATAACAATGATAATTGAATGTAGTAAAACTATTTAGCAACTCAAACCAAAGTCTCAATAATTATTTTTCAATTAATTCGTTTTGATCTCAATAATTATTTCGCAAATTTAAATTTATTGAATTAAAAATTTATCAAGTGAAGTCACCAAGAAAATAATATCTTCGGAATAATACTTAATTTAACAAGGAATGCCTGTGAAGGAAAACTGAAGTGGGAATTGCAAATTTTGCAATTTAAGACAATTTAAGGACTTTGAAATTTAATTTCAAATTTGATATAAATTTTTGCTTATATCTATTCAAAATGCATCGAATTTTAAATCATGCTTAACTAGTAGTTATAATATAGTATTATTTTTAAAAAGGAAAAAAAACTGAATCTACCTGGACAATTGACAAACATGTTTTCGTCAGAAACATATTTTTCTTGTAAGATGTTGTTTACTGTCTTCATAAGGCATATATTAATAATAATAATAATAATAATAATAATAATAATAATAAGAAGAATCGTACAGAGACTCTATAATATTATATTCATTCTATATATTTTTGGCGTAGAATTCGAATGTGCAATAAAAAAGCTGAGGTTACCCGTTTAAGAAAAGGAATTTAGCTCGATTCTCTTAAAGTACTGGAAAGTTCCCTTTCTCCCATTGCAGTGCCACCTACAGTGAAATTGAAATACGTAATTTTTTCTGAAAGTTCTACATCTAAAAATAATAATGATGAGGAAGACTAATTGAAAATTCAAAAACAATTCATCTCAATTCATCTCAACTAACCAACTTTTATTTACAAATAAAAAATTTTAATAGAACATTGCTACAATTTAATTTACTCTTCCACCTCTCCACCATGATGGAAGGGTAACTTAAATTGTTGGAATGTTCTATTGTTGACTCAAGGTTTAACGATAATTTTTAATTTGTATATGTAGTGAAGTTGTTTTCGAATTTTAACTTCTGAAAGTTAATGATGGTGCAATACCTGACATCTAGTGATACGAAGGTAAAACGAATCATTTATTCTAAAATTGATTTCAGTAAAAACAGCTCTCCTTCTATTAGCATTTCTTAATAGGAAAAAAGAAAATGAACAAACCAACAGCACTTTAAGATGAGAAATATATAAAACCATTTTTGTATGCGAATTTTTAAATTTCATTTTATACGAAGTGTAAGTTCTTGCTCATCGTTTTAGTTATTTGTTAATTATGAATATATTTTAAATAATAATTCTACCAGAATAAGTTTATTAATTTAGGTGAATATGTTTTTAAGCGTTATGTGATTATTCTTTAACATTAAATAAAAGTGAAAATTTACTGAAAACCATCCTAGAAACGAATTTATTTAATTCTGATAATGCTTAAATTATTAAAGTGTCTATCAGAGGGTGGAGGAAAGACAAGATGGGCTGTCCCGGGTCTCAAAACATTACGGGGCTCAATTTGGTAACTCATTATGTTAGACAAAAATATAGGGGAAGGAAATGACTTTGTTAAGAAATAAAAAGGATAATGAAGCAAATAGTTTGCTATTTTGTTATTTTTCCACGACATTTCATCAACAAAATGCATTCTGAAAATATTTTTTTTTAAATGTGTTACCAACGGGCAATTTATTTTAAATATACAGGGTGATTACAAAAGAACTTCACACTTTTAAAAATTTATTACATCAAAGCTATTCAGAATATAGACACACCACAAACGGATTCTTAAAGAAAAACTCTTGAAGTTTATTGTGACACAGTTAAAGATGTTCAATATGCCCCCCTGTCGTAACACGGCATACATCAATGAGGTAGTCGAATTCGTCCCAAACCCGCATTAACACTTCTCCATGAATCCCACGTATCGCTACCGTAATGCGTTCTTTCAGCTCGTCTAGGTCACGGGGAAGGGGTAGGGTGAAGACCTTGTCCTTTACACACCCCCATAAAAAGAAATCACAAGGTGTGAGGTTGGGACTCCGCGGTGGCCACTTTGCAAGTTCCAGGTTATTGTTTGCTCGACCAAACCACCGCTGTGATTTCTTTTTATGGGGGTGTGTAAAGGACAAGGTCTTCACCCTACCACTTCCCCGTGACCTAGACGAGCTGAAAGAACGCATTACGGTAGCGACACGTGAGATTGACGGAGACATGTTAACGCGGGTTTGGGACGAATTCGACTACATGGGGGCATATTGAACATCTTTAACTGTGTCGCAATACGCTTCGTCAGAACCCGCCGTTTTCGACTGGTGGCGCCTCTCGTGATGGTCAATAAAAAGAATTGGCGTGAGCGGCTGCTAAAACCAAAGCAAAACATACGAGCATTGTCTCTTACATATCAATCATTAAATAATTATTTTAAATATTTGTTTTAGTTTATTTTATTGTAATAATGGAGGATACCTTGAAAATAATGAGAGTTGGTTTTAATGCAGTAAAATATAAAACTGATTTCTTTAGTATAACATCAATAAAAAAGGGTAAAAAACTACTACAGAGCAGGTCAAACAACTACCATGTACACGATCTGTATGAGGTCCAACAAGGCAGCTTTAGTACATTTAAAGCTAAGTGTCTTTGAGAGACCAGCATAAGTAAACACCTTATTAAATAAGAATTGAGGTAACATATTTCATTTTTCAAAATAATGGCTTAATAATATTTACAGGATAAAAATGTGAAGGTGCCTTGCTAATGAAGATGATATTTTCAAGGTTGATAATGAAAGAAATCTTGTTGAAGCCTATTGCAAATTATCTAAAAAATGCAAGCATATTGTTGCTGTCATCCAAGCTATCAACACAGAACGAGTCAATTCCAAGACCACAATTCCACAACAAGGGCTTAAACCGGGTGGAATGAAAGAGGAATTATATGCAAAAGGTGAAACAAGAGTTTTTCTTTAAGAATCCGTATGTGGTGTGTTTATTTTCTGAATAGCTTTGATGTAATAAATTTTTAAAAGTGTGAAGTTCTTTTGTAATCATCCTGTATAATTACAATTCAAATTGATAGTAATTCATTATATATTCTTAATAATGAGAAGGTGTCCATATTACATTAAGTTTAATTTAATACAACAAAGGTAATAATTAGATCAGAATATTTAGATAATTTTCCGTCATTGCTAAAGATAATTTTATTCATCTATAAATCTAAAAGTATATAATGAATGATCAGGCGAAAAAAATCTTTTATAAGCTCCTTTTAAATAAAGGTCCATTTAAGCATACTTATTTATTTAAAAGTTTCAGCCATCGAAAGGATGCATTCATTTTAGCTTTGTATTCTCTTATTTGCCGATCCGTTTGAAAATGCTGTTCCAGAAATTCCCATTAGTCCATTTCAAAATTCCAATCGGTATCTATAATGTGATATTCAGCACAGGGAGTTGATTTCTTTTGTTTTTAGCGAGTTCCTAAGTTTTCTAAGAAAAAGGGGATTCTTGAATTCCTAATCAATACGGGCAGCAGCAGCCGCCACTGAAAAGATATTCGCCTTTCTCGGAACCCATCAAGGTAAAAGCTTGGCGATAACGTCCTGCCGGATGTAGTCTATAAAGCCTGGTATAAATCTTCCTAACGATATATTGGTAAACCATACTAATACTTATCTCCAAACAGCTTCCTCTCCTTCAGTAAATCTTGCCTACGAAATGGAGATATCCTGAAAGCCTGCTAATTAACTCTACCGGTGAGTCTTGGTAGGATCTTTTATTCATTTTGGGCATTTTACACTCAAAATAATATTGTAAAGGAGCACTTTTATGACTGATTGAAATAGTTTGGTTGTAAAATAGAAAGGTGCTCTCTACAGAGGATCGATTAAATAATAATAGATTAGATTGTCAGGAAAAACTAATCTCATAAATAAGAAATATTCCAAGTAAAATATTAAAAAAATTATGAATGCCGAAATAATTTTCTCAAATCAAAGAGACAAAATTTTTTATTTTTTTAAATCTCTTTATTTCTCTTTCTTTCACAATCTAGAAGTTTATCTGTATGAGAAACAAATATCGTGAAGCAGATATGTCGTACAATCAAGATATGCTTAAATCTAAATATAACCATTTCCCGTCACTGAAAATTTTTAAACTACGTTCCGTGTATGTTACAAAAAATATTTTATGCACCTTTTTACGCATGTCACTTCAACAAGACCGTGTAAATGGCAATTTTATACAAGTAACATCGTTAAGCTCTCTCTATATAGTATTTTAATTGTGAATACAGGAAATATATAAATTACCATGTTCCGAGCTTTTATTAAAGAGAAAAGGACAAATGAATTTTATTGTATATTTATCTTTCATATATCAATGAAAACAAAAATAGCCTATCTATAGGAAGTCAAACAACAATTATATAAAATATTGATTTTTATCCCTATAAATATTGGGAATGAAATTTCGCAAGTTTCGTTATTAGAGTTTTTATAGGCTTAAATATTCGTATCATAAAAATATAAATCAAACTAAAAACTTGACAAAAACGCAGATAATTACTTTCAAATGTTTCGCAGCATTTATTTAATAATGAGAATTAATTTTCAAATTAAGAAAAGTTTCATCTAATGTTTATAACTAATAGAGATATTTTTATAGGTAATTTAGATCAGACTTGTTTTCTTGTCCTTAAGTAACCACAGAGTAATATAATTTCTTGAATATTTAACTGTTTAAGATTCTACAATTAATAAACACGAAATTCACAAGTTTTGATGTCATAATAAATCTTCATCATATATGTGAAAATTTCCCACAATAAAACATTTATAAGCCATTATATTTTTCTTTCATATTTTAAACAACATAACATAGATATATGCGTATAATAAAATAAACATCAACACAGAATTTCATGATATTGCAATACAAAAAACAATGTAATTTGTGACAGAAGTAGAACAACTTGTCAATCAACGAATTCTATTAACAACAATAAAAATAAACAGCTTATTTTTTTGCTTACAGTAACAATAACATTCTTTAATTTTTATATACAAACACAATCAAAGAATAGGTTAATTATTTTGTGCATTATTTTTAAGAACACACAAATATTAACTCTTTCTAGTGCCAACTAATGAATTTTCAAATCAAAATGCCAGTTTTATAAAATTATTTTAACGAATTGAAAACTTTGTACGAACAGGCAATTAGATTATGACAAATTAAAAAGCGACTTTAGTAAAATAGATTTTACTGTATGATATATAGTTGATACCATTTTTTTGCTGTCTTCAAAATAAAGAATATAACAGTTACATTACGTACTTCATACATTAAAAGCAACAATAAATCAAAAATCTTCCAAACTTAAACGCGCATTTGAATTATCCATTAACTTTAACATTATTTTCGTTCATTCTTAGAGTTAACTACTTCTCTACATCTGTTTATCATAGAGTGAAAAAATTGTTAGAATCATTAAAATACCTGAGTCTAGCATCTCCACTGTAATAACACAATAAGTACCCTGTGACCAAGTAATTTCGAGGAAAAAAAATCGTTCTTGTTTAATGTTATCAAATAGTTATGTAGTATATATTAGTAGTGGAAGAGTTAAAATTTGAAAAAGTTTTTATTTATCGATGCAGATATTAGAGAATGTCTGTTCCTTTAACTTTCACCCCTACGAAGATGCTATTTGAATATATATGTATATATTTAAAATATGTTTCGTAATCATAATAATTCGATATGCTTGTATCATTTTCTTTCAGTTTATTAAATTTGTTTTAGCTATGATATGACTAATAATGTTCTGATTCTAAAGTGGTAATAAAAAGACTGGATATGGAATACTTTTTGTTTTAAATAGGTTTTCCTCTACACTAATATCCCCTTTTACTTTTGGTCTGTAAAGCAGATCAAATGGCTAAGCTTTGGTCATCTAGAGTCTATAATTAAGATACGCTCTGGTGGACTTTCAAAGTGAAAAAAGAAAAATGAGGCTTGAGGAAATTTCATTTTCAAAGTTTTTATGTCAGAAAAGAGTTAATTGGACGAAATAATTTGTGCATTCGTAAAATGTGAGGTGCGAAAATTCTAGTTCATTGGCCTCTGGCTATAACTGGACTCAGAGACAGTGAAAATATTGTTGTACACATTTGATATCACATGTGTGCTATGAAGGGGAGTGGGAAATCATAAAGCCTTAATATATGTTAAGTGAAAGCTTTCTAAACAACCATAAGCGGATTTAAAAATGAAACTTAAGTGTAAACTTTCTATTTTATACCACCGACTAAAAAAATATTCAAGTAAAAGCAGCGACCATAATATAAATCTTAATTAACAAAATTTCATTATATTATTCACGAAAGAAAAATTTGACTGAACACATTTGTAATGATGAAATTATACAAGTATAGTATTAACATTACAAGATTACAATATACTTATTCATTTATAACAAAGACAAAGCAATTGATTCAAACTCTCTACATAAAATTGAAATCATCACCAGTTAACCATCGCTAATATCTACTATTAATAAAATTAATGAAGAAACCAAATATTTAAAAAATGTTTTTTTAAAAAAAACGTTTTGATATTTTTTAACAAATCAATGATATGATGTGATATATGCGAGTTAAATTTTCCTCTAATGGTAGACAAAATTTAAATATAGGACAAATATCGGAGTTAATATATTAATTTTTGAACATTAATCATCACAGGCGAATAGAAAATCTATTGGAACTTCTTCTAGTCAGAGAACAACAGCTTCGATATGATAAATAAAATTTAATTTAGATAATATTGGAATAAAAAAGAAACTATTTTCATTTGAAAGTTTGAAAGTTGAATTCATAATTAAGTTATTTTCTACTCCTTAATTAACTAGATTGATCAAAAAATTGATATGTTTCAGTTGATGTTCTCCAACAGATTTTGTAGATTAGCGACTTCTTTCTGATATTTAGATAAATTAGGTTTTCTTTGAGTAAATAGGCAATTTAATTTATTTATTTATTTATTTATTTATTTATTTATTTATTTATTTATTTATTTTTGTTTCGCATGTGTCTACCTTCGATTGGACTAACGTCCAGCATCAAGAATTAACAAAGAACTTTACAAGTATCTTTCTAAAAATGTAGGGCTTCTAGGCCGGTAGCAAAAAAGAGCGAAGCCATGAGAACTTCAAGCAGAAAAACACCTAAGGAACAGAACGGGCCCCGGTCCATCTTCCTTTATCGTACTCCAGCCGGTTTTAGTTGAAATTCACTTTGCCGAAGATGTAATTGCCTAAAGATTTGGGATCGTCCGAAGAGAAATATTCCCGCCACAAATTTCTAAAAACTTCTCGAGTCACTGTGATGGTGTCGTTCTAAAATGAAAAAGTAAATATGCAAACATAAATTAAAAATTTCAAACATATATAGAAAAACTTATTTGGGAATCCCACATTCTTATTAATAAGTTTTGTACATACATGTAGTTATTTAGCACTATTAGTGAGCTCCTCTTATTCGAATTGAGCCCTAATGCAATATTAAATTAAATAAATAAGTTCTTAAAATCTATGAATTCGTCGCAGTGAGAAATCTGATATGGATGTCGTTGCAAATGAGGCATTTTCTCAAAACAATTTTGTATATTTATTACAGTGTCCCGTTATGATATCGTGAAATTCAGCATTTTTCGAAAATCTTTCGAGTTTTCTTTACCTATTTTGACTTTGTTTTATTTTACTGCCCTTTTTAATATTAAAACGATGCTATTCTCTTTTTATAACTCTTACAAAACAACACTGATAAATTAAAACTTAATTATACTAACGACGTCGTCTTAAAAATCATTAAAATATTTTACTTTTATCAGCAATTCACGGATCTTCGCAACTTTTCAAATACCAGTGGCTGATTTTTACAGATGAAAGAGTTTAAATTCAGTTGTTGTGCAAATTGGAGACCATTTTCCATTGGAAACTAACACTAACTTTTCGTTCTAGTTCTCTCTTATTTTAACTTGTTCTGTTCTTCCGCATCAGCGATGACAAGAGCCCTTTTATAGCCAATCCGAAAATCTCGAGCAAAAGCATGAAAAGCTTCATTGAGCCCTCACTGGAGCTTCGGTCGTTCGGCTGAGTTTAATGTGAATTCCTATCAAAGTTTGTATTCGGAATCATTGATAAAATCAAGTTTCATTTACCAGATGGAAAAAGGAAAGTTATTTGTTTTCCAAAAATACGAATTTAAAATTAAAATGAAATCGTAAATTAAATTTACATATTATATTACATTTAAATAAATTTAATATTATATATTGCGTACAAGCGCTATATAGAGAAATATTAATTTATAAATTCCTACTGAATTACGTTTCTACAACGGGTGTTGTGAACATTTTGAATTTTGAATGTCTTTAGGCAAACGCAATAAACAGTATATAAGTTAGGTTAGATTAGGTTAGGTTAGAGACATCAGTTTATACAGTATAAAAAGAGCAGCACTCGCTGCAAACGCTATCTCGGAAGCAGATAGTGATAGTTGCTCCATCTCATCGTAATGAAATTGTAAGCATGGAAATGCTATCATTAATCGAGAAGGTCCTGTTACAAGTTAATTAAACTTTATTATCAGAATAAGGAAAGTGCCAGTGCGGCATTGCGGGCTTATCGACGCTTACTTGGAATGCGGGATGGTAAAGGACCTATGATGTCTGCTGCGATGACAAAAATGATATGACGATTTGAAGCCACGGGTTCCTGAAGAACTCCAAGAAGTGGCCGGCCTCAATATCCACTGTTGCCGCCTAAAGTGTCCAGTAGACAGTGCAAGCACTGTTGGAGACTTCTGCACGCGGGCAATGCAGTGCACGAGAAGTGTCCCGACGAATTAGCATTTCGTACAGCGATCAAGCGATTTCCGTACAAATTGCAGCATAATCATGAACTGACCGGTATACCTGGAGAAATGTTGCTTAAAACAGTGAACACTGTGTGCCTTGTCTGACGGCGGTGTTGCTGAATGACGGACGGCCAATTGAACATTTGTAAGCCGATAGTTAATCTGGCATCTTACCGACTGAAATTTTTGATAAACTGATGTCTGTAAACTGAAAACGCCATTTGTTGGTCAAAAACCGAACAATTCTAGCATTAATGTTTTTTTTTCCTGGGAAAGAAATCCGAATTCATTTCAATCGTTTCTGTACAAACAAAATCTTTTTATCTGAATTCGTGGGCGAATTATCGAGTTTTAAAGTTTTTCCTGACTTCTGGACCTCCCTGTACATTAAATTATGTATAAGGTGATTACGGAAAATTTTTACAAACTCATAACAACCAGGCATTACACAGAGGATAATGATTAAATCAGAAATATTTCCTTGAAAATATATAAGCAGTTTCATCTTTCATTTTGGGCCAAATATCTTAAATAATAAAGATAAATTCGCGGATATGTGTATGTGTGTATTTTATATACAGGGTACTCGGAAACTATTTGACAAAATTTTAAAGGGTGGTAGTGGGGACCAAAATAAGCATTTTCCGTCATATAATGTGTGTTCGGAAATGATCCGTTTAAGTGCGGCAGTCGATGACGTCTGGAAGTAAAGGCGTCATTCCCCTGCTGCGATTTACAACAGCATGCATCGCTTTACAAACGCAGAGCTTGCAAATATCCATAACCTAATCTAATCTAACCTATCCCAACCTACATCACATCTGTTAGTCACAACTCAGCAGTTGTCTCGTCGGGAATCGTTTCCTGTACAGCCTCTGAATAGGTAGTCAGTTTCTGTTCGCTGCCCTATTCGTCATATGGATATTTTCCGTATTTTCCGTCCGCTTAAACGCGTCATTTCCGGACATCCATTCTATGACGGAAAATACTTATTTTGGTCCCACTTTAAAATTTCGCCAGATATTTTCTGAGCACCCTGTATACCTTTATAGTCCCGATATGAATAATGTAAATAAAACGTATACTTTTATATTTAAAACTGTTATTAATGATTCAGATGGGTCTAAGAGAATTTTTTTTCATTTTCATTCTAAGGAGTTTTTTCAACCACATGCTTTTGAAAAATAATAATTCAAAAATGTTATTTTCTAAAGATATTCTAAAAAGACCCGGTTTAAAGATTCAAAATTTTCGTTAGACCTCTAACTGTAAGAAAATTGATTCTGGTATTCAGTTCTTCAAAAGACCAGATTCATACGCTTCTTGAAAGCATACGAAATATAGTGTTCTCTCCCCAAAAGATATAAATCCTCCAAGAATAGAGATTTCAAAACGGGAAAATACAGAGAGTTTAAGATGTAAGAGGGATATTGCAGTTGAGCATTTTTCGCAAAATATAAATATTTCTTTACAAAATCACAAATAATTTAAAATCCTCAAATTAAGTAGACTTTGTAGGTTTTAGATAAAAATTATTTCATTTATCATAATGCTTAAAAGGGTAAACTTCTGAGAAATAGGGGAAATTCTGTTTTTCAAAATTACATTTAATATCTCCATTTAATTATCTGGCGATAAATCCTATCATTTACATTTTTTTATTTTCCCCCAAACATAACGCAAGTTTAAAGCGAACAAGCAAATTGGAAACATTCCAAAAGAAGAGGAATCGAAAATCAATAAATCTCTAAAACGCATCTTCTTTCCGTTCGGTACTCTCGTAATTTTGATGCAAGTTTAAAAAGACTTTTTGTAAAACTTACAAATACTCTTTGAAATATTCAGTATGTGAAGTCCGTATTTTTTGTGCTTAAAAATGTTCCCATCCAAAAAAAAGAAAAAAATGTAAAATGAAAGAAGAAATAAGCCGATTTTTTTGCGTGAGAATTTGGCCTCCTGTTTTTCTCATTTAATCCTTTTCTATTGGAAAACACAGTAAAGCTAAATTTGATCAGAGATGACTACGTGTGACAGAAGAAGGTGGAAAATACTTAAAAATAGCGAAATTGATAGTAATGCTTGATAGACTTACATCACTAAAGGCATCGAGGTTACATTTCAAAATCTTCACCTATTAAAAAAAAAATCTCCTCTAAAATTAAATCTAGCGGAAGACTTTGTTTTATTCAATTTACTTGAGATGGAAAAAGGAAAATTACCAAATTCTAAGTTATAAATTTCTTAAATATTAAAGAAATTCTTTTGCTCGTACCTACAACAAGCATGATACTCGTGGTACTTGGTTCGAATCCAGGTCGCGGAATTTTTCCTTCCATTTTTTCCAATAACATCTTAACTTATTCTTGGAGCATTTATTACTCCAGTTTTCATCATTTATTAATTTCTTATTAGTGTTCATCAGCTTTCTGACGTTTGAAAAGGAGGAATTTCGAACTACAAACAGGGTTCTTGCCCTATCATTGGCTTCAACGTTGAGTACTTCATAGTGCTATCGTGTCTATGTGCCAGTACTTTCTGTTCGAATCTTGAGAGGGGAATATTTCCTTCTATTTTCTCACAATCTATTAAATATTAAAATAATTAACATGACTGGATTCTTGCGTGGTCCCTGGTTCATCATCTTGATTCTTTAAATCTCTGTTTGAAAACTATGCACTTCACGTAGATAAGGTGTTGACTGGTTTTTTATCGTAATTTTTGAAAAGTGATTAAATTCCATGTATTATATTTTCTTTATACTTCATTAGTATCTGTTACTATATGCAAGAAACTTACTTTTTTGGTGGGGATATAGGAATACACATATTATATTTATATTTCAATGGTTATTCCAATCTAAACATAACTAACTTGATAAAATTAAGCGTTGCGGAGAAAACATGTTACTATCGGTCGAAAATGTGCGCCTCCATTAATTAGATCTCCATCCAGCAAAAAGTGTTGTTATACGGCTCGCGCAAGTTCATCACAGAAACTGAAAGTAGACCGAGGAAAAGATTCGAACCTTCTACAGCTATTTTGAACGTGAAAACAGAGTTGATGACAATGGTGCAATTGCTGAAAAATAGCGAAGAGTTGTGGCGTTTTTGTGTAGAGAAGAAGTTTCATTCGCCAAAGGTTCATTCTTACGATGATAACTCGAATGCCAATTTGAAGAAAGGGCATAAATTTTTAAAGCAGGATTGCACTCTGTTAATAAACCTGAACCAGGAGGGGCCCTTGTGATCATGAGACCATAAAGAACGGAAAAATTGGACGGCACTTTCTGTTCGGATAGATGCGTAGACATACGGGAAATAACAGAACCATATAATATCAGTTATGGTACTACTTAAACTTGCATACAGAAAGTTGCAGGCGCAGCATGTGCCGAAATGTTAAAGAAAAAAAGAACTGCGTATGAGGTTATTTCTGTAGCACTTAAGTTATATCAGGACGATGTTTGACATAACTGCTAATTCTAATTACTGACAGATATCAATCATGATGTTATAACTTTGAAACGAGAGCAGGCGAGTCAACGCGCAAATGAATATATGGATTTTCTCCGTGTAAAAAATTTCGAGCTGTACCGTCAGCGAGGAAGGTCTGTACGTATTTTATAGTTTAATTGTTCATCGTTAAAAGAATGTGAATATTAAATATGTACAGTTATCAAAAATAAAAGGCTTCGGATGCTCCGCGATTAAGTGAATCTTTTCCACGAGAAAAGAACTAACGATATTTTTGGAGAAATTTGGATGAGAAAGGCTGTACCATCCACTCTACAGTTCAGTATGATTCTTTTTCGTGTTTGCCTTTTTTTGAATAAAACTGTGAACTACGAAGTCTTTATCCATTTATCAGACAATCATTGATGAAAAGTCAAAGTTTTATCATTTGTATCATTCATCAGGTGCAGGAGGCCATCATGGGAATGGTATCAATCGCAGTCAAAGAAATGTGGATAAATGTCTTCAATACCGAGAAGATTATTTTGGTTTATAGTTCCTATTTTTTAGTATTAGATGAACCCAGAAATTTCCAACATAAAAAATAATAAATATCTCTTTTGATCATTCTTTTATTTTTCGCGTTTTTATAAGAAGCAACTGTTAGCTATATTTACTACTAAGTATCTTTTCTTTTTGAAACTTTATAACGGGAACGATTTTGTAGTTCTGAATTTATAACTTATGAACCAAGAGCAGTCACCAATTTTATTAACAAATGATAACGTTAATTTTCGTTGTTACTTCATTTTGTACATTTAAAGTGAAACTCACCAGCCAAACACATATCTCCGCAAATGAGAAAATAAAAATGGAAGAACGGCAAAGATAAAAAAAAACAACAATAAATAGAAAGCAAAAAAGCACAGGCGAAGAATAAACATAGAAACAATTAAAATGTGTTAAAAATATCTAGGTGATAATCAAAGTGTTCAGATCAATTCATTCGGCTTTAGACTTTAAAGTAAGACTGGTGCGATTAGTTACCCAAAAACAGCGAAAGTCAATACGCGCCAGAAGATCAGAGGATATTATTTTGAATAAAGACCTTTAAAAAGGCCAGAAAATCGAAATAAAAGGTTTAGATCTCATGTTTGCTTGTAGTTTCATTTAGATTAATACTTTACAAATTTAGAATCAATACTTTCGTAAATGTATATTTAAAATCAAAATACCATATAAGTAAGCAGCTTAAATCTTGAATTCTGCTCATTATTAAAGAAAACTATTAAAAGTTAGATACCTCTGAGCTAGAATCTGAAATGTTTGTTTTAAGAAATCCAGATTAGACTCCGATAGTGAAAATAATGCTTTTTATATTTTAATACCAAATCTGGTTTTTATTGCTACAGATCCTATGAAGATATAAGGAACAGAGTTAGCAATTACTTTTCTTTTCATCGAACTATGTTGATATTCTTTCTGTTAAAGAATGATTAAAAATTTATTTGATAATCACAGGTAAGAATTAGCACTATCTATGATTTGCAATTTCTCATTTGCAAATCACAGATAGTGATAATTTTTAGAGGCATTTAATATTGACATTTAATATTTCTGGCAACTTCATAACTGTTTCTAAGAATCATAGTGTCATCTCATTACTCAAAAACATCTTCCCAATATAAGTGCTTGATAGAAGAGTGAACGCTTATAACCTCTGAGTTTCAATAATAATTGCTGCACTTGTGAGGGGGTGTCTTTCTCTCAATGGAAGCTTTATCACTTAGCAACAACGTGTTTTTTGAAGAAAAGATTAAAAGGAGGAGAGGAAAAAGTACAAGAGAAGAAAAACAAATTGCAGAGGAAGATAGGAATAGGAGAGAATAAGCAGCTGTCTCTATGCAAATTGGATTGCCTAGCTATGTGCATATTTTATCTGTGGTTTCAAATGCTTTTGCGCTTCGTCTAGCAATTGCTGTTGTTTCCTGACTCTCAGCAAGGCGACAAACGTGACAAGTTGTCAACGAGAATGGATCCATGAAAATGGAAACTGTGGCCAGATCTGTGTCCATAGCAACCGCAAGCAACGTCAGTAATGAAGATGAAAAAGCAATCGCCGATACAGAAATGATCAATGAGAAGAATGTTACTCCTTAAAGCTAATGATTTTATATTATTTAAGATGGTATTGAACGAGACAATTGGCAAATTTATCAAAGATAAGTCTTATAATTGCAGCACCATAATTTTAGTGTAATTTAATTGTAAAAAACCTTTCCACTTTATTTTCCATTTATTCACAAAAAATAACAAATAGAAAAGGGAAGGAAAACTTCCGCGACCTGGACTCTTCTGTTTGAGTTAAATTTCATCAATTTATTTGATGGTTTAGGGTAAGGATGATTCCCGATTTGCGAGTCGGGAGCCTGCTCTGCTTGGTGGCTTCATGGAAGTCCATTTGTATATATTGCATTATAACAGCTTGGCGGTTCATGTCCGCGGTAGCTCAATTGGTTAGGCATGGTCGCTTGTACATGTCTAGGTCGCCGAATTTTTCCGTCCCTTTTCTGATATGGTTGAAGATTTTCTTCATTTACTTTATTACATTCTAGCAATTTTTTTGTTTTCTTGGGACAAAAGAAAATAGAAAAATTTAATTACATTGTGTTTTTAAAAAACGATTTTATATATATTAAAATTTAATTTTTTGAATATTTGACTGCCGCATTTGTGTAAATCCTGTCCATGTTACATTGGAGCGCAGTTAAATTATCTTCCTTCTTATAGAACAGAGAACTCTTAACTACATCACTATATTGTTGTCACATTTCGGAATCAAACAGCAATTATATAGGGTTTACATAAATTATCTTTATAATTTTAGACTTTAATAACTACAACACTACATGATGACAAGAAAAGGTTTTCAGCATGTGACAAGCAACCTCAGGAAAAAGCTCAGTGCGTTGCCTGGTTCATAGAGATTAAGTCAGACTAGTATCGCCTGTGTTCGAAATTCGATCAATAGTGTCTGCGACCACTTGTGTAAACGATGAATTGTAGCTACGAGTATTGAAATGTAAACACTGCAATTGTATCGCCGAATTTCATGCAAATTGAATTGAATTCTCACTGATGGACATAGGACGCCATCTGTCGGCATCTATTAGCATCCTATCGGTACAGGGTTTTAATTAATATTTCGGCTAATTGTGAAGCTTATTTTTTTCTCTGCGCTTCTATGACACAGTACCTTTCGAATGAAATAAGTTTCATTCCCCTTCTTTTATAATAAATACCCCAAATACACTATATGATCAAAAATATCCGGACACCCTTCACAGATCATCGATTGGCCCAATGTCACATGATAATGACTTGCACATCATTTAAATAGCTTCCCACACCTTCAGACACAACTCTGCTTGGACATTGGCAAGAATGGGTCGTTCGGCAGAGCTCAGTGAGTTCCAACGTGGAACCATCGTTGGATGTCACCTATGCGGCAAGTCCGTGCGTGACATTTCCAGCCTTCTTCAGATACCCAAGTCAACAGTAGGCGATGTCATTATGAAATGGAAGACCCGGGGATCAACAACAGTTCAACAACGAACCGGTAGACCCAAGAAACTAACGGACAGAGACCGTCGAGTGCTTCGTCGTGTCACCCGCAGCAACCGGAAGTCCTCGGCGGAAAAAATTGCCACAGAGTTTCGAAACGCCTCTGCAAATGATGCCAGTACCATGAGAATTCATCGGGAACTGCACACGATGGGATTCCATGGCCGTGCTGCTGCCCACAAGCCCCACATCAGCAGGGTCAACGCCAAGCGACGTCTGGAGTGGTGCAAAGCCCACAGAAACTGGACAATGGACCAATGGAAACGTATAATGTGGACAGACGAATCTCGCTACACACTCTGGCAATCCGATGGACGAGTTTGGGTTTGGCGCATACCTGGAGAACGCTTCTTACCTGAGTGCACAGAGCCCACAGTCAAGTTCGGAGGAGGAGGAGTCATGGTGTGGGGCTCATTTTCATGGTACGGACTGGGCCAGCCCGTTCCTGTGCAAGGAATCACGAACTCCGACCGTTATCTGAATGTTTTAGACAACTGTGCACTTCCAACGTTGTGGCAATTTTTCGGAAACGGGCCATTTCTCTACCGACACGACAATGCTCCGTGCCACAAAGCGAGGCGTGTACAGCAGTGGTTTGCGGACTCAGGGGTCGAAGAAATGGGTTAGCCGGCACAAAGTCCCGACCTCAATCCTATAGAGAGTCTGTGGGATGAATTGGAAAGACGCTTGCGGGCCAGATCACATCGGCCAACTTCTGTACCTGAACTGATTCTCGCTCTTCGGGAGGAATGGAGGAACATTCCGGAAAGTACCTACCAATATTTGGTGGAAAGTCTTCCCCGAAGAGTGGAAGCTGTGATTCGGGCAAAGGGATGTGCAACGCCCTATTGATTTCCATGAAATCGTGGCTAGAGCGCAAACGTGCATGTGTCCGGATATTTGTGATCATATAGTGTATGTTCCCCAATTTCGACGTTCACGTATTAATATACAGGGTGTAAATGGACGACGTTTCACAAATTTAAGGATATGTAGAGGATGATGTGGTGAACATTTTTTATTAATAAACCCATAGTCCCAAACGAAAAGCGACGGAGCCAAGCATGTTTGATGCTCTGTTTTGCGTCAAGCCGTGGAATGGCTGTCTGAATTACTGTGTTGTCACTGCATTGGAATTTTGAGTGTGAAACCTAACGCGCGAACGTATTTCCAATGGAACCGTCCAGCGACCGTTGTATGATTGGTCAGATGCAGCATTTTTGCTGAAAGGTAGGGTAAAGGCGGGTAGTTTGCCAGTCATGTATATTGGCCGCATTACGTTTTTTTTTTTTAAATTTTAATTTTTTAAAGCTTTCGAAAAAGCAATAAAGGAAAAGGAACAATAAATTACAATAAACAACAACAATTTACAAATGTTGAATACAAAACGTAGAGCGCAAAAAAAACCTTCACCCTTACAGAATGTTCCAAACTAACAACGGGAATTTCGTACCAACCTGATATGCAAGATTACGTGATTGGAAAATGTGCTGTGCATCTGGACGGTACCATTTGAAAATAGCCTGCGAGCTGATAGTTTGCATAAGGCCTACAAGATGCAATGACAGGAGACATCGTAGTAAACGTGCCTAGTTCAATGCTTGACAAACCAGGACATCAAACAAGCTGTGGCTCCGTCGCTTTTCGTTTGGGACTATGGGTTTATTAATAAAAAATGTTCACCACATCATCCTCTACATATCCTTAAATTTATGAAACGTCGTCCATTTACACCCAGTATAGATACCCAAGTGCAACGTGTTGCGTCCCGCCACCCCCACAATAATCGTTAGTGTACCCTTGCGTTCCGCGTGAGTGTCGGGGTGATGGAAGCTAGGGTTCGGGACCGAAATAAAATGGAAAGTCAGACTGAAATTGTGGTATTTGGTTCAATGACAATGACTTTATTCATAGTTACGAGTATTCAAGTTTAATTCCAATATTCTATTTATTAAATTCTCCTTATTGCTAGCTTAATACGGGGCCCCAAACTATAATCTTATAATCCCTCCATCAAAAGTTACGTAACCTTTTACACCCAAGTTATTATTCCTGCACATAACTACTGGCACACCTGACTGCGATAAGAATGAACCTTGCAGGTCGGAATTACTACTATCGTCATGAGAGCATGAACGTGTTGGCTCTGCTGGAGTGACAGCTCAGAGCACTTAGTTACCCCCGTATCAAATATTCCGAACCTATCACGCTAGTAAGCGCACGGCACCTCCTTTCCTGGACGTGAAGGGGGGAGGTGCTGGAACCCCTCTTGGGCAGTACCGTGCTTCCTATCACGCCAGCCTATGGCGAGCCCGAGTTCCGGTCGTGAGCGTGGGCGTATTAACTTCGCCTTTTTACTTACGCTCACAGACGCACCCACAGCACGTTCCTCATTATACGAGAATTCCACTTAATTTGCTGCATGGCTATGGCTTTCACGGCAGGGTGCTTGTTAGATTAAGATTCTAAACTACTACAGTAATCATATTTGGCATTTACAAAGCCTCTTCTGTAACATAAACAGTTTATTTGGAGCGGCGCTCAAATTCACCGCGTAGGAACCAAGCTGTAATAAAAAAAGAGTTCGTCGTCGCTAATGCCAAGAGCGGGAGGTAAAATGGCACTATCAGTTTAAAGTTCCGTTTACCGCGCTGTGAAAATATTAAAAGTCACTCACCAAATAGTCGCAATATCTATTTCGGTTACCATCATCCTATCAGTATTCAATCTTGTGTTCCAAGTCCGGGTTCCCACGTCCCATTGCAACGACGTCTTCCATGGCTGACGACTCGCCTACGGCCCCAAGGAATCAGCATCACCCATCATTCGAAATTGTCGTATGGTCCAATTGTTTCCATGTCTCCACTACATCGAATATCCACAGTCGCTCGCCATCGAACCAATTAATATTTACAAAACAACATTAATTATTACAACGCAAAGCGAACTTTTATTCTTGATCCATGGCCTCATTTCGAACGCCCAAGCATCCAACAACATGTCGGCAAGGCATGTCCGTATCGCTAGGGGGTGGCCGTGGCCTGGTTGTCTCGTCGGTTGGCTTGCCAATCGATGGAGTTCAGCAACTTCAGGCGCGGCCAGCTGCTGGCGGGACAGCTATTTGGGGCGCGGCTGTTGGGGGACTTTAGTCTGACCCATTTGCCGATTGACCATAGCTGGTTTTCCAGCAGTTGGTGACAGCCTCTGGTTCGTTTATCCCCAGCAGCTCTTCCATCATGAAACCCCCCGTGCTTCGGAGGGCACGTTAAGCCGTCGGTCCCGGCTGCTACTGTCATCTCGTAGCAGTCGTTATTTACTGGGATGGCGCAAAACTACCCTCTGTACTACACTACTGTTTATAAAAATCGCAACACCCTGATGGAATGGTCTAATCCATATGCAATTTGCAATATTTGCATACAATGGGTCAGAGTATAAATGATTAGATTTTCAGAGTAATTGCTTGAAAGAACACCATGCCTCGACGACGATGAAGGGTACCATATCAACAGCTGACAGACTTTGAAAGAGGACGCATAATTGGTCTGCGTGAAGCGGGATGGTCGTATCGTGACATTGCTGCTCGTGTAGGACGTAATGCAACGACAATTATGCGTGCATGGAGGCAGTGGAGCGAAGAGAACAGGGCACACCGAAGACCAGGCTCAGGAAGACCCAGCACGACGACACCGCGAGATAACAGACACCTCTATCGTATGTGTGTAGCAGATCGTACAGCCACTTCCACAGTGTTAGCCCAACAGTGGGGTGCTACAGTAGGCAGGACAATGTCTGCTAGCACTGTACGATGCCGTTTGATTTCCAGAGGATTGATGGCACGAGTACCATTGTTGCGGATTCCTTTGACTCAAAACCACCGGCGCCTCAGGTTGCAATGGGCCCATCAACACCAACAGTAGCAAGCTGAATGGCAACAAGTTGTGTTTTCGGATGAGTCAAGGTTTAACTTGCAGCACCATGACGGCAGGATACGAGTCAGAAGACATCGTGGCGAGCGCGACCTTCCAGAATGCATCCTGCAGCGTCAGTCAGGACAAACGCCAGGGGTGATGGTGTGGGGTGCAATCAGTTACCATGGCCGTTCCCGTCTGATCAGAATCGATGGCAATCTGAACAGTGACCGGTACATCAGGGAAGTTGTGCAACCCGAGGTCATCCCCTTCCTGCAGAACCTTCCAGGCGCTGTATTCCAACAGGACAATGCCCGACCGCATGTGGCCAGAAATGTCCTCGCCTTTTTCCAAGCACATCAGACGCCCTTGTTCCCCTGGCCTGCTCGTTCACCAGACATGTCCCCAATCGAACATGTGTGGGACAGAGTTGCTCATCGATTGGCTCGTCAGACTCCTGCAGCAGCAACTGTGGATGAACAGAGCATGGCAGGACATTCCCCAGGCCCTTATTCAGAGCTTGTTTGACTCAATGCCACGACGTTTAGAGGCTGTAATTGCATCCCACGGTGGTTTCACCCGATACTAATGTGACAATAAAACGCATTGTATTGACCTGAAAATCTAATGGTTTCTTTTCTGACCCATGATATGCAAATGCTCCAAATTTAATGCAGATTGGGCTATTCCATCAGGGTGTTGCGATTTTTATAAACAGTAGTGTAGATAGATAGATGTCCGTATCGCTCACGAAATTTTTTTAACAAAAAAAAAAATAATAAAAATATTTTTAACAAACATACACAAAGTCACGCATCCTAATTTCTGCGAAAACGATCGCAACAATCCTCTCCCGGAGGCTGGACAATCTTCTCAGAAAACCTTGCAACAATTGCCTCCCAACAGACGACTAGCTGCGATCGCTTACGAAACACAACAATTTCACTTTGTAAAACAACGACGAATAAAACGCAACACACTTGTATCCTTTATAACAAACGAAAAACGCCTACAATAACAAATATCATTTACCAGAACGTAAATTAAACGCTAAAATTTCACAGTCACCTCCCCCCCCCCCCCTATATTCTGTCATCGGACATACGTGACGAGCCTTTAACTGGAACGCCACAAACGGAACTTTCGAACACACGACAACAAGGAACTGTCATCTCGGCCAAGTATTCATAAGCCAATTTCTGGATGAAAAGTTCCCAGATAGGTGGATTGGCTGAGATAGGCCGATTCGGTGGCCGCCTCGATCAGATGACTTCACGCTACTTGACTTCTTCCTGTGGGGTTTCTAAAGGACCAGATGTACCGAACCAAGTTTAGGAACCTAATGGACTTAAAGACACGTATTCTCGATGCTTTTGCACTCCACGAGGGGCACACATTGAGGCTTATGAACGAGGGAAAAAACGTTGAGTTTACTTGTCATATGCTGAAAAGCGTTTCTCGTTATCTTGTATAGTGTTTTAGTTATTAACGCCTAAAGTTGTAAAGATAATTCATGAACACCCTGAATTATATGAAAACAAATTGGGAGTAAATCATAACCTAGCCTACATATACAGTACGTAGAATGATTGATTATGCTCTAGAAGGTGATAGTTAAAAAATGTTTATTTTAATTCTGTGAATATTTAATATATATCTGTATTATGTCTTAAAGCAGTTGTAGCATTTCAAACCAATTTAGGTCTAATTTCTTGAAACGTTAAGAGAATGTCAGCAGTTAAGGGAAACAGAAACAATTTAGTCAAGCTAAAAAGAGCTCCATGAACGATGCTTCGCCGCAAAGCTCGCTGTCGTGTGCGATTTTGGTTTCAAACTACAGCACTAGGTCATCGCAACAGATGTTCGTTATGTGGAAAACGGAATTCCTGAATCTGCTTACTAACCTTTAAAGCTTTTGCATTTTCTTTATATTCTCTAATTTTCTAATTTTCTTAATTCAGAAGTGGAAAAGCGAATATTAATTTTATAATTTAGGATAACAAAAGATCGACGATGCGACTATATTGTGTATCATAACAGTGATCTAACTTTGATTTGTTTTATTTCTAGTTCAGTCGTTCAATAGCTTCATTTAATTAGTTTTAAAAAAATTCAGGATCATCATACTACATTCAATATATACAGTATACTATTTATCTATTTTTAAGCTTTACAATAAGTATCTATCTAAATATATGGTAATAAGGAAATAATTCTCGATTACCATGTCTTTCTTCTATATTTAGTAAAATGGATATAACTAGATGACATTCATAAATCGATCATACAGACGCTGGATTTTCCCTACTTAATAATTTAACTTTGGTAAACGAGAAGTTATGGTGACCCTTGTGGGGTCCGCCTCCACAAACACGATAAATCAGTGTCTACAGTGAGATGATTTTTGTTATTATATGATTTTGTGAGGCCTTACGAACCAAGACTAACGACACAAATACGGAGGAAGTAGTGGATAAATACCTGTGAGAAAAGTCGGAAAGCTTTCCTGCATTCTTCTTCAGACAGGCCGTAACTCGTGTAAACGCTGGTAAACTCGTTTTCATCGATCGCTCCGTCTCCTGTAAAAGACGTCAAGAACAATGTAATTATAACGCCTGCCACTAAAGGCAGTCAGTGTCTTAGTTTGAGAAAAAAAGAAAAAGAGAAGGAAAAAATATCGCAAAATTAAGGGAAATAAACTGCAACAAGAAAGCACTAGTAATTACAAATGGGACAACTTGGTCTCATTATATTTCAATCACAACTCCTAATGAAACTTGCTAAATAGACCATCATTAGTGAAGCTATATGTTTTAGCAGCTGTTGGCTTGTCCCAGTTAAAAAAGTAAAAATCACACTAATAATTGGATGAATATTTAGAAGATTTTTTTTTTTCTCAACATAAAAATACTTTTATTTAAGGATTAAAAAGAATGAGTAATTTGAAAGTGAAAACAAGAAATAATTTTTATCCAAGAAGAACTGAACGACCAAATAGAAATTTTAAGTTAATTTTGTTTGAGAAAATTAAGTTGAGAATTTTAATGCATTTCAGGAAAAGCGAAATAACATTTCGACAAAAAAATTAAAATTCCTTAACTCTTTGGCCGTCTTTCAAAAAGTAACTCAAACCTTCACTTAATTAAGAATTTAACATACTCATTAAATAAATGTAAAACTCTATTTGAATTTCTATTTAAAATTCTACAAAGCTTCCGGAAAAAATAGCGTTTTTGACTATTGCATGAGAACGAAGGGAGGGAAGAAAAGTGGGTGCAAAGTTACGCAGTACAATTTTGAACTCCCAAACTTTTCAGATGAAAAGCCAAATTAATTAAAATCACAATGCACATTTCATGTTTCTTAGAAAAAAAGAACAGATTTTCTTAAGAACAGTGAAGGAATACTTAAAAATTAAGTTCTGACTTTTGCAAATTTCCATCATCTGAAATTTCCGCTCGTAAGAATTTTATTATCAGTTGAATTGTTAATGGGCAAACGTTAAATAAAATTCAAGCGACATACAAAAGATGAGCCAAAACCTGGTTTTAAATCAAAATTTAAATAAAAATTATAAACTATTTGAAATACTTGAAATATAAATATTTTGGTGGTTGAAAGTGAATGCATCTTGGCATATTTATATTGAATATAGTCCTAAAAAATTGTGAACATCAAAGACGTTCCGTGAAGTTCCAGACATTGAACCACGAACAGGAAAATATTAAGATATTAATTTTTCAATTAAATAAGTATATCTCTTTTTTAATGTAATAAATGAGAAAAATAAATAAAATAATAAAAAAAAATTATAAAAAAATGTTTAATCAATAATTATTTGGACTTTACTTTAAAAAATTCCGAATACTTCTTCTGCATCACCATATCTCCAAGAAATCGATTCTCCAACTTCTTGTCACCTTTTCTGTCAACTTTCTATACTCGAGTCTTTGTTCATCATTCCTTCTATTTCTACATCTCTGTCATTTCGTCATTTCTTCAAGTTCATCCAGTTTCATCGGGACTTGCAATGGTGACTTTTATTTTGACTATGCTATTTCTTTATCTCGTTATTATTTATTTCATTTATTACGAGAGTTATTCGTAAAGTAAGGTCCGTTTTGCAATAAAAACAAAACTGCTATATATATTTTCAAAATTTTTTCTTTACCAGATTCTATGTACCTTTAACTATTTTCCACATTCTCGATGATCTCCTTTAGATCCTGGAACCAGAGACAAGTGAAAGAAACTTTCTTTCATTTATCTCTGCCTGGAACAGGTGGTGGCCAGTGGGATTATCTGATTAGTTGAGATCAATTTGACCACCCGCTTTACAGTCCGGACCTCGCGTCCAGTAGCTACCACCTGTTCCGGGAGTTAAAGGAGATCATCTGCAGTCTGCATTTCAGCGACGATGAACAAGTGAAAACTGCGTGACTTTCTTCACCGACGGCAGCTTCTATGAAGTGATCATACGGAAGTACATTGAGCGCTATGAGAAGTGCTTAAATAAACTTGTAAACTATGTGTAAAAATAGTTACAGGTACATAGAATCTGGTAAAGAAAAAATTTTGAAAATAAATATAGTGGTTTTGTTTTTATTGCAAAACGGATCTTACTTTACGAATAACCCTCGTACACTAAAAAAGGAGATGTACTTTTTTATTTGAAATATTACAAACCATTCCATCTCTTATATAATTATAATTTAGATTCAATCCTTATGGAAGAAGGAAATATTTCTGCCATGATTAATTAAGGTGTGTCCCGAAATGGTAAACGTATTCGAAAAACTATCCAAATGTATAGATAATCATAACTGATGGCATATACGGAACACCCACATTGCAATAAATGAGATGAACCCATGAACAAAAAGTATATAAAACAATTTAATCAATTCTAAATGGAAAGCAACGTTACACACCCGTTTTACCTGTCCCAGAAAAATAGAACCAATCCATCTAAATTAGATAATCACGTGATCAATTGCACATTTTAAGACCCAATGGCATTTATGACGTTATTTGTGCAAATTAAGAAGCAAAAACTTCCATAAACATTTAAGAGGCAGTGACAGAAATCACATTAAAGTCCACTAGAACAATGGGAAGAGCGCCAGTCTTAACCGACTTTGAAAAGGGTAGTATAGTTGAATTAAATGCAAAACAGTCAAAAGAAGCCTCTTTTCAGTTTGTTGGGATTTTTTGTAATTGCAGCAAATATGAAGAGGAAAACGATCAAGTAATTACCTCAACGAGTCCAGCTGACCTCACAAGCCAACAATGTGGAGAAATGAATATGGGCCTAATCCATCTTTCTCGTGCGAGGCTAAGTCTGATTGCGCAATTTTCCAAGAACAATAAATAGATCTCATCATGTGGTTGTCAATTTTCTGCAGAAAGGAGACCAATATGGAAAGAAAAAATCAATTGGACGTCTTCAAGCTCTCACCAGCAGACAGAAGCGCAGTGTTTTGAAACAGTTCAGCAACTCCACCACGTCTTTGAGAAACGTAGCAGCTCAGCCTCATGTTCATGCATCTGGCATACGTGTGCACAAACGTATGCGTGCTGCTCCGAAACTCAAAAATCACCATAAACTAAAACGTCTTAAATGGGCTCGATCATACATGTCATGGACTAATCAGTGGAGCAAAATTGTATGGAGCGATGAAAAGAAGTTCAACCTTGACGGCTTAGATGGATGGAGTTTATATTGGCACGATTTAAGGAAGGAGGAAGTGTCACTCTCAAAACGACAACTAGGAGGGGGAAGTGTAATGGTGTGGGCTGGTTTTGGAAGAAATGGAAAAACAAATTTGGCACTTCTTACTGGTCGTATGAATGCTATAGATTATCAAAACATGCTAGAGATCAATTTGTTGCCGTTTGCTGAAAAAATAGGAGGGCTCTTTTTCCAATTCCAGCAGGACAATGCGCCCATACATACGGCAAAATCGACATGGGAGTGGTTCCTTGATAATGGTGTGGATGTAATGGACTGGCCACCTTGTTCACCAGAATCCTACCGAAAATCTTTGGGGCATTGTTGGCACGAAGAGTTTATCGTGATGGCAAGCAGTTTGAGCGTGTTGGTGATTTAAAAACTGCAATTTTTGTTCCTGGGATGAAATTGAAGTTTCTGATTTGCAGAAACTTGTGGATTCAATGCCTTAAGAGTATATGAAGGGATTTCAAAGAATGGTTCATATATTGGTTATTAGTATACAGGTTTTAATTTTAAAGACATGGTTCTATCATTTTGGGACACATGATACTTGTTAAAATGTATCTTTTCTTCATTGGGTGTAAAATAAAGCTTTTTTGTGAAATAATCTTGTGTCACATTATTGTCATTGATGTAAGTGTCAAACATATTTCTTTTGTGATGAGACATATACAAATGGAATACTTCTGTGAGAAGTCTACGAATGGCTCTATCATTTCGGGACACACCTTAGCAAATGTCCTCAACCTCTAGGAACGAAATGGCAGATGTAACACTTCATTTAATGGTTGGGCAAAAAGAAAATTTTGGCTTATGGATTTTATTATGTTTTGTTTAATTAAAAATATCACGTTTTGTTTCCAATGACTTTTACTTATTCTATCTAATAATTGCATATGTTTCAGACCCCCCCAACGAATTACGATAATACTTTCCGGTTATTATGGCAATATTTAACAAATGTCTTCGTTTACCATTATCAGGCTGAGCAAAGAAAACCATTTTGGACAAGCGCAAATTCGAATCAATTCTGATTACCTGCCTAGCCAAGGAAAACAACAAAGGACACAACATTCGAGAAGAGCGTCGTTAACAACAATCAGCATGGGCCAGCGTTTTCCCAATGGAATGAAAACATTATAACGAATAACCACCCAGACAACCAATATCCTGGTAAAAAATAAATACAGAAATACTTTCGTTTGCTCTCAAATGCCTTTATTGTTTTCCTCAACATTTAATTCATTAATACTTTTCATTCTGATGAGTGTGTATCGGAATGCCCTTAAGAGTTTTAGTTATATGTAAATAACGGTAAATATTTTTTAATGATCTATTTTTTAACTCTAGAGTCAGAGTAATTTCAATAAGATATTTATGTTGAAAACATAATAATAATGTTGTGGTAACATTAAAAAGAATCTCTATACAACAAACACTCTAATTGGACTTTAAAAATAATAAATATATCCGCTAAATGGACTTGCCCCGGTTACGCACTTATCCCACTTCACCTTAAAATACTTCTTGGCGAAATAATAAACAAGTTCGCCAGACTTAACATTTACACTTCATATTAAGTCTGCATTTTGTTTTAAAATATTGCTCATTAATAAAATCTTGTAAACATTCCAAGGAGGAGTTTTAGCAGTGAAGCAGAAATATATTTATACATTTATGAAAAAGAAATTAACCCCCCCCGCCCCCTCGAATAGGGTAAGGCAAATAGCAGATCTTGCGGTCATCTATTTTTACCCCTTTATCTGCACTTTTTACCTCTTCCCCAAGTTTTTTAATCAAAAATTGATTTTCTCGAACGTAATATGTAGAAAATGTAAAAAAAGCTCGTATCTTCCTTCCTTTCTCATCATTTCCGAACGTATGATATATCACATGCCATATGTTGCATAGACCAAGTGAATGCCACCCTCGCAAATCCGACCCCACTGGAACAATTGGGCCTAAACTTCATATTAATGTAGATCTTGCCTAGAGGAGTCTGGATACTAAATTTCACGCCTTTACATACCTAAATAGAACATGTGTTGCCCTCTCTGAATCCCACCCCCGTCATTCCGACCCCAGTGTACCAAACAAAACCAAGCTAAATAGTGCAGATGGACATGGCCATAGGAAGCTACATTCCGAATTCCAACCTTCTACCTCAAAAAATGTAGAAATTATGAAGGGGACGGACTGACATTATAAAGCCAATAAATAGCTCCATTTTTCTGCTACTTAATAATAGAGATTATGAGCACTTGAGCAATCGTGCGTCGACAAAGCGATTTCACGTGCGCGCGTCGATGTCAGTAATGCTTAAAAGATGAACAGAAATTAACAATGTATTCCTTCTTGACAAATCGATTGTTATATGACATGCCATTATCTTGGTATTCTTTACATTCACTGTTTTAGCACGTGAATTCGACTTGAAGGGGTCCACGAAAAAATCTGAAAAGTTGATACGGCCGAGCTAAGACTTTGATGGTTTTTTGAGGTAGAAGGTTGAAATTCGGAATGTAGCTTACTATGGGCATGTCCGTCTGCACTATTGGTACACAGGGGTCGGAATTACGGGGTGGGATTCAGAGAGGACAAGATATCTTTATGCTATTTAGGTATGTAAAGGCGTGAAATTCAATATCCAGATTCCTCTAGGCAAGATCTACATTACTATGAAGTTTAAGCCGAATTGTTACAGTGGGTTCGGATATGCGGGGGTGGAGGCAGGCACTTGGTCGTTAGAGCCAAGGCAACATATGGCATATGATATATCATACGTTCGGAAATGATGACAAAGGAAAGAATATACGAGCTTTTTTAAATTTTTCTACCATATTACGTTCGAGAAAATCAATTTTTTGATTAAAAAACTTGGGGAGAGGTAAAAAGTGCAGATAAAGGGGTAAAAGTAGATGATCGCAGGATCTGCTACCCCCCCCCCCCCGCGCGGCCCCCCCCCCCCCCAATTTCTTTCTAATAAATGAATAAATGTATTTCTGCTTCACTGCTAAAGCTCCTCATTGGAATGTTTACAAGATTTTATTTAAAAAGTACACTGTACATGTATTGATGCTCAATATTCATTTCAATGTATAATAATTCAAATTCTACTGAAAGGTGTCATATATATAAAAGAAACTTAATTGTTAATAGAAAAGATATTTAGTGGCAAGTTTTTGAAAAAAATTAGAATGATGTATTAAATACATTTTTACCAGTTAAACGCAGTGTTTTATAAAAATATTAAAATTATTTTATATGGCTTATTATTAAGATGAGTATATTTTCACATTTTTCGAGTCACTGGTAGGGAAATAATTTTAAGGGGCAAAATTAAAAGAAGGTAATTATCATGACAGGATCCTTAAAAATTAAGATCATGGTTGCAAGATCATATTTGATGATTAAGGCTGTCCTATGCATACAAATGTATTCAAAACAGGGAGCCTTAATAAGACTGTAAGTGCTAAATACGTCATAAACACGACTGTTTAAAATTTTTCTGTGTTTTACTCTCATATTCAAACTACATATTTAAATTTCGCTCAGAATCTTTAAAGATACAAGTTCTAGTATTCTAATAATATGCAATTATTAGATATTAAAGAATTTTGTATTGCTGTAAACACGACCATTTTTTATATTTTTTCTTATATTTAAATTATTAATAACTTGATATATAAACTAATTCGAACATGGGCTATTAGAAACAGACAAAAACTAGATATCTCACCAGACGTATCTTCCAAATCGAACATGAAGTCCATGTATTTGGACTGCCACTCTGTGACGTCGTTAGCCTCGCGGCTCCACATTTGGTACCATTCATCGGTGGTGACCGTTTCGTCATTGTCGATATCCGCCCTGTGACGGAGACTCTCCCACACCATCATCAGAGTGTCGCGGGTCTCGCGGTTCTTCGGGTGACTCTCGTCCCATCCTCTCATACGACATGTTTTCTATTGACATTTGGAAAAAACAGATATAGATGAAAATAATCGATTTCAAAAACATTTTCTTAGAATAAAATCGGGGAGGGGAAAATAAGAAAAATTTCAAATAACGATACTGAAAACAATACTAAATTTTATATCAACAGCTTCCTAGTAAAAAACCCTTCTTCTGGGATTTACTTCGCCTGTTATCGGTATATTTTCAAGCACTTTTTTATTACAAGTAAATATTTTTATTACAAGTAAATGGGTAGAAATATTTGTTATTCATTAAATAGATACGCAAGTTTTATAATATCGGATATACTGTTTTTCAAAGAGGTCCAAAAGAGAGTATTTCTCGACACAAGGTAAGATACTTATCCCACCTCTCTGCCTGTGTAATTTAATCTGTTAACAAACCTCTCTCATGCTCGCTGACTAGACCAATAATAGACATTGTTCATTTATAATTTTCAAGCATGCTATAGTGAATGACATGCCTGGCTTCACATTATGGCCGAAAATTGGAACTCGAAAACAAAGGTCTAGAGCTTAAACTTTGTCTACATCAACGACTTAGAGCATTTCCATTACATCGATTGTCTCTCAGAATGATTTATGGTAATGAATCCAGGACTCATCACAAGTCACTGTGCGTTTAAGAAATTCTTCTTACTTAAAGCAGAAATGCAACTCTGCTGCTGAAAGAAGGGCAGTTATCTTATCGTCAATAAATTATTAACCTTGACTGTTAGGGCTTTTATAATCCTAAAAATAATAATTATATCTCAACTTCGAAGTATAAAAAATACCAAAATATATACTTAATTTTCAATAAAATCTTTGTTTAAAAATAAATTTATATTAAATACCACAAAGTTTCAAATAGAAAAATTCTAGAAAAATATCTGAATGTAATAAACACAATAAATAACTGAAGTATATCTTAATAAGTAAATCTACACTTCAACGTAATTAATGAGATAATAAGTATTTTTGGAATTATAGACAATATCATGTGTGACTCTATTTTAAAAAAGTAGTGTGGTTTCACTGATTATCAGTAAGATACTGTTAGCATAAAGAAAAGAAAAGATAAATAATTCTTGCTCTTGCAATTTTATCGGTACTTTATGAAAATACGTACAAGCCAAACTAGCAAATGGGATCAATTTTCAGGAGAAAAATGAGAAAAATAAACGTGAACTTTTTAACATGTATCGAATTATTTTCTTGAATCATTTCATCAAATACGAAGTAATTAAGTTACATATGATTGCAAATGCGACCAACTTCTCAAATTGTTGCTTCTCGTAATTTGAAGTTTTTAAGTATAACAGAGGCTGTAATAATTTTTAAACGCTCCTAACGATGGCGCCTTCCAATAATTTTTATAAAAGAATGCAAATTATCATTTTCTGTAGTATCCTCTTGTTTAAAAATGGTGTTTAGTCTATTCAGACCGTTTCGATAACAAAACAACGCGTCACAGGAAACCACGTGACCGACCCTACGAGAGCCCTTACAACTACAGTGTAGTTTAAATTACAATTATAATGTGTTAATACAATTATTAGGCGAAGTTTCTGTTTAAATTATGTCAAGCAGAAATTTTAAAAGTTTGAACGGCGTAGCCAGCGAACGATATAATGTTTGACGATCACAATTTGCCAGACCCCATGGATGATGTGTTAGAAACGTTTTTCAAGAACGACGTGAATTCGTGGCCTACAGTAACATCACTCGATCTGTACGATTTCTTTGTGAAACGAATATGTTTCTACGCCAAGGATGATTATAATTATCTTGTAAGTGGGAAAGTAAAAGAAATCCTCGTGTATCGTATCAAGGAGCTACAGGTGAATGAACGATTTAAGCCTATTGATTTATCGTGCTAACTTTAATACAGTTTTTACAAATTGGGTTCATACAGTTTTACATGAATTTCATACATTTCTAAATAGATTTAATACAATTTTAAATGAATAAAATACGATAAAATGAATTATATTTTAAGAAATTTATGGGAGAAAAAAAAAATAACGAAAGTTCCGTGACTGTGTACGTTGAATGATGGGCAGCCAGGCCGACATGAATGACCGTCCGTTAGCTGAAGTTCATCGTCACGGAAATTTCGTGATTTTTTTTCTCGGATAAATTTCTTAAAATATAATTCATTTAAATCCTATTAAATTCATTTAAAATTGTATTAAATCTATTTAGAAATGTATGAACCTGAATTTGTAAAACTCTATTAAAGTTTTACAAATTAAAGTTAAATAGTTTAAACTGGCTTAAATCGTTCACTCACCTGTAGCTCCTTGACACGATACACGAGGATTTCTTTTACTTTCCCACTTACAAAGTAATTATAATCATCTAATGAAGAGTATATAATTATAATCATCTATTTAGAGTTTTTCATTTGTTGAATGATGAGCGGCCAGGCCGACATGAATGACCGCCCGTTAGCTGAAGTTCATCGTCACGAAACTTTCGTGATTCTTTCTTGCATAAATTTTTTAAAATATAATTTCGATAATATGATAAATCATTTACATATTAATTAGGTACGTTACAATAATAAATTCAGAACATAAACGCGATGGGGCTGATCGATGTCAGCCGAGAAAATTAGGGGATGCTACATGGGATTTTTACCGATTTTAAATAACGCTTCGTTTAAATAAATATAATGCGTGTTTTAGTTCAGTGTAAACGGAGTTTAATTATTAAATTAAATTAAAAAAATAATTTTATTGTAACCTTGTTTTAATCAATTTACCGTAAAATTTTTATTATTTTAATTCAATTACAGAAAACAAGCTTGTAACATAAACAAATAAAACAAACGTAACACGAGTAACAATTAACCGTCGTGTATTAATTAATTACACTGTAATTAAACTAAAATAAATACAGTAATACTGAAAATATTTATTCTTCCGTATTTCTGTACTGAGGGGGTAAAATTGTATTAAATTCATTTAAAAATGTATTAAATCTATTTGATACAACACAACACTTCACTACACAGTATTGTTTAGCATGGAAAAATGGCGACGCCGGAAGTGTGGCTGGGCTTCAGAGGCCAACGGATGTCGCTGCCGCCACCTGCATAGAGCTTTCCTCGAAAGGGTAAATATATAAGGTGTCATATAAACAACTGAAGCTCCATTGCCTAAAGGAAACTGTGGAATATGATTACTGTGTTTTCCAAAGCGACTGGGCCTAAAACGACATAAGAGCCATATACAATTATCTGAATGAGAATTTAAATGAATGATTCATTATAGGAATTTGCAGTTGAAAATTCAAAAGGAAAAATGCAAATGAACCAATTTTGATGGACTATGCACTGGTTTGAGAATATGGGTCTGTTTTTGTATTTGATGAAATTTTAAAATGAATAATGAAGCAATTCGAAATGGATACGATACATTGATAAATTTGACACACTGAAATTTTTTCAGTTCGAATGTTATTTGGCGCGGGTCAATTGAGTTTGCTCCTTGAATAAAAGTATAGCATCATCCATGCCATTTGGATAAGATATAAAATCATAAAATTTAACACTGTTAGAATCGCTTTTGTTGCCAAAGTATGAAGAATGTTAAAACTATATAGAGGTTACTTGATTTTTCACATAGAAAACTGATTTACCTTTTTTATATTGATCTCTTCTTTTACCCAATAGGAGACTGGAGGGAAGAGTACGGGGATTTATCACCAGAATGATGCTAGAGTCGCGCTTTGATATTGTTTGTTGCGGTCAGGCTTTAATCATTCTATGAATTAGATTTATTTTTTAAAAATGCGTATTTATTATTCAGATTATAATTTAAGATGATAGTTTAAAAATTTGGATGACATTGTGGACTTTAATAATTTTTTAGACCTTTATTTAAAAGTAGAATTTAAAATTTTAGATGATAATTGAGACCAGAAAAAAAATGGACCTTTAATTTAAAATATTAATTTCAAATAATTTTGAACATGTGAATAATAGTAAACACTTATTAAAACTGAAAATAATATTTTTTAACTCTCATGGAATTATAGTTACTTTTTTGCAGTGGAATTTCATAAGAACGTTATTAAAATATATATAAATATTTATTTAATGTCGCTCTCTACGTTTGAGAGTCGCGGGCTCTAATCCCACTGAGGGCGTGAACGTTTGTGTTTCTCCCTTTACTGACAAGTTTGGAAGACCAAGCAAAGCCTCAGTAGGCTGATCCTCTACTAGGTTAAATTTCAAATAAATTACAATGGTCCCACTAGTTATTTAACATCCGAGAAGGTTAAAAAAAAAACAAAAACAATAATAATAAAAGAGAAAAAATAATCACCAATGGCACCTACATATAATGCATGGAATGGAGTACTATCTTGCGGAAGGCGATACAATTTATAACAACTTTTAAATGAAGTACGCGACTTTTCGATCTCCTTGTATATTCCTTAAAAAAAAGCAAGCTAAACAAGATCTTTTAAATATTTTTTTTAAAGTTTTCTGTCAGATAATGAATCAGGTTCTTCCAATATGAATAATTTAACGTCATTAACGTCATCTGATAATGTATAAATTGAGAGGAGGGGCTGGTGAAGAAAGACATCAAAATAAAAAGAATTAAAAGAAAAGGCATAACATAAATTAAGCTATTCGTTTCATTGTCGTGAAGAAGGTTTATTATGACGTTTTTACAATATATTAACCAGTAATAATTATCCAGTTCTATTATTACAGGAAAGTATGACGGTATTGCTAAGAAATTCCTTCTTGCATCAGTGACAATAATGAATTGCATTTTAATCAATGTCACATAATGATAAATCATTTTACCTTAAGATTGCAAAGCATGAAAATAATTTTTACATATTTACATCATAGTTACATACTTTTCTTTCAGTAAGTTACAATAAAAGCTTCTTCTATATAAGAGAGAAAGATTTTTAAAATATGGTTCTCAACTAGTACAATATTTACAGATAGATAATCCCAAAGTAATGCCTTCCCTTTTATTTTTCAATAATTTTCTTGTAAGGAATAATTGTAACCAAAAAGGGATTGAACATATTTGGGTTTATCTATTATTAAATATCGTAAAACCGGATTTAAAAAATCTTTTCTCTAAAGGAAAATGTGTTTATGAAATTGACAGGTTTCATATAAGAAGTCGAAATCCGAGATGATAAGCAATTAATTACTTTTCTCGACAATTTTACAGATTTTTGAGGGATATATTGATAAGAGCAAGGATATTTGAATAATTTTATTATAGGCCAATTTCTTGTTTTTTGTCCATATTTTAAAATAAACATTTTTTTTCATTCGTGAAGTGATCAAGCGAATGCTTTAATAAACCAAAAATTTATTCCTTTATAAAAATCTGGTTTGTGTTTTTTTATACTCCGCAGCCCGATAAGTTGATAGATAGAAATAAATAGTAGATAGTCACCTTCCTCTTGCTTTGAAGATCAAGTGTGCAAAGTTTCATCAGTTTCGGAATGAAACTAGATTTCTATAATAGACAAACACTCTTATTTATACCGGATGATTTAAATGATTCGTGTGTAAAACACTTTAAGGGGGTATTATAGAGGTCAAGGTAAACACAAAAAGTCCTATGAACATGGGTCCGAATTTGAACGATAACTGAGATTTGAACAGAAATGCCGCCACCAAGATCAACAAGTTAATAACTCAGGTTAATAACAGAAATAAAAATGAGAACCTGAGTTATTAACTTGTTGATTTTGGTGGCGAGATTTCTGTTCATATCTCAGTTATCGTTCAAATTCGGACCCAAGTTCATAGGACTTTTTGTGTTTACGTTGACCACTAGAATACCCCCTTAAATTGTTTTACACTCGATTTGAATCACCCTGTGTATATAGAAGGTTTGGTCACTGTTTTTCAGAAAAGATCAGCTTTAATCTCAACATAGGAATTTAGAACATAAATAGCTGACCATTTTCTGTAGCCGGAACGGTTGTGGGCTACCGCACTTTACAGTGGTCGGATATAACTAATTTTCCATGTCGACCGAGAGGTACTCCCTAGCTGTCGATTATGAATCCAGATCCGAAAAATTTTAAAATCTCTCAGACATCCTGGTTACTTCCCAAGGACAAACTTCACCACTCGCATAAAATAGATTTCGTAAAAAAGGAAACCTGATGCTATGTTTTTAACATCTTCTTTTCGGTTATCCGTTTAATCTATTAGTCATTATTGAAATAATTGATTTAGTTTTGCTAAATACATCTTATATTTTTTTTCGGTCAACTTAGCCATGCATCGAAATCCAAATCAGAGCGGATTTCCTATCCGCATAACTGTTTAATTAAATCTAAACGTGTGGATTCATTAATTTTTTAACCATTTGCACTATAATTAAATTAGATAACGATTGCTTTCCCACATTCATTATTCTTAAACTTATCTTTAAACAAGTGTGTGAAATGTGTTGAATTAAGTATGATATTAGGAAATTGAAATTTTTTCATTGAAAGCATGAAATCAAATATTCTACTGAAGATAAATTTAGTAAAAGAATTTTATTTTCCCTTCCCTTTTGAAAAATAAATGGAAATCGCTGAAAAAAGTTTGAATGGCAGCCCGCAACTTCCGCCCCAAAACCTCGTGAATAATTCATTGGCTCGAGCTGTCGATTGACTGTTGACATTGGCGTTAGCGATGGAAAATTTTAATTATCGTCAAATTAAATTTCAGCAAACCCATATCGGGTTTTAATGATAGATGATGACATCTCGTTTTCAACATTGAATTGCGTTACCAATCAGATTCAACAAAGTGAAAATATTGCTAACAAATAATTAATTAATGCTATATATAAATTATATTAAAGCTACTTAACTAAATGGTCAAATTCATTAGAAATTAAATTTTTCTCGTTCAATAGTGATAAAGAAAAGGAATTTCGAATAATGTCCTTGAAATGAATTATGACTTTAAGAGTTTTATCTTAAAGCTTTACATGCTCTCAAATTATTTTTCAATTTTTATTTCATAGTTGCGTTCGCGTGCAAGCAGGAGAATGAGGGCCACCTTGAACATTTACTGTAGCTCAATCAGTGTCGTATTGATTAAAGAACATCCACTGCAACTTTGACGTTGGTATGATTAATGGTTTTTATTTTATACGTGTATATCGTTATATATCTTTGGGTGAACTGACTTTTGGATCACTCTGCTCTCTATCATAAAGAAATTTGACACTGGAATGTATAGCTGAAATTATGTCATCATCGTAAATATATATACTTTTTTCCTTAGAAAATATTTTAGCAACTGGAAATGCTTTAACTAACAAATAATGTGAAAAAATACTCTTGAAGTTTTATTCTTTTCTGAATTAGTAATGCTCTGCCAATAAATATGCCCAATAATCTGTAGATAAACTTCTACATTAGGTATTAAGAATGTGTAACATGCATTTGCTTTGTTAGACAGTAAGATACAACGGTTGCAATTCGTATTTTGTCTTTTCCTAAGATCTGCATTCAGACACTGACGATATATATGGCAATAGCATGTAAATCTCACGTTTACTTCAGTACGGCAAACTGTAATGGCAGAGGAAATGATCAACAGATAAAGGATGGGATAAAGGAAAAGGAAGAAACCAGCTCCAAACAAATGGGATGAAAATGCACGAAACACCGAAGTTGGTCTCGTCGGTTAAAATACAAATGCCCCTATTGGCGGCGAAATTTCTCGCCCATCACCTCTTAACGGATTTCGAGAAAGTTTCCAAGAAGCATTAGAATCTAATAGAAAGAACGAGGGCAAAGAATTGCTTTCTGACTACAGATGACACAGGAAATGAGATGATCAGGAAGAAGGGAAAAAATGAAAAACGGTGCAACGGAAAAAGAAGGAATGTAAACTCCACCACATACAGGAGGTCAAAAGTTATGCTGCTTTATTTCATGTGCGTCAACTCGAAATTTAAACCTACAAGCAGTTGAACAATTCTTTATATATCTCTTATAAAAAATACTCTTTTATATTTACTTGAAAATTGAAAACAAAATTTCTAAAAGGGGATTTTTTTTACAAAGGCTGTTGACAATGGCTAAAGAGGAAAGTTTGAAAAAACGAGCTCAACAAGAGTAAGTTTAAGAATTGCTTAAAAATTTTCAGCAATCGAATTTCTATTTAAAAAATCTTTCATGCATTAAGACTAGTTTTCCATTTCAAATTAACAAGAAAGTAATGGTTCAAAAGACTGACTTTTTTTAGGAAATAAAATGTGCATACAGGAGATGAAAATACAATTTATTTTTTTATAGAGTTCACTTTTTTGCATTCTCATTCTTAAAAAATTCCAATTTGCTATGATTTTTCTTCATTTTTCTTTTCTAGACTTCCAAAAATTCTATTTAGTTTTTCTAAATATTTTGATTCTTTTTTTCTGTTCGTTTTTTAAGCTTCTAAATTCATTTAAATTCTGAAGTCTGTTCTTTTGACATCGATTAAAAAAATTGTTTACGGTTAATATTAATGATTGTTTATTAAAAAAAATGCGGAAGAAAACATTTAAAAAACCTTTACTAATTTTTTCCTTCCTTTTTTAAAAAAATTAACAATAAAAAATTTTGTTTGCCTCTCAATTCAATTGTCGAAACTATTTATCTGCCAAATACAGATAAACGGCATTTACAATGTTGGTATCAAAATTTTAACTCAAGTTTTAAAAAATAATAAAATTTCAATCTTACAAAAACTTTTTCTAAATATCAATAAAAAATTTATGAAATCTAACTTCAAATGTAGTTTTCTAAAATGCAACTGATTTTTTTTTTTTTGAATTTCAGGAAATGTTATGGAAGCTAAAAACTATCTGAAAATAAAAAAAATCGAATATTCGCCAGAATCATTTAAAATACAATTTTCGTTTAATCGTTATAGAGTAACAATATTTTAAGAATATATTTTCATTTTATCATTCTACGCTAAGTTTAGTTACGAACGCATTAATAAATCAAGTGATGAAAGCATGCTATTGAATAATGAATCCTTCCTTAATACTAAACCATTAAATTAACAGGCAATTCGAATGCTTAAAATAAACTGATGAGCCCTTACCTCATGACCATCTCCAACTTATGAACACGCCCTGAGAGAAATGTACGGCGCAAACGCGGCTCATACCGCTGTATATAAACTGTCAGTGAACTGAGTTTCAGAGTGTAGATTGTTCGGGCACATCATGGGAAAAAGAGCAGATTTATTAGTCTTCGTTGGCCAGGCGCATCGAAATGTTGATCTCAGAAATGGCGCGTTTTGTGGGCTGTTCACGTGCAGTCATTATGAGTACTTATCAAAAGTGGTGTACGGATGGGAAAACGATGAGTCGCCGTCCTGACATTTGCCGTTGATTCCAGAGAGGAGTGAAGACTAGTAAGTATTGTTCGCTGTGAACGAAGAGCTACAGTGGTCCAAATCATCAACAGCTACAAAAGTGGTGACCCGAACAATGTATCTCAGCATACCGTTCTGTGTAGAGTTTGTGTGGCCGTCAGCCCAGGCAGCACAACAATTGCACTATAAAGAACTGGAAGAAAATTGTCTGATCCAGCGAGACAAGTTTTCTGGTCCATTACGTGGATTGTCGAGTGCCTATATGCTGATTTCCAACAGAAACTGTGACACCCGAATGCACAGTTGGACGGATATGACCTCGCAATGTATGGGAACTAGAGGACCAGCAGATAAGCGTCTGGTACCAGATACTTCAGAGTACCTACCAGCACCTTGTTAAGTCACTGCCGAAAGGTGGTCCTCTGTCGTATGAAACAGCTGGTCATAATGTAATGGCTCATCAGTGTATATTTAATTTTCTCTGGAACCAAAGCCCAAAATGAAAACATCAACCGCTTAATATTATTTTAGGCTATTAACTATAATTTTTTAATGCAATAGATATTCTCACTTGAAGCCTTATTCCGTATATAATGGGCAATACAAGTAGGTTTTAACTCACTTTGTTAAGAATAAACTCACATATTTTTGCATTGAAAATGGCCCTATATTTTAAGGATTTTAGAAATTTTATTTTCTTCTTCTTCAAGAGTTCATATTTTTACCCTGTTCTCTGTTTATTTGCTTTAAGTTTAATTAAATAGTGTAGAAACACCCCAAATCACGATGTTTCTTCTTCTATCTTAAAAGTTTCCCCAACGAACGGTTATTTGGTTCATTTTTCTCCTTACCTCGACAGCCAACTCAAAGTCCTTCTGCTCAATCGTTCCGCTGTGGTTGACGTCTGCAAATGAAAGAAAGAAATAAACCAGAAAATTAAATAAAACCGGAATTCTTATTTTTTTCCCTTCTGTTTTAATGCTTTAAAGATATTTCCCTTCCTTTTCCTCCCCTTTCGTGTCCACGAAGAACTTTAGAAACTGTTCATGACAGATATCTTATTAAGATATCTCATCTTCTTTGAATACATATGAAATGATTTTTTTAAAATAATCTCTAACATAAAAATGGAGCATGTCCTTAATAAACTAAAATGTTTTAAATAATAATAATATTATTATTATTAATAATAATAATAATAATAATATTTGTTCAATAAGATTATTATAAAAGCAAGGTTCAGGAGAGACTTTAAGGGGGATTATAAATATTTTACATTAAAAAATTGTTAAAAATCTCTCTTATAATATCAGAGATCCCTCAATGAGTTTTGTTTTAAATAATTTCAGACCTTATTCTTAAGAGGAAAGATAATTTAGAAGTCTTACCGAAAAATACGCTGAAGACATGAAGTAATTTCTTCTTTCTAAATTCAGAAATTGACATGGTTGGGTTCTGAAATAATAAAAAAAAAACAACTTATTAAAGAGATCTTAAGGAAATTTACATAATCCTCAATTTAGATTTAAGGAAATTTGGTAGGGCTGTATATCAATATCTTCCGATTTCAATTTTGTTGCAAGTAAGCCTTTCCATCTCAATTCAGATAATCACTGACCACCTTAAATTCATTTTAAAAATTTAAGTACATGTAATTAAGAGGTCGTCCATAAATTAACGTAACGCTTGAGGAAAGAGGTGTTTTCGACAGCGTTATATACTGTAAGGAGGATCAGTATGGCGTTATGTAACGCTTCTTTCGACATTAAAATTATGGGATGGCTTATTTATCCAAGGAACAAAGAAGAGTTTATTTAACCCTATGCAGCCTGAGTTACTTTGTTTAATTATAGAATTATTGTTAGCATGATCCACAAAGTCTATGTATATATTATTACTATTCTGGGTGTGTTGTACACCACGAAACCCTTTTCCTAAATGCATGTTTTATTGTGAAGAGTCATGTGTCAGTTATTAGGGTTGATTAGGGTAACGTTTATTGTAGTGTAAAAAATTTGCAAGATTTCTTCTTTGAAATTCTGGAATCAATAGAATTAAGGGTTGGTAAAAATACACAGCAGTGTCCCGACATAAAATTAAATTAAAATTGTCTAAAATTAAAGCATCTTCTTATGGCATTATCTTGTGGTAAATTGTCTCTTGGTAAAGTCCTTTTTCAGTTTGCTTGAATTTTGATTAATTCCTTTATTCTAGTATCATTGCAAACATCATAAATCACTCTGATGTCTCGTTTGGAATTTTTCGCTAGGTTTTAGGAGTGAAATATCATTTCATGTTTCTGGATCTTCGCCAACTGCTAGATTCGATTTCGAATTAAATTTATTTTAAAGCATAATCTGCACTAAAATAAAACGGAAATTGTCCGAGTTCATAATTATAATCAACACTTTTAAAAATTACATTCATATCTCCAATCCTCTATTGTGTTTAGCAATCGATTAGCTTTGATAATTAAAAATCTAATGCATGAAATGAGAAGGTAAAACGAAGAGAATTGCGGGAAATTACATCCTTAAAAATGTGTTTAGTTGACTGTTTTATATTACAATGATGCACATTTAAATTAATTTAAATTTACGTTTGAACATAAATTAATACTAAACAGATTCAAATAATTTGCAAATCGTAAAATACAAACTCATAAATTGTTTTTGATTTGCAGTTTTCATTTTAAGCATTATTTTGAATTTCTGAATTTTCTTAAGTTGGAAAAGTGATCACGCCGTACACTGGACTGTTAAATAAATAGCAGAAGTTTAAATTACAAAGGCAATCTACAAACAATAAATACTAAATACCAGTTTGTTTTATTTAAGCAAAATTTACGAAAGGAAAAATCATTTTCCTTGTCAAAATATAATGAAAATATTTTGTTTCAATAAAGTAATTTTCAACAAATTCATCAGCTTATTAATGCAAACTGTGATAAAAATCATGAATATAATATTTTTTAAAATTAGATTAACAAGAAAACATGGATAATAATACTAATGAGAAAATAGAAATCATTAAAATATTCTTCATGTTCTATATAAATTGATAATTTGATTAACTTTTTTTTTTTTTAAATCGTTATGATAATCTAACAAAGATGAGAATTTGTTAAATGTGTAATTTGTTAAATCTGAAGAAAATGTATAAACATATGAATCAAAACAATTCAAGCCATATTCATATAATAATAAAATTAATTTAAAATAATCGAAAAGTTCCGATCCTGATGACCTATTTTATGAAAACAAATCCAATTTCATTTTTTAAAATGAGGAATTTTTCATGCGAATCATTTTATCCGTTTCTCGAAGATAAAAAATCCTTTTCTATACTTTCTTCTTCTCTAATTATGTGCGTATTGATTGAAGTGGGCCATTTAATTTTTGCTAATCAAGCTGATGGCGCTGAAAGACTGTTATAATCGAATGGAAATCACGGAAACCAATGCCAAGAGCCCTGATCCCCGTCAGCAGATTGAGCAACTGAGATGATAGTGACAGATAGATGGCCAACTCATCCATTACCGTTTACAGCGAAGAGGCAAATGCAAGCGATCAAACGCGTCCTCCATCAACCCATCCATGCTACAGATGCGAAAGTAAAAGAAATGATCGAAATAAAATTACTAATAGTAACTTTATTATTTCTCTAAGTACAGGAATGAAGATGAGCGATTTTGTAATTTATTGGCACAAGACACAGTAATAACTCAATTTGTTTTCCCTGGATACTAAAGATTTGCCGACAACGTTTTTTCCACGAATCCAGAGCTTTATTAATAGGTTCCTGAGGCATTTTCTTCCTCTCATCGCAAAGAACCTTTTTAAGCCCATTTAGACTTGTCACTTTGCAACCCCACAAATTCTGTTTTAAGTAACCTCAAGCAAAATAGTCCATGGGGGCTGTATCTGGAGATTGGCGCATCCATTTGTCGAAGTGAATGTACAAGGTCTTTATAAGTAAAGTTCCATTTTGACATGGACATAAAAAAAACTACTGGACAAAAGCTATAATACTTGATAATATTAAACAAGAGGGCATGGGAAGTTCATACCCACCAAAAAAAAAATTAGTTCAAAAGGTCACCACCAGCATGGAATGGCGCTCTATGCATTATTCGTATACGAAATTAGATATGAAGACACAGGTTAACAATGTGGTTTATGCATATGCGCTTTACAAGTCATTTGGTTTTCAGAAATAAGAAAGGGAGCCTTGTTGTCAGTACGCTTCATTTGTTACTATGTAGTCGACGATGCCTGTTACCATGCAAAACCGTGCGTTCCTGGTTAAATGTTATCATGAATGCAACAGCAATGTACGGCAGGCTTTGCAACATTATCATGAATGCAACAGCAATGTTCGACGAATGCATGTACGTCGGGGGCCAATGACACCGCAGAGTTTGAAGAAGATGATGACAAAGTTTGAAGCCACAGGTTTGTTATCGGTAGCACCTGGCCGAGGAAGGAAACTCGTCTCTGAGGCAACCGTGGAGGCTGTTTCAGTAGCCATAGAGGAAGCAAAAATGGAAACTTCATAAGGGGCGTGCAGCGTAAGTGCTGTTGCACGTCGAATGGACTTATCACTGAGTACGGTGTACAAGATCGTACGTAGAGTGCTGCGGTACTACCCATACAAAATCCACCTTGTCCAACAACTTGATCCTAACGATCTTCCTCGTAGAGAAAACTTCGCATTGGAATTCCTTGCACGGATGGAGGTGGACGAGCATTGGCCATGGAACATTTTGTGGACGGACGAGGCCCATTTTTACCTGAATGGGGATGTCAACACCCATAACTGCAGGATTTGGGCCACCAGTCCCCCTCATGTTCTCCACCAAATTCCATTGCATTCTCCTAAAGTTACCGTGTGGTGTGGTATGACAGCAAATGTCATAATTGGACCGTATTTTTTTGAACAGCAGTCGAGAGATGGACTCGTGACATGCACTGTGACTGCTGCTCGCATGGCGTCGATGCTAAGAAGTTTTGTGATACCAGAACTTCAGCAACGCGGCATTTTAGACAATGATTTTTATGCAGGATGGGGCTCCACCTCATATTGGTACATGTGTCAAACAGTTACTTCAGCAACATCTCACAGATGAACGGATTATAGGCCGAAACTTCCCCCTTTCTTGGCCACCCCGGTCACCAGATATCAACCCCTGTGACTTCTGGCTCTGGGGTTACCTCAAAGCCACTGTTTATGGTGATAACGTCAGGAATTTGGCGGAACTGAAAGATGCGATACGTCGACAGGTGCGCAACATTCCTCCTGATATGCTACGAGCTACAGTTGAGAACGCAGTAATCCGGTGTAACCTGCTTTCAGTAAATGGTGGAGGCCACATTCAACATATAAATAATTTTAGTAACGATTACAGACTTGTTAACCTGTGTCTTCGTGTCTAATTTCGTATACGAATATTGCATAGAGCGCCATTCCATGCTGGTGGTGACCTTTTGAACTAATTTTTTTTTTGATGGTTATGAACTTCCCATGCCCTCTTGCATAATATTGCCAAGTATTATAGCTTTTGGTCCAGTAGTTTTTTTATGGCCTTGTCAAAATGGAACTTTAATTAAAAAGACCTTGTACTTCACTTTTCTTGTTTCCAAGCAGTCAAGAGTTTTGTGGGCTGTTTGAGCAGGGGCAAAATGATGATGGAGAACGGAATCGCCTTTCGGATATAATTTTATAGCAAAACGGTTTGATAACTTTGTTGATATAATAATCTGTGTTTATCTTAGCTCCAGGATTGATAATTCGCAAATGCATTTTGGCATTATACGAAATCCCTCCCCAGACCTTGATGGCTTTGCAATGTGACGTATTTTTGTTGACAGTTCGCTCGAGGCTTTGGTTGCCCATGTGAACTGCAAAAAATTCTTTTCTGTCCACTGCAGCCCATTAAATAGAATCATGCCTTGTCGGTGTTTTTTAAATTTTTCAGAAGAATGGCACTGATCTCTGGAGCCTCTTCTCAATACTGGCTGCTAAGATACCATGAACTTGATATTTTTTCTCATTACCAAATTGAATGTATTCGAAATATGTTACGCGATTGTTGACCTAGGAAGGTTCAGCAGTCTGGCCTTACTTTGGTGGCTTTGCAGATTTTAGGATGTTCCTGAGACGTTTTAACTTACAAGCACTCATCCCAATATGACGTCCAACTTTGCGTCCTTTCTTCACTGCTTGTACCGTGGTTACAGTGGTTTCTTTGGCTTCTTTTTTCAGCTGCGCTCATCGTCTGATTTGAACGTTTTAGTTGACGAATTATTTGTGAAGTTGACCATTTCATTTGTAAAAACTGCTCAACGTTGTCTTTTTTATGAGATCTAATTTTGGGAAAGGCATGTTTCTTTTTCAACAATCTAACTTTCAGAATACTTGACAGGAGACGTATGTATAGAAATTCGCATATTAACCACCTTTGCCCTCTTATCAAAATTTTTCAAAATCGTTCATCTTCATTCCTGCCCACCCTCTGTATAGCAAATAATAACAGTAAAATATTTCTGAAGTATTTTTATGAGAATAAAAATAAATTTTTTATTGGAATTTCATCACATGGAAAGATCAAAAAGGTCTATAATTTTGAAGATACAATGATTGGACATGTTCAAGGTAAAACATATGTAATATTTCACCAATAAATACAAAAAAAACCCAGGCACTTCCGCAAAACAAACAGGAATTTCTTAATCAGTCAAGCAAAACTAAAGTATCGGGTGAAAAGAGAACATAATATGAACTAATATGAGCAGCTGCCAACCATAGCATTATTGTGCAAATTTTATAAGCCAACTTTGTTTTCATTGCTGCAATTTAATTTATGGAAATTTAATTGCTTATAAAATAATGACGCAATCAAAGCAAACGATATTGTCACTTCAAGTATTAACTAAATACAATTAACTAAAATAAATTTTAATATTGACATAATAAAACTTGTATATTCACATCATAGCATTTTTCATCGTAAGTTTTCACTGCATGAATTCTAAAAAAAGTAAAACTAAAGAAAGGCTTCTGACTTTCCAACGGTTTCGCAATCCCATTTGATTTATCTATCTTATACTGTAGATCGTAATTGGATACAGAGTGATAAGATCCTGAAAATAACTGATGTTTCGGATAAAGACTATCCTTTGTGAAAGCAAAAAATAAAAATAATGCAGATCACAATTAAACTTGCAACTTTTAATTGCTATAGCTTTTATTAGTATTAGCATAGCGAATAGAATTAATAAGTATGATTACCCTCGTAGTAACCAATGCTAAAAATCAGGCGAGCGGCGAATATGAAATAACAGCGCTGCTGTCGATTTCGACCAAATTCGTAGCGTTTTTTTTCGCTGGCTGCAAATGGGAATTTCACGTTTCGTGTTAAGTTTCTGCCGTATATTTTTATTGTTTCACTATTTAGAAGTGATGAGCGTGTTATATTGTGTTATTAGTGTAATTTGTATATCATTTGTTAAATTTAAAACAGTATTTTTTACTCGTATTTTAAAAAGTTTACTCGTTATATTTACTCGTGCACGTACCTTACGACAGCAGATAACCCTACTTCATTCCTTCGGTGGTTAGCAAATGCCTGACTGTCGCCGTCGTTGTTCATGAAGATCACCAGAATTAAGCCCGTTTAGAGTTGGAACAGATTCGAGTTTCAATGAATTTCGTTTTAATTGACAATGAATTTAAAACGGCAGAATTATAGAAAAAGCAAAATGAACTGAGCACGCTATGCTCTTCGCATTTGGATACCAGATCTTCTCTGGCAAAAGGTAATCCACTGCTTTTTAATCGATTCTGATTGTAGAAATCTATTTCTTATTTACACATCCAAACAGAGAACAATTTAATGGCATTCTGATAGAAAAAATGCAAGCAAACTCTTACGTTATGTAGAATCGAAAGTAGTTCGCGGAAGAACACTTCTTGCTTCGCTGATTCTCCTGAAGGGACGAGAGGACCAATTTTCAATCTATCGAGGCTTTTTTCTTAATAAAATATTAGGATAAATCGAAAATTTTTGCATGATATATATTTTATTACCCTGGATGCAAAATAAAATAAAGTCGAATTTTTCCGTTAAGTTTACCTTTAAGAAACAGTAAACTAATAGAAGAATAAAATCGTATTTGGAAATTAATTTTTAAAACTACTGTTAACCTTTTTCATCTTTTTCCTTTCCTAAAAACCTGCGACTCGCTGGTCGAAAAAGCACGCAGTGACATCTTGCGGATGCGCCAGAAAACTACGCAAGTAATCACACTTACAGCTTTTCCACATTGCTTTCGTACTTTTTCACGAACATTTAATACATTTTCACAAACATTTAGTACTTTTTCACAAACATTTCGTACGTTTTCACAAACATTCAGGACATTTTCACAAACATTTAGTACGATTTCACAAACATTTAATTCATATTTATAATAAAGGGTCTAAATTTACAGAACAATTATAGGCAATGATCAATTTTTTTGTGCATTTACATAAGTAAACAAGTATTGAAGCAGATTTTACACTACATGTATCACTGGATCCATTAGCCAATCAGAAGCGCTTAGCCTACGCGAAACTATTACGGTTGCATTTTGTGTAAGCGCTTCTGATTGATAATAGATGCAGCCATAAACATAGTTAAAAAAAAAGTTGCTTCAATATTTGCTTACATATCTTTCCCGTATCTTTTCAGTTTTCTCCTTCATCTATCAGTCGTTTGCTGCTTCCATCGAGGTCTAATACTAATTAAATTAATCGTCTGCTTCACATCTTAATTCGTATTACGTCATAATTTACTGAGCGAAGCCATCTCAACTAGGTGGCCTGTTGGCGAGGCCGACGAATTCTCGACGCGATCGAGACCTCGAATTCTCTCGTGTTCAGGGCCGGATTTAGGCAGCTAGAGGCCCCTAGGCTATTCCATTATGAGTAGTATGAATGTAGGCCCCTCTTGATCTTGAGGCCCTAGGGTGAAGCCTAGTTAGCCTATAGGAAAATCCGGCCCTGCTCGTGTTACATGGAAAATTCTCCGGGTGAGGTCTAAAATCCTCACCAGTGAGAGGAGTTAGCGAGAATTTCTCACTGAAGTAACCGTCTATTTTCTCGGTTAGGACCAGAGACACTGTTACGCTTTCTCTTCTGGTTAGGACTAACCGGTTAGGCATAGGAGCATTTACTGCAGTTGCATTTTCGACCGCGTTAAAATGACGTCACAGTTTTCTCACCGGTTACATTTTCTTACCTCAGCCTGTGATTCACGAGTGAATGATTGTCTATAATTGATCATTGTCTGTAATTGTTCTGTAAATTTAGACCGTTTATTATAAAAATGAATTAAATGCTTGTGAAATCGTACTAAATGTTTGTGAAAATGTACGAAATGTTTGTGAAAATACACTAAATGTTTGTGAAAAAGTACGAAATGTTTGTGAAAAAGTACTAAATGTTCGTGAAAATGTACTAATGTTTGTGAAAATGTACTAAATGTTCGTGAAAAAGTACGAAAGCAATGTGAAAAAGCTGTATTAATTCTATTCGTTATGATATTAGATTGAATTTGTATGGACTTCATTCATAAATACTCAACTATACTTCGCAAATCTGTATTTTTTTCTTGGAGGAAATTACACGTGTATAATTTATATCTGTGATTTATATGCTATTTCGAATAGATTTGGAATCTTGTGAGCTTCTAGGGATGAACCCACGTGAAATATTCCTTAATGCGATGATATTACATACCTTCGAAAGGTGGTGGCGAGTTTTAATAAGTCACGCTTTGTTAATAATCATCAAGAAATTCCGACCGGTCGCAACCAATCGAGAGCTGCCTCCAGTTTAAGTTTAGGCTGATCTACGTGCGATAAAGCATTTTATTGAAACACAATGAATATTATTACATATACGATCGAGAAGATGAGAAAGAAGGGAAAGAAGTTAATGCATGAAATGACCGAGGAGATATAAAGAATTACGAAAGCTGAGATATGTATAGAATTCTATATCATAAATCCAAGAGATTGATGCTTCCCACGATGCTTTCTACGATGCCACGACTGAAAACTCCTCCTGCACTATGCTGAAAACACACAAATGCGAAAAAAGATCGTGTGTCTCCTGGGTCTAACCTGATCGCTTCTAATTTTTTAGGCACGCCCTTAATGTGTCCAAGCAAGGACGCTTTGTCTACACGCCGTTTAAACACATCGAAGAACGAGCATACAGTCTCGTTAGCAAGTCCACCAAGATATAAATAAAACAAAATTAAAATATAATCATTAAATTATAGAGCTATATATGAGATAATATTAAGTTACAATACGAGAAAATTATTTATTTTTGTAAGTAAGAAATTATATCAATGAAAAAAGGAAAGAAAATTCCATAGCCTGGATTCGAACCAAGAATCTTCAGCTCATCTCGCTTTCATGTCCGCAATGGTGCAATTAGTTAGCGCGTGAGCGGCATGAGCTAAAAGTTCCTGGTTCGAATCCCGGCTGTGGAATTTTCTTTCCAATTTTTCATTAATAATCTAAAAAAGGTGGTGTGGCATAGAATTAAACCCTCATTAACCATTTTTAAGTTATCCTTTAAGAAAATAGATGCTTCATTATATTTTCTTTGGAAATTCATAATCGGTTTATTATGTCAGCAATTTCATAAATTTGGGTTCATAAAATAAAGAGTTAAGCTAAAAGATGTCCTTAAATTCTGAATCAAGATCTGTATGTGTAAACAAGTTTTCCTAACACGAAAATACTGAAAAAGAAATTTCGTTTATTGTAATTATTTTGATATAATAAAACAAACTAAGAAATATGGATAATGGTCATTATGAAGGAATAAATACTTCTTATCCACAACAAAATACTTACCGCATTTCATGTTACAGCTAAATGTGAAAAAAAAACCCTAATAAAATAGACATTTTAGAAAGATCTTAAATCTTAGAATACTAAGCTGTATTTTGGCTTTACTAGTTGTAATGAATCTTGTAATGAAGGCCTTCCAATGAATAGTAAACTGTTGAATTTAAACCTAATCAACTACTAGAATACAGATAGTACACATTTTCGTCGAATGGCTTAATCCGATGTTATTTTTATCTGAATTATGAAAAACTTCAAGTAAAAATTTTTTATAAAATATTTGTTAATATATACATTGCCTTTGATATTGTATGTATATGTCTGAACTGTCTGAAACGTTATAAATTTGTTACATTTGATTATAAGGGTTAATATACAGTGCATTAAACTAGTAACATTACCTTATAGCAAAATAAAGTTTCATATTAAGGCTTTATCGAAGATATGTTTAAAAAGTATGAATGAAAATGATAAAACCTTAAAAATATTCTCAAAATATCAGTTGCTTTTCATACTGAAGAGAAAAGAAGAATTTTAAAAAGAATTTTAATTTCATTTCATTCTCAGGAGATCTTTGAGGCAATGAACAGAATTTTCTCTGTATTCAGCCAATTCAAAAATGCCACTGAAAAAAAATTTATGAAAAAAAGTTACATTGTAATATTTCTTTAACTCTTTCATAAATATCGGCCCTCGTAGATTCTTTCATTTGAATAATTTTTATTATGAACGATCTAAACCGCTATCTTCATTAAAAACATTCAGGATATTAAGCGTTTGCTATTTTTTAAACTCGTCGCTTAATAGGATTAGAGTAAGAACACCGATTCATTAATTATCTTGAACATAATTTCAATAAAAAACAGCGAGAAGGTAAACATTTAAAAATGTCAGTTCATTAATTTTCTTGAGCATTTATTGTTTCAATAAAATAGAAAGATAAAAAATAATTTTTTAAAAAAGAAAGAAATTGCAAGCTGATAATCTCTTCATAAAAATTTTTAAGTTTCAGTTCCGCTTTAAAAAGTTTAATTTTCTTTTCATCGGCAAATAGGAAGCATTTCACATAAAAAAATTCATAGAGATCTTTTTTTTTTTTCATTTTCATTCACTTCGTTCGAATTTCAAGAAAACACGACGTTCCATGATAAGGAGCGACACGCGAATGAACGACAGCAACTTTTTATATATCCGATCTATTTTATTTTTAACTGGGAATTAAAATAGCCTTCTCGGTTGAGCTTAATATCAGAAGAAAATGGCTACCTTCCTAATACTAACTGATAGGCTCTAGGAAATATTTATAGCACTTCCATTTAGACATTTTATACCACCATACCAAAGCATTCAAAATTCTCACCTTTGACTCATTTACTGCTTGAAGAGATAAACGCCTCCATTTATCGGCCATTTTTAAAAAATTATTCCCTAACGTTTATGATCTGAAACAAAGCAGAAAACTTTATATTTACTTAATCTGGATTATTTCATTTTCCAGCTTCTACTAATTATCGCCTACATTATTTCTTGATTATCTCTCAGGGAGGAGTTGCACAAGAAAGATGCATCAGAAGAAGCGGCGAACGCATTTCTCAGTTTCTCCAGGCAATGATGGATCAACTTTGGTTAGAAGGTAACGCAAAGCCCCTTGACACCCCTAAATTGCTGGAGTTGCTCATGCGTATGATTGTTAAATAAGACAATAGATGGAAGAGGCGGAAGCCTATCGTAAAAATAAATGAGACGTAGAAAGGCAACAAGGGAAATGAAGAAGACTTAAAACAAAAGAAGGAAGTTAAGAAGGAAAAGAGAAGATCAAAAATTATACAATATACCAGAGAAATAACCGTAACGAACTTCGAAATATCTTTTGAATAATGAATAGAGCCTTATTCATGACAATAAGAATCATATATATTACATTAAAGGGTAATTCACTTGTAACGAAATGCAGATAAATATTTATGTAGAGAACTGTAGGGTATGGTATATAGATTAACGATATATGATATAACTGAAAGGAAGCATTCTTTTCTTGATGTTGAATTACAAAATTAATTACAAAATATGTTCGCCCCGCTCAACCAACTCCAGATCTAATGCAAACTTTCAACCTTTATCGGTAGCAAAAATCTGATGTGTTACTTTCAGTATCTACTGATATGAAACGGCTTAGTGATGTGGAAGTTGCAAAATGCAATAGCTGAAGAGAATTCATAACGACTTTTGAAAATTTTCTTAAGGTACCGCGTGATAATTTATTAATCACCATGATTATAATTATTAATTTATTTACAATTTTGTTGGATTACCAAAAAGATATGTCATGCCATTAAATAATCTTACAACAGAACGTTGCTAATAAAATCGACTCCCTATTATTAATCAATCTTTCTTCCGTTTCTTATCTGCATATAACTAAGCATCAAAAACAAGGCAAGGTAATCAAAACATGAATAAATTTGTATTTTATTTTTCTATTACTTTTATCTGCTGCAGCTTTTCAATTAATTTTAAATTACTGAAGACATGTGTGTAGACCCAACGTAATAGATGAAACGGAATATTGTCAAAAAGAATCGTAAACTTTACATGAAAAGTGAATCCTTTAGGGTAGTCGACGCTTGTAGACCACGGAGCTCCAAAACATGTATCCAAGCCTTATGTATAAGGTGAAAGGTATAAGTTCGTCTGCGTGATTCAACTTTCCTTTCTCCGACAAAGTGAGGCCGTCAATTTGTACGCAAATGCAACAAATCGACGAAAACTCGAATTTAAATAGCTACTTTTCATCAACAGACATGGTAGTCTTCTGCTGCATCACAATGGTTGTTCTGATGCCCTCCTGCTAAGAATATCTTTATGCCAATATCTCGAAGTAAAAAAGAAAGGTATACTGTAGAAGAAGTAAACGCCTTCTTTACTCTGCTAGTCTCGATATTCCTCCGCTTTTACAAACTTATTTCAATTTATGACCATGTATTTTCGAGTTGCATTTGATGGCAATCAGAGACGTAATTTGAAAATTGCCCTCTTTTAACTAAAAAACTCTTCTGCATGTAGTAATTACCTAATGAATACGACGTAATAAAATAACATATTGGCTTCAATCCTCTAGAGGGTAATAATGCACTTTGAGTCTAAGTTGAGGGATAGTTGTATTTTTCATAAAGATAATGAATCTTTTAAGTAAACTGTTATTTCAAGAATCTCAAACTTAAATAATTTAACTACTCGCAAAGTTTTTTTCATTCTACGTTTATTTTGCGCATGCATAATACTAATAATAATAATACAGGAGGATTGAAATTATTAAATAAATAAATGCACTTCATCAAACCATTTAACAAAGCTGAAACTTTTAATCAAACTGGGGAAAATTACCAGAATATGTTCTGAGTCTTAGAACTCCCTATTTCCAAACGATCATTCCAAACAAAATAGATTATTTCCATTAATATTTCCTTCAATATGAAAATGTTATTAGAGAGACTAACAACTATCCAGTAATTAATTTGTTATGAATTAATGGTGGAGTAATCTCATTATCTATTGTATTGATTAGGTACTTTATTTTATTTATTTATTTATTTATTTATTTATTTAGTTAGTTATTTAATTAGAATTAATAAAATTACATTCAGGATGTCACCCAGGATCTAGTATGGTCAGAGACCGACTAGTATAGATTCCGGGTGAACATTAATTTAAATTAACAACAATCTAATATAACTAACAAATTACAGAAAACAAAAATAGTAAAAACTATAGATTAGTCAAAGCAAATTGAGTAAGTTAACTGTTACTTAAGAAACAGCATTAAATCAAACAAAGAATTCAAAAAATTACACAATGGCATAAGAATCTTAGAAGTTGTCAAAATTACTTGCTACTGATAAATTACTTAAAGCATAAGATTTTAGATTCCGTCGAAACTTTGAAAACGACGCCTCATTACGAATTTCATGAGGCAGGGAGGCCCAGATGTCAATACCGTAATGTGAAACACAGTTATTTCGATACTTTCTAAGAGATTTTGGGATGTAAATACGTGTATTACCAGACTGACGAGTTGCATAATTGTTTTTAGAAACGTTAATTTTAATTCTATTGAATAAAATACATTCAGTAAGAGCATTGGAAGCAGCGTCTAGCATCCTCCCAAAGCCTTCAGTAGTCTTATCGGCAGCCAACAATACAACGTCATAAGCGTACATAATGACTTTGACCTGAGTTAGAATAAGTAGCAAATCATTAATGAATAATAAAAACAACAATGGCGACAAATTCGATCCCTGGAGCTCGATGTGAGAGAGGATGTAATATAATCGACACAAGAGGACGTGATATAATCGACACAATAAGATATAATTCATTGTAAGTTTTAATTTTTTGCGCATCTCCTTCACTCATTTTTATGTAAACAAAGTGTATAACTGAGCAACGGATTGATCATATTTAGACGATGTAATCATTTTCCCAAATGCAATTTTGTTTCACTATTTCTGAAGAGACTTTGTAAAAAAAATGAAAATAATTGAAGCCAAAATGCTAAGAAGTTTATTAAGCTTCAAGTAAAAAAACTGAGAAGTGTTTTTTAATTTTTAGCCACAAGAAAATTAAAACATTAATCAAAATTTGTGGTAAAGGAGGAGACGTTTGTAATTGTGTCGTTCATTGTTTCAAATCTCATTTTTCAAGCGACACTCAGATTGCTCTTTGCGGTAAACCACTTTTAGAGGCGTCACCTTGTAGTATTAAATTTACCGTCATCTAAATCTTCCTTTTAGTTTCACAATTCATAACCTAATTTATTTGCGTCATTTACATCTAGAATACTTAAACCATTAGAATCTACTTAATTTACTTTAATAGATTCGTGTTAACTTTTTGGATCAAAATTATGCTCTTTTCGGCAATTAGAAAAAAAACATAGAATTACCTAATACGAAAAACTATAAAGAAAAATTATCTTGATACATTGTCTGATTGAAATTAATGAATGAAATTACTGAAAACTTTTAAAAATTATTTGTTTCATATGAGTTTTTTTCCCCATTTTTAAAAATATTGTTAATAAAACGGATTTTCTTTTCACTTGTTTTAAAGTTATAAACATATTTAATACTCAAGTGCAGTTTGCTGTATAATAAATAAATCAATGTAAGATGGGATATGAATTTAATGTCTGCAATGATTTTCAAATCTGAATTAAATTATTTACAGGCCATTAATGTAAATAAATCATATGAAGAAAGAGGCGCTTGATTTAAGTTTCATTGCACTGCAACCTATAAATTTAATGGGAAAGGATTTGATGCAAAAATGTGTATTAGGAGCCGTTAAGAGTTGTGCCAGAGGCTTTCATTTAAGGTTGTGTCCTCCCCTTATTCTCCGGAGTAATAATCTTAATGGTTCGGTCCCATCAGGCTCGGTAACCTCATCCAGTTCGCCCTCGATGTAACGGTGTCGGGGGGAAGAAAAGCCTCGCCCCATCTCCTCCAGTAATCTCGGCTCTATTTCTTGCAGCTTCTGGTTTAAGGTTTAGACGAAAGTTAAACCTCTAGAAGAAACAGTTTCTTTCAGAGCGGAAAGAAATCGGGCCAATTTAGCGGAAAAAGTTTCACACTCTGTTGCCTCTAAAGGGTTGAGATTCGATTAAATGTTAACGTTTCTCGTAAGCAAACGTTCAGTCACAAGTGTGACCATACACAAAACAAGGCTTTCTGACGGAAATTATAACGAGTGAGCGACAACCCAAAAATTTAAAAGTTCACTTTGCATGCAGAGGAAAAAACAAATATTTATTGTCATGACAGAGTTGAAGAACTTTATATAAATGCTTCAATAAAAACATCACGCCGACCGTTTTCTTGGAGGATTATGTTGTGCAAAAGCAAGTAATTTTTTTCTTATATAATCCAACATAAAACAAATGAGTCTGTAAAAATATTGCTTATTTTTTTTTTGGATGTGATGACTAGCATTTTGCAGCAGTCATTTTTTTTATCTTAATAAAAAGTTTAAAATTTGCAAGGTTTTAAATTACGAACGAGATGGCCACGAAAAATGCGATCTGACGGTGAAATTTTAATCTGCTTCGTTTAAATTACTAGCGATGAAAAATATGTTTAATATCAAGTATAAGCCAAGATGGAGAGAGAGATATGGAAATGCTTAGTCATTGAAAAAAGTTTGATTTTTATGATCAAAATAATAAGGAACAACTGGAAAGCTATAAAGAAAATGAAAACCTCTAATATTATCATTTGCACTATCCGTATGCTATATATTCAAATTCAAACCCTCTTGTTTTTAAGAAACTGACAAAACATATGAAGATTGTTATTGTAATTTATAATTGTAAATGAGATTCGTTATAAAAGAAAACTATAGATTAATTCAAATTATACATGCAGCCATTTATGTCATGAAGATTTGTTAATTGCAGCCATTACGTTCGAGAAACTTTTAACAGAAGCAATCATGTCTATACAGATTTTAAATCGACGACGAGTTAAAATCGTCAAATTTTCTACAAGTATAACCAAATTTGATGTTCTTTTGCCATTTCCAAAAATTAGTCACTACAAACTAATTTGATTGATTGAATATGTACTTTAGAAAACACAAATTTGTCCTACGAGTGGTGGCTAAAGGGAAGTGACGGTCGAAGGGAAAAGAGTGAGATAAGTGGGGTTTTTTTTTTCATAAAAAGACCAGTCTGCTTTTGTAGTGCTTTTTATCTTTAGGATATCGATTTTAGTTTAAATTGGTTATGCACATTCTTCTATAAACTCGGGCGAATTGTGGGAGTCTTCTTACTTGGATTGGAGCCATTTCTAGGATCTTTATGCTTTTGTATTGTTTGATCTTCCACGACCTTTTCCAGTACGCTTTGCACCATTGGAACCCTTCCCTTGGCATTGACGTCAGTGATGTTCGGCTTGGAGCGGCCACACGTCTGTGGAAACCCAAGCTTCTTAGCCCTCGACGAACAGTCCTCACTTCTTGAGCAGAAACAAATCCCACTCAACGGAGCATGGAGCGATGTATGCCAGGTATAACAAGGAGGCACAAAAATTATATACAAACTTTCAGTAAGGCAGCTGCTTAACTTACCCGACGGCAGTACAAAACTTCAGAGAGTCCATGACCTTGAAAACATTGAAAGTTACTCCACCTTCCGTATTTACAAGATTTGGCACCGTGGGTCTTTTTTTTCCCCATTTCCTGCGCAGTCTCCATTTTCACACGGATGATGTCGTCATCATGGTGGAAGTGCATTTCCCTTCAAGGTCTACATTGAAAAGCCATACAAGGACATTAGGCTCGTCACTTACTTCTCAGATAAGCTCATTTCACGTCAGCCACCCTAATTACGAGTAGATATATTGTTTTGTTTTGCTTTTTTTAATATCAAGGTTCAATAAAAAGATATTCAAATAAGTGACGCAAAAATAAACTATTTGGCGAGAAATCATTCCTGACAATGTAAAGGTGTTACCCAAAAGTTGGGTAATTTCGACAACGCACGGAACCGATTGTATTATGGAGTGCGCCAGTGGATGGGGTGAGCAATAACCATTATGAAGCAGTATGCAGAGAACTAGCACAGGGCGGAGTCGCGTTCCGAATCTACAAGCCACATCCCAGTTTTTTTACACCAATAAAAATCCCTATTGTATCCAGGATTTTAAAAAGAGGAGGTTGTGTGGAGAGGGAGGAAGTTTCATCATGTACTGTATAATTTTCCTTCAAAAAGTGTGTGTGTGGGGGGGGGGGGATTAACCCCGAAATCCCTGCCATATATATATCTCCCAGATTTTTACACCAACTGAAATGAAGGAATTCGTATCCACTTATTGTAAGTTTAAGCAGCGGCTGAGTGAGAAAATGCCCAGAAAGGTGGAGAAACAACAATGCCCCTGTCTATAGAGGCTATTTTGCTGTTTTCTTTTCAATTCCTGGCCTCAAAAATACGGCTGTGCTTCGATACCTCCTTGTCCACATGATCATATTCCTTGAGATTCTTTTCCTACTTCCCAAGATGAAACTCCGGCTCAGATGGTGTCGTTTCAGATCACTGAAGGGACACAGATACAATCCCGTAGCCAGTACCAAACGAATTCGCATCTAAGAATTTCTAGGGATGCATGGAATTGAAGTAAATTGTTGAGACCACTGTGAATGAAGACTAATAAGAAGAAGTCGGCGGCTGAGATGAATATGAGTAAGCAATCTTTTTTTAATAACCAAATTTCCCAAAATTTTGGATAACATCTTGTATTCATTGGGAAAATTATATTGCGTAGCAAAAACATTTAACTTAATATTATCAAAACCAGAAAAAAAAACTTTCACATAATCAAAATTGTAGCCTGTACGTGCATGCAATTTCGCTTCCGTCTTTTTTTCTAGTTATAAGGGTATATCAGTTTTGGAATGCATTAATCAGCAAATGGGTTTACAGAATAGCTTCTGCACATAATTACATTTCTAAGGGCATCGACTATATTTTTTTTCGCTATAACTATTTTCTGTTTAATTTCCTAAAATTAACAGCTTTCTCTCTCAGTTGCTTATTATAATTACTTACTTATTATAATTACTTGTCAGTTAAAAAAAAGCTTTTCAATCGATTTACATTAAAAGATAAAGCCACCTAACAATTTCTTATACATGTTCTTGAAAGAACAATTCCAGAACGAATTTATCTACAAAATCGTCAGCTAAGAAGTGCTCGCTTCGTGATCAATTAGAACGAAGAGTCGCCAAGACAAGCAAAGGCTATCGAGTTCCAACTACTTTTCATCTAATTGGATTTCGCCCACTATAAATAGTGGCGGTTCCTCCACCAAAATTGAGAAAGCTGATAAAACACAAGGATAACAAGTTTTAAATTAGATTAAAGGTAAGTCTCCATTTTCTTGAGTATTTTCCCTGATAACATTTGACTTGTTCTTGCCATACGTTTTAAATGTTTTCTGCTATTCTGACTTTTCATAAGTTTGCTTCGCTCTTCTATAATAGCATTCTTCATTTATGTTTTATTGATAATTTTACTTAAGAAAAAATGAGAGAGAACTTTATTTTTGTTTCTTATACTTGAAATTTTAATATATATCCGATATAAACTGCATTACTACGGAATCAATGGTTACGTGCTTTTGTAATGATAGAATAACCTAAATAGAAATTAATCGGGAAATTTCGTTGATTTCATTTATAATTTCTACTGAGATATGCTTTATCTATTGTTGCTTTCCTTCTTGATTTCTAAATGTTTTACTAGGAGAAGATAGAGCGAATCAATTTATGAAGACATACATGATTAAAAGTGAAATAGGTTAAGTATAATTAAACAAAAATAATTGAAAATTTTAAAATCAAATTTCCATACCGAAAAAAAGATTACTTTCAAATATGTAATAATTTACACACGCTATGAAAGAAGCATTAAAGCACATATTGAGTAGTGTAATGTAAAAGATCTGTACTGAAGAATATTTTAATCCTAAATTTTTGAAATCGCTTTCTTTTAATTTAGATTTAGACGTTATAATTTATCCGGCGGGACTTCTGCAGCAGTTTCATTTCTGATTGCCACCTGTTTCCGTTACTGAGAATAAACTTTTAACTTATCGCTCATTAAAGCGGTTTTTTCGTCACACTTACACTGGGAAATGAAGAGTTTCAAGATCGTAAACAAGTCGCAGACGGCGCAAAGAGTTTTGAGTGTTCAACGCACAAACGGCGTAAAGAATAATTTATCACTATATTTTGCATATGTATTAGCCAAGGAGAGCCCAAAGCAATTTTCCATATGAAAGAAAATAATTAACACAATGAAGTTTACAATAAATAACTAAGAACGTTTAAAACTTAATGTCTTAATAAAGAAGCATACAAATACAATGTTAAAAAGGACATCTTAACTTCTATTCAAAAGGCAATATTCCAACCTTAACTTGTATTCGGAATATTGGCCTAATTATTGAACTTTATTATGTCATCAAGATAAAAGGACATCCGTCTGCATATATTTTAGAGTGTTTTGTTAATTCTCAAAACAAGACAATTAAAGTTTGAAAACCGGGAAAAGATATCGAACTTTAAAGCAAGAGACATTCCCTATAATGCAATCAAGCTTTGGAATAAACTACCTCAGGAGATTCGATACCAAGCGATGTGTTGTCAGATATGTAAAGAAGCAGAAATATGTTCACATTATATAAACAAATAAGACAGTATTACATTCTAAATAATGACGTTGTAATTGAAAACTGATTAGGGTTTTATATTTTTATATATTTATTCTTTTGGAATGCTATAAATGTAATAATAATAATAATAATAATAATAATAATAATAATAATAGCAAAGAGATAGTTTAAAGAAATTTTAAATTTTAAATAAAGAAATTTTTAAGTTATCTTGAAATGTTTCTTGAATAACCTGTGGTTTCTTTTTTTTACTTTTTATTCTGAATTCTTTATTCTATGGAACTCTGTATAGTACATATATTTTTACATTCAAATTCCCTGCAGAAAGTTTCTCATGAAAACACGAAATAAACCTTACAATGTGTAAATATAAAAACCGGTTGCGAATGCATGGTATTGCCAGAACGATGTTAATTTAAAGCATCATTGCTGCTTTCGCGCAGTCGTCGTTATAAGTAAATGTTATAAAACACGCGTGTCCATAAGTTAAGTATAATTTTATAAAATAACGTTTAAAGATTCAGATCTAGAAAAACGACAAACGTTGGTATGTAAATATCATGTAAATCTGTTAGGCAGTTAAACAAATGTCAATTCACGATCAGATTATCTCAGAAATGCAAACTAATGCCAAGTGATCAATGTGCCATGAATACAGTAGAGGGTTACATTATACACCCTTACAAGCCACGCTAGGAGAATTCGTTGTTATCGTTGATTTTGCGTTTTATGTGGACTACAGACGACAAATTGAATAATCGGAAGACTCGAAACAGGACAGTCACAAACAAAAATCTCCAAAGAACTGAATCTTCCACAAAGTGTAATTTCCGAACTTTGGAAACTGTTCCAAGACACAGGAGATGTTACATGCCGACCAGTGCAACGTCGCCCAAGGGTTACAATTACTCGTCCTGCCAGGAACAAGAGTTTCCAGACAAACAGTTTATCGGAGGCTAAAGGAAACTGGTCTTTATGCCAGACGTATTATAGTTTGTGTCCCGCTTACCCCTGCGATTCGTAAGGTCGAGAACATCGTAACTGGACTTTGGATCAGTCCTATTCAGCGATGAGTCTAGATTCAGCTGACAAAGCGATTCTGTCGAACCACTATCTGGAGAACGCGTTATAATCCCAACAACATCAAGGAGAAAGACCAGTATGGTGGTGGTGGTTTGGGGAGATATCATGCTAAACGGGCGCACAGAGCTCCACATGTCTGACAGAGGTACCATTAATGTTCGAAGAGATACAGAGACGAAATACTGGAAGGTCATGTAGAAGTTTCAGAGATGCCATGGGTCGAAAATGCACGTCCCCACAGAGCTCTGCTGGTGGAGGACTTTCTGCAACATGAGAAAATTCTACGCATAGAGTGGCCAGCATGATCTCCAGATATGAACCCGATTGAGCATGCGTGGGATACACTAGGGAGACGAACTTCTTCCCGTCAGCCTCCATCAATAATCATCACAGAGCTCAAAACTGCTCTTCGCCAAGAGAGGGACTTTTTGCCATCGGAGCTCTTGAATAACTTCATTGAAAGCATGGAACTTTTTGCCTCATCCCATTTTAGCACCATTTTCCCCATGTTTCGTGCGCATAAAGACCATGTTATTTTCCTCTGTTTTCATAAATTTCTTTTTTATGAAAACATGTTTAATACAACTGTAATACGCATTGCACTTTCATACCAAGTTTCACTTCATTCTGAAAGTTGGTTTTTGAAATAAGTTTACTGATATTGATTATGCTTAACTTTTGGACACATGTCCTCCTATACATTCGGGATCATGGCGGAAATAGCGGTTAAAGATAATCATTGTGGTCCTTTGAGCCGGCCATGAATTTAACCGCTATTATGGCCATGTTCCTGAATAGATAGAACATGTGTGCCTATTATAACTTTTGCTTACTTTTGATGCCCCATCTTAATCTGAAATCAAAACCAAAAAATTCGAAAAAATTGGCAACAGAACGAGCTACTTCATGAATTCAGTAATGATGTTTTTACCATCGTTGAATATGAATGTACTTTTCTAGTTCAATATTGATTAGGAAGTAATGGCTGTTCAATTTGGTAGAAAACGCAAAAAAAATCAATTTATATGTAAATAAACATGTCGCCGCTGATGAATCATATTTGGATGTATTTACAAGATATATTTTGTCTCAAAAATGTATAAGCGATGTCTGTAAAGTGTATAAACGATGTTAACTTTTCCCCTTTCTTCACATACTGCTGTATCTTCCAATTATAAACAACGTGCTACAAACATGTTATTTTGAAGGTATGAGACAATTCAATTATAGTCTTCTAGATTAGGAAAAGAAGAAAAGAAAAATTGTAGCTCAAACTCAAGCAAAAACAAAATTGTTGGATATCATGTGTTTTTTTCCTGTAAGTAGTTTCATTTGCTATTTACCAGTGAATCTAACAGACTCTGAAATAAGACTTCACCTCTACCACTTGGAGAAACACATATGAAAAATGTGCGCAGCTTCGAGGAGATTATGTTGAAGAATGAGGTTACTTTCTTGCTATATATCATCATATTTTTTTTCAGAAATACACTTCGCATATGTCATTCTCCATCTTCTGCAGAGCAAAATAGAGCTAGTGCAAATTCTTAAATTAACCTAGACGACTAAAGGAAAATCGATTTCATTTTGCAGTAAGGCTTGGATGCCAGTTTCCTGATCACCCAAAACTTTTAATGATTCTGACTTAGTTTAAATACTGAGCTCTTTATAAGTAAAGAGAAGCAAAAATAATTAACTTGCTGCTGGGAGAAACGAGGAAAGAAAAAAAGCACCTTAGGCGGTCGGTGGGAAAGGGAGATATCATTAGAAGATAGAATTCCTTGTTATTGCTAGTACGCTACTGCGGAAAACGAGACTCAATTCGCTTTTTCAATTTCAGAAAAAAATCCGATCGATTTAAATTAGATCACTCTATTTGACTGAAAAAATAAAAGTTTTTTTTAGTTTCTTTTAAAACTATATACATTATGGTTATTTAAATAGAATGGAATTTATAATATAAGAAAATTAAATCTGATATTTAGATGAGTCAAATATTTTTGGAACTATACACAATTATATATAGTATAATGGAACTATATATAACTACATATAACTATATACAGTATAATGCCAGCAGGATATAGCATCAGTTTTTGCATTAATTTCAAAATTAAAATTAGAAAGACTATTAGAAAGAAATTTTACCTTAGACAGAGTGAAGAGGAGACCAGGACAGTAAGATTACGTAACCAGTTAATTGAACAATAAATAAAAAGAAAATTGAATAAGATTTAAAGTGAAATGTCTTTTTCCACAATAACATTAACGATTAATAATAAAAGTAAAAAACAAGAAATTAATACCCCCGAAGAGGATATATAAAAGTAGCGGAAGCTCTGAGTTCATCTTTTTTTATCCCCATTTTTCTTTATCAAACAATAGGCTTTCTCGAACGTAGTATTTAGAAAATGTAAACGAGCTCTATCTTATTTCGTTTCTCATGACTTCCGAGGAATGACATATAACATGCCATATGTTGCCGTTTAAAAATGGCAATATTTCTAAAGAACACGTGACTGCTGCCCCCACAACTCCGACCCCACTGGGACAACTGGGGTCAATCTTCATCATAGTATTGCAGATCTTGTCTAGAGGAATCTGCATTCCGAATTTCACTTCTTTACATACCTATAAACATATAGATCAGATGGTCTCCTCCGACTCCCATCCCCATAACTCCGATCCCAGTGGACCAAACTAAATAGTGAATAAGGCAAGCCCATGGCAAGTCACATTCCAAATTTCAACCTTCTACGTCAAAAAATGTAGAAAATATGAAGGCGACAGACAGACGGATAGATTGACGGACATTGTAAAACAAATAAGCAGCTCCATCCTTCCGCTACTTAATAATCAATTAGAAATAGTTGCGTCGCACTTTGCAGAAGGACGTTGTGATAGATCAGTTGACTCACTTCCAGGCTTTGAAAACCCTTCCTGTTCGAATGTCGTCGTGGTGAACATTTCATTTTGTTTCAAGTCTGGAAACTATGCTGATAAAACCACTCGCTGAAGTTTCCGTGATGCCGCTCTTACATTCTCTGTTGGGGATGCTGGGAATAGCTGTCATCTCAAGCCGTTCCTCATAGGCTCCCTCTGCTCCCCTCCGCTTGTGTAGGTGTTCAGAACCACTTTCTAAATTAGCAAAGACCTCAAAGAGCAGCATAGAAAGGGTTGTGTTCCATCACTCTTGCAGGCGGGGATAGAGGGTGCCATAATGGGGTCCAAGCCTCCATCAGAACATTGAAGCCTTTGAAGAAAGCGACGGAACAAAGAAAAGGGATCAAAACCTCATGGCTTATAGCGACGGCTGCACTTGCATGTAGGAGGCTCCTCAAGATCTCTCCATCACTTTACTGCATATATCTCAGCTTTCCGGTAGAGAATTAGACTATTGTCACTCTAATTTTCTCCATCCCTCTCCTGCGATGAGGATGGATGCTACTGAGCGCTCTGGCAACATGGTTCTGGGCCTCCTACACCTAGCAGAGGCCAGTAGAAGGAGGCAGGGAAGAAGTTTCCACCTCTTATTCTTATCCCTATTCTCTATTCTGATTCTTTCTTTCTTTCTTTCTTTCTTTCTTTCTTTCCTTTCCTTTTCGTTTCATCAGCCTTCGACCATTTCTGCCAGAAGCCGCGTGTGAAGATAGCGCCATCTCTCAAATAAGAGATGCTACCCAAAATTTCCGAGAATTTTTTGCACGCAAAATCAGAAAACGGACGTTACACCTAATTTCCGCTGTCACCTTCAAAGTAGTCATCTCCATCTTTGGAAGTATTTCTGGAAGTCCGAAGGCTGTAGGATGTTCAAGACCAGCTGCGATTCCACTTGGGATATCTTCATTGGAGTCAAAACGTCTCTTTTTTTTTTAGGGAAGAGGTAGAAGTCGCAGGGGACTAGATCAGGAGAGTAGGGAGGGTCGGGGATCGTTGCCATGTAGTTTTTTGCCAGTAATTCTTTCACAACGAGAGAGACATGTGAGGGCGCGTTGCCTTTGTTCCTCCACAAATCGGGGCCGTTTGCGCGAAATTTTCCCTCAGTCTCTTCAAAACCTCGCAGTAAAACTTCTTAACAGTCTGACCAGGTCGAATAATTTGGAAATTCGCAGAAGCACAAGAACACGTTGCAAGACAAACAGCGATAACTCACAAAGAAATGCGCCTACGATTACGAAATTTGGCAGACAGCAGCTGATAGGTGCACCAAGAGGCATCTAGCGGCAGAACCTCGTACTGTTTTTTGTTGGGGTGGAATATTTAAATTCTCGGATATTTTGGGTAGCACCTCGTACCACTGCATAAGCTATATGCGACGGGATATAATAACTACTGTAAATTCCAATGAATGATGGTAACAGCTTGGCATTAGGGCATTCGCGCTTCTCTAGGGCAGAGTTATAGTAAAGTGATGTGGATAAGAAGTTACGATGCCGTGTTCAGCAATGAGCCCTCATTTTATCTCGGTTCCTAAACTAGATCTGTTATACCCTACCTAGTGTCAAATCCCCGGAGGGGAGAAAAAGCAAAAAAGAAGAGCTTCGAAGGTTTTACTCAAAGAAAAAAGAAAAAAAGAGGAAGCTGTTACCCCGGCGTGGAATAGAACAACCGGAGAGAGAAAGAAGCAAAAGAAGAAAGGCGATAGGCGGATCGAGTGCGCAGAATCTGCCCAGAATCCACCGAAGACAAATAAAAGGCGGGGTTCAAGGCATGGAAATCAGAGAGAAAGCGACAGCGACCGACAACAGTCCAGGAACCGAATAGATGTCCCGAATGCTTCAAGGAATGGCCCCTGACGGAATAGGAGAAGAAATAGCGGACTAAAGCCTTGGCAAAGTAAGGATTGGAACTTTTATAAATTTTCATGCTTTTCTTCCTTACTTAAATTCAAAGTGTCCGCCAAAGACGACCGAGGTTCTCGACAGAGACGGACTGCAAAGACGGCCAATCAGGAGTCCCCTCGCCACAGACAGCCACGGAGAAAGAGGCAGTACGAGCACGAGTCTCGGTTTGGAAGAAATCTATTGTGTCGAGTATCCCAAAGCAGGGACAAAATCCTGCAATTCCCGCGAGCTACCGACCTATTAGCTTGCTACCCTCGATGTCCAAGGTGTTGGAGAGAACGATCCTTGTCAGATTCCAAGATCAAGGCCGTGCGTCCTCGAAGTGCTCATCGAAGGATTTCGAGAGGTCCTCGTTCTCCCCAGTCCGTTCACGCTGACCGACGCTGAGAAGCGCAGCAGCATAGTAAGAAGAAATTATGTTCTGTAAATAACTTTCGAACTTTTCAAAATGAAGTGCTATCTCTCTCTTTAAACGAGTTAAATCCCTCTCCGCATTTATCGCCCGACATATGGGTGCAAGGTGTTACGGATGACTCGACATCAGCCGACTCAGTGGGACCAGTGAGCCCCCCCCCCCCCCTCCTGAGTATCCCGAGCCAGATACTACAAAGGCGGACAACGACTCCTCACTACTGGACGAAGCCCGACGTACGGCGACGTGCCACTCCTACCAAGCCACTACTAGTGATCCTTTCCCGCGGACGTGGAAGGCCAGCGAAGTGACCTCTCCATTACATGACTTAGCCGGCGTTTGCGTTGGGCGCCCGCGCGAATGTCCGCGCTTGGACATCGGATCGACTTCGTTGGGTATTAAGTGACTACAACTTAATTGCTTGCTTAACTCTTAAAACCTAACTCTTTGGCCTACTTACCTGTCTTACTTTTTATGCTAATGAATGGTTCTATTTGCTACAGCTTCCACATCCCGGTTGACTTACCTCGAGAGGTTGCCGCGCTCTGAGGTTGCGGTGCCAGTAACTGTCTTAGCTGGTCATCATCGGTCCAACATCCCCAGTCCTGTAGATGCTACATCTCGTCTTCGACTTCAGACGATTGGAAATGCCCTAGCTCGACCAGGAACTAATGGACCCGTGGAACCTTTACAATTGGATGACACAGCTCTCGACTTGGACTAATTGATTTCTATGTTTCATTATTATTATCAATTAGTCCAAGAATTGTTATTAAAGAATTAGTCCAAGAATTGTTATTAAAGAATTATTAAAATTGTTTTATGCAATTTCACCTCGTATTTCCCCTCTGTCATTCATTAAAAATCCTTGACACCTAGCTATTTTCCTCGCTAAATATATATTTTTCTTTTTGTTAACTTCTCTTAATTTGTGCCAAAACTTTATCGTACTAACCTGGAATATCAGGACATTCGACACGATGTCTATTATTTATTTTAATAAAAACAACAATTTGCTTTTTAAATTAATACTAAAATTTTAAATTACGGACGTACGAGATAACGAGACAAAATTGCACTGGAATAAACAGTGAAAGAACTCCGAACAACAGCTGACATTTCGGACAGAGACTATTGTTTGTTTTAAAAATTTTAAAAGGAAGTAGTAAACCACTTGTCTCCTTCACCTCTTTTTATGATGATTATGGCCATGTTTAAGCTTTTGTAGTACTCTGTTAAAAGCATGGAAAATCAGTTTGGATTTTTAAAAAATGATATCGCCTCATTATTATTAAAATATGAATTCTAATTTACAATAGATGTTTGTCGATATGTATTTTTGTCATTTGCTGGCATCGAGAAGATAAACAATTTCAAACTGAGAAGTCGAAAGGCTTAAGACACTTAGTGTATGAATTTTAATTAAAAATTTTAATGATCATTTGTTTCGCCTTCGGAAAGGGAAATGGGCTTAATTTCGACTCCGTAAATGTACGCCATCGAGAATAGAGATAAGAAGTTATTATAGATTATGAATTGATGATTTTACCTCGAGTCACGTCTTATTTTTCAGGAACTTTTTTGCAAGTTAAACGGATAAAATAATGTTAGAACTACAATTAAGTTATTAACATTTACTTAAATATTAATGCATCCTGAAACAGTGGTTTGTTCCATTCAACAGCACAGCATGCTTCAATATGGTTGCCGATCATATGCATTCATGACTGGAATCTTATCCATCTGTAGATGGCATCTGTCAACAGAACAATGCACTTGACAGTGAGATAACGTTTCTGTAGTTTTTGTAGTGCACAAACACCAGAAATAACCCTATAGAACATTTATGGGGAACGATCTTGAAAAGGCTGTTGTTGATAGGCTTTCATCACCATCGAATCGACTGGAGCTGCCTTGTTATGGAGTCGATTTTCATCTGAATGTTAATACGTTAAGCAAAAAAGAGGCCTTCACGTTAATAGGAAGGTTTAGTGAATACATAAACATGTACAAAGACACATTAAGTACAATTTTTAGAGCAGGCCTAATAAATAATAAAAAGACAACTAAAGTTCAAATTCTGTTGATCAAAAACTCATGTTTTCTTTTTTAAATATACGAATCCGAAGCTGCCATTTTTATTTATATGCCAGAAATTTAATATTAAAATATTATGGATAAAGAGCTTAATGTTCCATGTTCAGCTTCAGTGTACTTATAATTCGACGTCAATAACAAGATCTTTCGTGATCACTCAGCAAAAAGAAAAAGAATCGATCGTTTTTGCCTCGCGAAACACTCTCTCTCATCTAACTCCTCGTTAAATTTTCTTTTCACTGATTCTCTTTCATTTAAAAAAAGAAAATGTTCTTTTGTTCATCTTCTAAGCTACGTTTCCTTAGTGATATATTGCACTTTGATGACTTTAAGTTAGATTAATTTTGCTTTTGAATTTTGTTAATCGATATTTTCGAAATTTTACTTTCTATGGTTATCTTTTTCTCAGCAACGAAAAAAAATTAAGAACTATTCATCTAAGCTTAAATTTACTTGGAAGCAATTATGTTGGCTCCATTTTTAACCACGAAATAAAATTGCTTCAATGTAAAAATTTTATGTTTTAGATTTTTAAAATATACGTATTAAAAATTTAGATTTAAAAAACTTTATTTTTTAATTTGCTATTCATTTTAGAACAGTAAGTAAACGAAACTAAGTTTTAAACAATATTTAACATTTCAAAGCACTGAGCAAGTTCATCGTTTTTTAATATGTTGCAATTTTTCAATAATAATCGTTCTCTTACGATATTTACTGCCGATTTCCCCTTTCAGTGAAGATCTGGTGAATAAACATTGGAAGGCGAAACAATGCGAGCATCTTCCTTCGACAACATATGACCCTAATTGATCTTTACGCAACGTCTTTGGACGGTTGTAGCGTCGAGAAAGCGGCGTCTGTTGATTTGAGAGAAAAAACGCCATCCAACCTCATTAGCCAACTGTTTCTTCGTGACAATATAAGACTTTTAATTAATTTTACTCTGCGCAACGATTCTAGGAAAGATTCAGCATGCTATTTCTGCTAAATCACTGTTTATGGTCGACGTCATTAAAACAACCTGACGACTCGATTATTAAATTACTGTGCAAACTGGATGAGGTTCAAGCACGCCCTGTCGTTATATCAGTAAATGTCACTCATTCTAAGAGTCTGTAATCGTGGGATGATTGGATAGACTGATTAAAAGATAGGAGCATAGGAGGAAGAGAAAAAGGAACCCACGCTCAGTTTGCTTCCTTCTAATAACGCCTTTTGTTATGAAGAAACTATATGGCGTTTATGACTTATTTACAAGCCTAATAATCATCTTTAATGAAACTCAAAATGAAGAAATGGATATATATATAAATAAGCTTAAATACAAAAAAAAACAGACACCCATAAAAAGAATTAGCTAATTTCCTTGGAAAAATACCAGGTCCTGAAATTGATCGCGTTAATGGTGGAGAGGGAAATTTGCAGTATGAAAATGCTGCTGAAAACAAAGCACTGTCTCCATTTTAGATAATGAAAATAAAAGTAAAAGAGAAGCGGAATATGGTAAGTCCTCGCTCTAAGAGCGGCCTGGTTACCATTCTACCAGGGTACATATTCTAATACATTTTCGTGGCTTAATTTCCTTTATCAGAAAGTTAGATTATAAAACTTTTCGTCGTTTTTCAGCTGCGAAGGTTTATATTAGTTTTCTCTCATCTTAAGAGTTAACGAAATTTTGGAAGAAAACGAGATTCTATGTGTAAATGTATTTAAATTGCTGTTAATAATTTCAAAGTGAATAAAACAAATGATACAAGGAACTATCAAAAAGTTCCCGGAATTGTAGTCTGGCCGGTAATTGGATACAGTATGCACATCGCGGCCTTAATCCCTTTCAAAGTACTTTCCTTGGGCACACACACACACACACTCCAACGAGACTGCCACTCCTGGAAAGCCCGTGCGAACTCTTCCTTTGGAATGAACTTGAGACCGGCTGTCTTCGCGTAGACCCGTCGCATCCCCAGTTCCTCATCCAAGATCGCCTGAGCGGACCCGAAAGTTATGTTCATTTCTGAAGCCACTTCATTGATGGTTATCCTCCCATCAGTACACACCAAATCCAGCACTTTTGCGACGTTTTCAGGTTGCCTGGAGGTTGTTGGTCTTCCCGACCGCGGCTCATCTTCGAGACTGTCCTGGCCCGCTTTAAACCGGTTGAACCAATCAAACACAGCTGATTTCTTAAGGGCACTATCCCCGTACGCTTGTTTCAGTGCTTGCAGTGTTTCCGTAGCACTTTTTTCAAGCTTGAACATGAACTTGATGTTTGCTCTCTGTTCAAATGTGACATCGCGCCAATGTGTGTTACACCATGGATGATGAAAAGATGGATGGGACACTCCTATGCGTCGAGCGTGAGTTTTTTTTCAGTAGCGCTCTCTGTGGATTTGCGTAGTACTAAACCAAATCTGTCTGGGAAATAAAGAAAAACAGTTTCAGTTTCTGCTTTGCGTACTACTAAACCGAAACTTCACCACCATCGTTTCGATTTGCGTAATACTAGAATTTATTTTAAAAAGAAATTCATATATTAAGTAGCTTTTTAAGATAAAAGTGTGCTTAGGAAGTTTTTTTATATTTTTTAATTTTTTGTTTTTAGTCTATTTTTAATTTTATTAACCTAATCTAAGCAGACAATTATATTTAGTGCTACGCAAAGCTCCAGATGTCGCCCCAAAATCAAACTCACTAAGGAAGGCAATGGAGTGTCCCATCCATCTTTTCTTCATCCATGGTTACACCCTCTTACAAGCACACGCTATAGTTCCCGAATAACACGTCCGAACACGATGCAACCAACGTGCGCGCGCTTGGGATGTAGAGGGCATTTTCCAGACTTACGGCGCTCACCGGCCAGACTACAGTTCTGGGAACTTTTTGATAGTCCCTTGTATATTCAGTGTTGCCCTATTACAAAAAAAATAGAAACATAGTGAGTCTTTCCTTCGCACACTTTTTTAATGATGCTGAGAACCTTCCGACGCGTTATGCAAATTTCATCGCTAGGTGCTGTTCGCAGTGCAACATTTTCCCATTTTTTGATTTAATATTTTTATTGCACCAATCGTTTCCTCGTGATTTGAAATGCTTACCAGCCATGTTTGTCGTTGTTACGTCCACTGGTTTCCACTACAGCAGAGGTCACCATCGTTTTTTGGTGCTACGGGCCAGTAGCCCCGCTTATGCAGATATTGCGGGCATCACATGCAAGGAGTTGACATATTATCACCTCGGCAACCAATAGACTCCTCCTGGAACCTTTTTGGAATTTTCTTTATAGCGAGATACCATAATAAGAGAAAATTCATTGGGGATCACTGCTTTAAATAGGAATATTTTAAATAGGAATATTTTATTTTGAATCATCCTGTATATTAATCAGTTTTATGAAACAAAGGTCGAGAGACGACTTAACAAAAATTTGAATACGGGATGAAATGTAATTCAAGAATTGGCCTATGGATAAAAGAAAAGAAAACTGAAAATAGGAATTATGATTAGCCTGAATAAAGGCATTATTACGTCAGAAATCGAGACTGTTAACATATGAGCAAACGACCAGAAAACCAAATTAGTATGCATTTTAATAATAATTACATACTGGATAGATATTGCATTTTTCGAGAATACAGTCAGAGGTTTGGTTGTTTCAATAATGGCTCAAGCTAAACGAGTACCTACAATGAGTCCGTTTTCGAATTCAGTTAGGTCCCTCTTTTCCCTAATGCTGATCAACTTCTATAATTAGACTCGTTTCCTTATTATATGGGTAATACGTATATCATTGAACCGCATGACCTCAAATTTTATATAAAAAGGATTAAAGCTAATTCATTGGCATTATGTGTATTACCAACACCACCTCTACTCAAAGCCTGAGCGCGAAAACGTCATACATTGTTACATCACCTACGGTAGGGTTTCTACCAATAATTAGCCCGAAATCATGTTTAGCCCTTAATCATGTTTCTACCAACAATTAGCCCGAAATTGTCCCTATCGTAGGTGATGTAACAATGTACAATTTTTCCGTGAGCAGGCTTTCTCTCTAGGCGGTATTGGTAGTACTCCACCCATTATCTTAATCTGTATAAATGTAAATATGAAATTAAAGGTAAATTTTAGACGAGCTTAAAGTTTGCATTTCTAGGCTTTTGTTTTTCAAAATACGGAGTCCTTACTACTGGATGCCTTACATTTAATATTAAAAGTTGACACTCACATTGTGTTATTCTCTTGTATTACTCTT
>JAHWFO010027233.1:7035137-7163310 GCA_023313115.1 Rhysida immarginata
TCTCTCTCTCTCTCTCTCTCTCTCTCTCTCTCTCTCTCTCTCTCTCTATTTGAAAGCATTACTTTCCTGTTTTCTAACTTGGGTTATCACTACTGTGCATTTGAACAAAATCTAAGCAAGTTTTAGTGACTCTTATATAATAAAGAGACATTTCTTAAATGTTGATGAAATATACTGGTAAATTCTAACCGATTCAAGTTTCGTTTTATCATCCACTGCAATCGAACGCCCTCACCTCATTTTAACATTCACCAAGAGCAAGTTTTGCGCTGCTGAGGTCGAGGTCCAATCACGCTATCCAAATTCATGCAGAGAATTCGAATTTACGACATTTGTTAAAAAGGAGACGTGAAGAGGTTTTTTTTTTTTTATTTAAGCGCAAGATTTTATCCCTTGATCCGCAACTTCCAAAATTCTTTTATACGTATGACAAGAATTTGCAAGATGACTTATACCCTACTTTCTTAACCTCCTGACAAGATCCGTATGCAGAGTACTGAATGAGATTCTAATACTCAACTCAAAATTTATGAACCTAAAAATAGCAACATAATCGATTAATGTGATTCATAATAATACGATGAAAAAAAAAATTTCAAAAAAAGCCTTCTTTACGAAAATCTCTCTGTATGAAACGTTATAGGGAAAAAGACGGAACTAACTGAATTCGAAAACGGACTTATTGTTGGTGCTCGTTTAGCTGAAACCATTATTGAAACAACCAAGCCTCTGATTGGATTCTCAAAAGGGGTGCGATATCTACCCAGTATGTAAGTATTATTGAAATGCATACTACTTTAGGTTTTTGGTCGTTGCACAAATGTTAACAGTCCCCAATTCTCATGTAATAATGCCTTTTACTCAGGCTAATTATCAATCCTTTTCTTTATATTTATAAGCAGTCTTAAAAACTGCATATTTTTAACTAGGTAAAAATTATAACTATTTGACGATGAAAAACAAGCATGATAAACACGATTTGCTATAATTTGCGTAATAATTTGGACAAGCATCACAAATTGTTGTCGATCTTAATTTCAGAATTATTAATAAGGTTTGTCTCAAAGGTTTAGGTAATTGTGTTTTTTGCTTATTGCATAAGAAATAAAAGTATTCATGTGTGAAAAAAAATCATAGTTTCATAACAATTATTTCTATTTTAAAACCAATAAATCATAAATGGTCTGTCTCAAAAGTTTCGGTAAATTTTGTCTTAAAACAAATTGTGCAACAAGTTCATGAAAAAATAATTCTAGCGTTTCATTTGCTTTCTTTGACGTTTAATAACATCAAATACACGATTAGGCATTGTTGTGATAAGTTTCTGCAGAAACAGTGGCTCTAAACTAAGCCAGCAAACTTCAATGGCGGTTTTCAAGTCTTCCACACAAGAATATCGTTTCTGACCGGCATATACTTGTCTACACATAATTCACAAAAGTTTTCAATCGGCTTAAGGTCAGGATTTCATGCTAGCCACTTCATTACTTTAACCAGGCAGATGTAGACTTGGATAAGTGAATAGGTGTACTGTAATGTTGAAAAATAAATTCTGGACAAAGAATGTTGACAAAAGGAAGGAGGAGATGTTCCAAGGTGTCTTGATATTCTTCAGATTTTTGATGACCAGAAATAATCGCTAAACTTGAGACTGCATTTTAGCCAAACGCTCCACAAACCAAGACACTACCTCCTCCCTGTTGTCGACTGAAGAAAGACTTCTCTTCCGTCCGCTGATCATACTAATAGGATGCCCAACCATCTGGTCCATCCAAGTTTCATTTTTTTCATCATTAAATACACTAAGCCACTCATCGTTCCAATTCATGTCGTTACGGACCCATTCCAAGTTCTAAAGTCTCCTAATTTATTTTTGAAAAATTATTGACCCTAGAAAGCTGAAACTCTCGTGATTTGTCCACACAGTCAACCTTTACCCGTAGACATTTTTCACAATGCTGACGCCATGATTGGTAGGCCGCCGCAAATACTTCTTTAGGAACCAGTTTTGTCTACTGGAAAATCGCTTATGCAAGAACGGAATAAAGCTTCTGCTCATCGAGCGGCTTTTCAGTAGGCAAAACAGACCACTATAGAAGTGTTTGCACCGGCGATACAATCGTGGCGTTAGCGTTATGAAAAATGTGTACGGCTAGAGGTTGATTATGTGGGAAAATGACGGGAGTTTCAGCTTTCTAGGGTCAATAGTTTTTCAAAAATAAATGAGGAGACCTTAAAACTCGAACGCACCTCGTACTATACAACTTTACCATCTTTAACACAACGCAAATTCAGGATTGTTGAATCGTTTTTCTTTCAAGGGTGGTTTTACAACTATTATTCTGTAAACAAGATGTGGATTTCTTTGCAAACGCCTGTAAATTGTGGCCTTTGATACGTTTAGTTCAGAAACAGTAATAATTTGTCTCACAGAGAGGGACTGGTTCATTGCCATTTGCACAAGCCTTCTATCACCTCTGACTGAACTCACTTTTGGACGTCCATTTCGAGGTTTCACATGAAAGTTTTTAACTTTGGCTAGTATTTTATAAATATCAGATGATGTTCGGCCGATTTCACTGATAATTTCATTTACAGATTTGCCTTTTGCTTTAAGAATTCTTATTTTACTTACTTTCACTTGAGAAAACTGCTTATTTTTAGGCATTTTCACATGAAATGAGAATGAAAGCGTTTGAATCAGCAAATGTTGAAGTTTTTTTTTAAAAAGATATGCAAATTATGGGATATTTTGTTGTGTACTTTAGAAGATGAAAGCTGCTAAAGGTAACTTTACCTAAACTTTTGAGACAGATCTTTTTTGTTTTTTTGGTTCAAAAAATATAAATAATTAGCATGAAACTTTTTTTCTTGTTAATGTAAAGTAAATATTAGATTTTAATCAAATAGAATTTTTACTTTCATTTCTTATGTAGAAAGTAAATAAAATTGTATCTTAACTTTTGAGGCAGACCTTAGTGCTAGTGTTTGTTTACATCAGGTTATTCAATCCTTTATTCAGGACATGATACTTTTTTCACTTTAGTATTTTGCATGTAGGCCAGTAAGTATATTGAAGCTATAGACCACGTAACACTGAAATCGGTTACTTATCTAGAAAATTACTATATTGGATACTTGGTGAATTATCAAAAGAAAATGAGACATTATTAAGAGTAATCTTCCTTTTTATTTGAATGAATAGTTCATTTCCAAAACCTATTTTCTTCATTTAAATTAATTGATCAGGAAACTTGAAAAATGATATATTATTACATATGTTTTGAAAGAAAGCTCATTTTGTATCGATGTTTATCTTGGAAGCTATTTGGTTTTGTCAGGAAGTTTTATTGTATTATATATACAGGGTGTTTCAGGTTCGATGGTCATAAAGTACTTAGGAAAAGTTCATTCATAAAAGGGTAGGAGACATAGTCAATAGACTCGTTTACTTCGAAAATAAACTACTTTAATGAGCTCTACATGAATTGATATTTTAAATTAACGAAAATTCATAGCTAAAAATCATCATAGCTGCTAAACTGACTCAATGCCGATAGGAAATATCGTAAATAGTCAAGAATAATTAGGACTCTACAGCATGGATGAATTACGTCAGAAGGCTTAGAATTACGCCATAATAGCCAAACTTTGGATAACGATTTCAAGTATTTTTTTGAGAATTTTGAAAAATGGATAAGGAAAATTATGCTTAGAATTTTGCGGAGAACAACGCTAGGTACTTTATGATCATCGAACCTGATGCACCCTGTGGAGAGGACCATAAGTCTGCCAAGACACCAGATATCCATAAAACTCGAGGTTTGGAGAAAAGAGGTTTTGGAAATGAACTTTTCATTTATAATGATGCAAATATCCATGTCAATCTCTTTAAGCTTTAAATTTAGTCGAATTTTGTTCAGCCGCTTATTCTGTGGAAGTTCAAGAGCCGATATGAGGACAAATAAAATATATAATTTTTTCTCTTTGAATGAAAGGTACAAACATTGAAATTACATCTTTATTTTATGAAAGAACATGTTCCATCGCTATATAAAATCACATGATTTCTAAATTTTTTATATATAAAGAGAGAGAGAGAGAGAGAAAGATATATATATATATAGACATGTTTACATAATGGGATACTGCATGGAATCTGAGATTTGTAGTGAAATCTCGAAAATATTTTAATACTGTTGAAAAATCTCTTAAACTTTGTTAAATCTGTGAATTCTTGAGTATATAGGCGGTTCAGTTTATTGGCTTCGTCTCTTTCTCTCTTACGCCATATATCAGTAGCGTGATGGGAGGAAATAAACTTCCTGGTGTCGATATCCAAACAATAAGAATGCGACCAATCTAAAAAAAAAATGCTTTACGTTTGTATTGATCCTCAGCTATCGAAATCGGCTTATCTTGAGATGTTGGCTTACGTCCATAAAAATTTTTTATTGTTGAAACTTTTAGCATTCTTTATAGAACTTTCTTTCAAGTGCAATTTCTATTTCACATAGTAAGTAATAAAAATTCTTCACATCTCGTAAATTTTGAGAAGTATTTCACATCAAACCCTGTCAATATTTATCGATTTTGATGTTCTTAACCTGATTTCGGTTGTATGCCTTGTAACGAAAACGAAGCTCGGTTAAAATAATAGGCCTGCCTCGAACTTGAGAAGACAAATGAAGTCTTAATGAATCATTTGCATAATGCTATAGTATCTCCTCTCTCTGACAGCTTTCATTTTTAATCTTATTTGCACAGAAATTGTGGCGTTCACCTTGCAAATGAGACCATTTTGTAATCATGAATAGCTAGTTTCTACTAAGTCATTACTGAAAAGCTGGGTCAATCCATCATAGGAAGAATAAATTAAAATTTGCTGTTAATAAAAATGTTTTAGCCTGTTTCATGCCTCATTTTAATATATTTCATGCGTGGCGATCGAATTTTCAATATAGATAACAGAACGCAGAAGCAGACGCAGAAGCAATGGTCTCAAAATTTATTTTACCACCTATAGTTTTAAAGATACACACTTTTTGAGAAAATGCAACACCATGAAAAAACAATGCTTCAAATGAGATACCGAGAGAAAAGCATGTTCTGAAAAAATGATTTTAATATCAAATAATTACACATGGCTGACTATACAATGGTTTCATAAAGAGTAGGCCATTATGTTGGCAAATACATTCATTTACGCGGAGTGGCACTGAAACAATGAGTGGATGAATACTGTCTTGTGTATTGTGTATTTCGGTTCATAATCCATCTTCCTGTTTCGAGATCGGTGGAGAGCATACATTGAAGGTCCAATCATGACCCACAGTGACACTTCGCTTCAAGCGCTTCCATTGATCGAAGCTTTTTTTCAGTTAGTGAGCTGGAAGCAAAATTTTTACTTCCCACGACGGAAATTTTTTCTGCAAGACACGTTTTGCACACTCTAAACATAAAAAAATTATTTTATAAAATCATTTTACAAGCCTTCAATGTAATCTCCATTGTTTCTCGTCACGGCTCTGTGATGATTAACCGGGTCACTTCACCAGAAGCTTCAATTGTACCGAAATGTTTCCCACAGAGTGCTTGTTTCCGTTTGGGGCAGAAATCAAAGTTTGGTGAGCAAATCAAGCAAAAGTATGTGAATTTCGGTTGGGTTTTTTCTCGTAAAACTTCAATTTTGATATAGGACCTCTAGTCGGTATGTGAACTCAGACCCGAGTCGTTTTCTTTTTTCATTTTACGGCACAACTGTTCAGAATAGAGGCAACCTCTTCAGCAAACGAACGCTCAATTTTTTTTAAAGACCGATACACAACTGATGCAATAATGAGAGCTACCTTGACGGTTGCGCATGAGCAGCGTAGAAATGTCTTGAAATGACCTTTGTGTATATATATATAGACCTTTAAAAATAGCAGTAATTAATCTTCAATATCTAATTTGTGAAAAAGAGGCAACATCCGATATAAGTAAGCTCAAAATCTTCCCATTAAAATCTTCTCAAAATCTTGTATGCCTGTGGGTTTTTTAAAGATACATCTATGTGCCATCCTCACCACGGAATATGCTTGAGCTGTGAACGCACATCATATAAACGTTGATATATTGCAACGTGTCTTGCAGGAACTTGACTGCAGTCTGGAACGTCATGAAATTTTAGACTCCATAATGCAGCCTGCCCTTGTTGACTCGTGTGTAAACGAATATTGTTATGGTGAAGAATTTTACCTTTTCCTATGCATTAGTATAAGGAGTCTCTGTAAGATTTCCAAATATCGGCTGCAATTAATAGTTTTTACGTATTCTAGAAAATAAATGGACTATGCCATTTGCAGTTGCAAAAGATTGTCGTCAGTAATTTCCCCGCGACAACTTTTAGTCGTTATCTGCTTGCACTCCATTGCTTGCCGCTTTAATCCCGAGTTTAATGATGTGCCCTCTGACAATCATGCATTTCTGTGAATTCTTGATAAACCTACTTTCTGTTGTTTAATTTCAACAAATCAGCATACATAGGATCTATCGTTGCATAGTTTCCTATAGTCTAGAAAAGTATGTATAATGTGATGAACTCGTTCAAGCGAAATAACCATTAAAGCGTTGTTTTTGTTGACGTCGAGGCATTTTATCTGTGCATCTATAGCTCCACTGTGGAAGTGATAATTTGATTAGGCCTATATATTGATAAAATTATATTGAAAATACTCATTACTGTTTTCGGAAAAAAATCAAATTAATTAGACCTCCTAATCCGAAAATGAAACACAAATCTATATTTTAGAAATTCGATGGCCCTAAATAAAGTGGTCCATAAATGCACTAAAATACTGTTTACAGATCGTTGATCTTTAATTCGGTAAGTGGATAATAATAATTAAATAGTTCATAGTTAAAGGTAATTTTATCCGTAAATATTTCATTTAAGTCGTATAACCCTTGAAGCTAAATTTTAATATTATTTTGCTCATAATCCAATTTCAAAAACGGCCTCTAGCGCAGCAATTTCTGCGAAAGCGAAAAAAGGTTCTAATTTATTCCAAATTTCTTGAGAATTATAGTAACTACATGCCACAAAACTTTGGCTTTAAAATTAATTTTTGGTTCATGAAATTTTCCATTTTTCTATTTTCCCAAAACCTATTTTAAAACTAATAAAAATAATTTTCAAAAATTCTTTATAAAGACAAAACACATACTTCCAAAATAATGATAAAAGTTCAAAAATTCTTAACATTCCCAACAGTCTCAAAAAATAAAACAAGTTCCCAAAATTTGGTTCTAAATTCCCAGTAATTTATTGTCTTTAAAGTTCATACATAAACTGAAAGAGATTCTAAAAGCAAATCGTTAAGCAAAATTAAGCAAACAAGTTAATCGCTATCAGGTGTTATCGAATTATGATGCAACAAAAGATTTAAAGTTTTTCATAACATTAATATGAACTAATTCAATTATTTTGTAATCCCCATTGAAACACTCCCCGAACACACGAGATAAATTTTGAGTATATTCAAGTGACCCCTGGCTTTATGTCAAAGCCTGTGGAAATACCGTCGAGAAAATTTCTCGACAGCTTTAGAGATGGGGAGGGGGGGGGGGAGTGAATAAAACATGTTTCCAGTCACATTTCCAACCAGACTGAAGTCATTCTTCGAGCGACGCGCATTTCACTGGGGTTTTTTTTTGCTAAAAGAGATGAAGCCACGTTGATAGCGCTCTTTTCACTCCCTTCTTGCTTTAGTGGACGAAATTTCAGGATCATGATAAAATTTCCATAATTCTTAAAAATTTCTAATAATGCTTATGTAGTGCAATTAAAATTTGAGTTTACTGCAGTTAAAATTTTCAATTAACATTAGGGTTACTAAGATTAGTCATTAATAGCATTTATATTAACAACCGAGTAAAAAAGTAATTTGAACTTTTAAAAATGTGCTTTCAAAAGTTTCTGTTAAAAATTAAAAACTATATTCCATACAAATAATGTCAGAAATGAATCCACGTTTAAAAAATAAATTTGCACCTTTATCAAAATTTTAAAACCCTGGCGAAAATCGGATTAACTCTTCGGAATTTAAAAAGTAATGCGAACATCTGGAAAAAGGGCTATACGGACTTATTCACAAGTCCGTGAAACATTTTAAAAACTTACCACATAAAAACTACGCGACTGATAGTGGTAATTATTACATCGACAGAATGACAATCTCTTCAAGTTATTTTAGGCTCATTACCTTAACAAAATGCGAGTGCAATTCAATGAAAGTTTGCTTAGATGTTGGATAGGACCTACACATCAAAAGTAGATGACGCGTTAATCCAGTAGACTCCCCGGTTCCCGGTTTTAACTTCGTGTGAATTTTTTTAGTGAGGATTTTACCTTTTGCGCTTCCAGGTCTTGCTAAGCTTCAGGTACTTCACAACGTATCAACGAGGCTGTGACAGCTCAAAACTGTTTCACGAAGATAGATGTCTGCGCATCAGCAGAGGTGATATGTTGGGCATTTGTTAAGCATATTAAAAAATAATTTGAAGAGGTTACCTTTATCTCAATGCAGTAAAATGGGGTATCTGTTGCATAGTTTGGTAGTATCTTTCTAAATGATTCATACGGTTTAAAAACACTGTATTTTTAAAGTACAAGGTATTACAATTGATACATGAAGATACCTGTACTCACCAAGTTTTCCTCACACCCGACAAATATTCTGTGTGCCCCTTTAGTCACACGACACGCGTCCACAGACTCTCTCTCACTCTCTCTGTTTCAGCAGACACGCTTGGTCGACCGATGTTTTACCGTTTACTCAGAAAATTAGTGCACTTAATTGTCGATACCACCGCAAAGTGCTCTTTATATATGGTGGATCTTTTCGGTAATATCTTCAGAATGAATGCTATGTTACAGTAACACATGTATATCTCGCATATTCCAACACAAAAGCTCTTTCCCCTCTTCATCGCCGTTTTGTAAAGGCCTGCGCTGTGTTGCCAATATATGTATCACGATGCAAACTTGGCGAGTTTACGGTTCTTTTCATGTATTAATTATATACTATGGAAGATACAGTGTTTGAAATCGAATGAATCATTAATAGTAATTCTGTGTATTCGTAGAAATTTTAAATAGCGTCTACTGGAATATCGCATCTTTATTCAATCAGAGATTAGAAAGAGGGAATTGCCTTTCACCCTGCTTTCGAAAACTCAAAATTTCATTACAAATTATTTTGCCTTTGCATAAAAGATATACGTTGATAACTTCCGTCAGCTAAACCATATAAAATAATACTCTCACGTATAGTTTTTTAAAAAGAGCTTATGGTTCTGGCAGAAACATGAGTGCCTGTAGCAGCAGCAAGATCTGCGGCTATCTGTGCAGGTCTGATTTCTTCCTCTTTTTGCTGAAAGGGCCCGACAATAATATTCATCTCAGGTACGTATGCTGGTAGGAATCGGCTCAGTGCCCGAGAGCGTTAGGGCGCAGGTCTTGTCGCTCTCGGCACCGGAGAGTTGCGGGTTCGAATCCCGCCGAGGGTATGGACGTTTCTTGTGTTTGTCGCTGTGTTTGGCGCACTATTCCCTCGGGGCATTTTAAACGATAATCTAACTCACTTTAATAATAATAATAATAATAATGCTGGAAGGAAAAACATTCAGAACCAGCTGCTCAAACCAAGACAGAACAGTAGATAAATAAATATAGACTGGAGATGACCTCCAAACATGATATATTAATTTTTCTATCGAAAAATGGAAGGAAAAATTCTGCGACCTGGGTTCGAACCAGGAACCTCGACTATCATGGCCGATGCCTCTACTCCTATCAACCGTTCGGGGTATATGATCATGACAGCTTATTTTCTGTATTCTATGCGATTAAAGGTTTCGCAACTGCTTAATCTTCCATGGATATGTTGCTTAAATATCTGTTGAACATTTTTGGGAGAGCAGCGCCTTCCAGATGAAGGACAACTTCTATTCTTACGTTTGCTATAGTAGTTGTGTGTTGACTTTTTACGGTTACAAAAAGTCTTTATTAAGTGTAAAATACAAACAATTTATAATTAATGATCTTAATTATGTCCCATAGAGATACTGGTTTTGAGAAGCAGGAAGTTAACAAATATACTCAAGAATTCTTTAAGAAGCTGATGTTTGATTTTTAACGCTACCGTTTGTCCGGAAGCCAATTAAATTATTATTAAGATTGGTGAAATGACAATAGTAATAACTCACCTACATCATAAAATTTTCTACCATCATAACTTTGGTATACATTTTTAAAAAAGGTTTTTAAATATTTTTTAACGCTTTCCTTAAACATTTATTGATTCAGATATTTTTTTTATTAATAAGTGTATAATTTTTAAGTTTTGTTTCAAACTCTGTCCTCTTCTTCTCTTCTTCTATCTTCTTTTAAACTCTCTCTTATTTAGCTTTTCTTCGGTAGCAGATTTACGTTCTGAATTATTTCTCTTGATTCTGTTAGGACATTTGATCGATAAAAATATCAATTCAAAAAATAGAAATAATAGAAATTACTCTTGATCTTTTATCAGCTTAATTATTTTATCGAAATTCACAGTTTAAAAAATATCTTGGATTCTCAGAGCTTGAATTCAAATATGGCATATCAATAATTAAAGAACTCTTTAATTATTTCGTTGTTTTCCCAGAGGTTGCTTTACAAATTTACATCTTAAGAAGTTACTTAATTCAGCTTTCGTTAGTGGTCTAATAAACTGGAAGATTCAATTTGTTCAATTTCCTTCTTCTTTTAAGTTCGTTTAGAAACTACGAACTGACTTTGTAAGACTAAACGAAATCAATCTCGTCTTGTAAATCTCTCGCTCTCATCTCCTGTTTCCACACAACAGGAGAAAAAATGTTTCTCTCTTTCTCTGTCACTTCTTCATTCGTCTTGTACGGTATCAAGCGTAACCCAAGGCGCAATTGAAGGCCCTGGTTCCTCTCCTCCCCCCCCCCTTCTCTCTCTCTCTCTCTCTCTCTCTCTCTCTCTCTCTCTCTCGCTCACACACACTCACACACATACACACACAAACACACGCACACACACACACACACACACATTCTCTCTCCTTCTTTCCTCTCTTTTTCTCCAGGGTGGTTTGTTAAGATGAAGGAAGGCAGCCCACCAACACACAGATTCACAGAGAGCAGCCCAACGTCGTTTCTCTCTCTCTCTCTCTCTCTCTCTCTCTCTCTCTCTCCTCTTTCTCGTTCTCCTTCCCAAACGGCCTCCGGTCAATCACCCGGCAACAGGGGGCGCAAGGGCCGGAGAAAGGGCTGCTTCTTTTTCCCAACCGATGCCGAACGACTGACCAGAGAAGGCTTCCATTGACAGACACCGTGCCAAATTACTTCGCCTTCTCAATATCCCCAGAACAAACATTTTCTTTTTCAAATAAATGGACTGGTGGTCAACCTTCACCTAAGAGGTGATTTCAGCTACTTAGATTCTTAAACTCTTTTCACGCTTTATTTTGTGTTCTTTAACAGAAAATCTTTCAGTTTTTCTAACTTTTATAAGTTTTATAATACATTTTTAAATTCTATCTACTTCAGTACTTAAAAATGTATTTTATAAAAGTATTTGTGAAAATTGGTTCCCCTAATTGCATTTTTCTTAATGCTGTAAGTTTCTTATTCGTGTAAATCTTGGATTCCATTTTTCTTATCTTCAGTTACTTGAATCTTCAAGTAATTCTATTTTCTAATCGGCATTTTAAAAGCAAATCAATATTAAAAAACTGTTTTGCACTTCGAAAACACTTGCAATTTAAATAAAAGGAATGAACAATAACAAAAACGGAGCAGGTAGCAGATGTGCCATTAAGATTTTATTTCTTCCATTACAAATGATATAAAGAACGATAGTTCAAATTTTAGAATCTACGGAAGGTGGGGAGTCTTATAAAAGTGTGAAGATAATTGATAATTTTCCTTGTGAATTATTTAGAGTTTATTTTTTTTTTATATTTGCTTTAAAGGTATAATATTACTTTGCATACGCAATTTTTCTGTTGTCAATTCCCCCCCCCCCCGAAAATTTCCCATAATCCTTTATATGAATTGGACTTTTAAAACTTTATGGATACAGTACTTCTTGGAACCTTTGTCTTTTAACGAAAGAAAATAATATAATTCACAAATAAGTCCGTAATAATTTTCGCTTTTGCAAAACAAGAGAGAAATTTAAGTGTTTTTAAAAAATTTTGCCTGATATTCTGATTCATTTCTCTTTAGAATATTTTTTATCAATTCTATAGCGCGATGCCCTTCTTTCAAGCAATTTATTCTCAAATGTAACAGAATTAAATAAACTGAGCTTTGACACATTCATGGTTGTTATCGAAGTCGGAATGATGTTGTTTAGAAGCAAAGTATACTAATTTGGATTTTTTATTTATTAGGGAAGAGGCGAAAGAAGGCACTGGGAATCCTTATAATTACTACCTTCCTAGGCTCCTTGAACGCACAAATCATGACATGAATCATTGCTTTCATTCTTTTCTTCTCATGGAAACCTTTTTATTGCCCCCTTTCTATTTCATTTTTTTAAAGTAAGTTATTTATAGTAGACTTGGCAACGGCGTTCAAATTACAAAGTGTCAGTCATAAAATTGAAGTTGATATAGTTCAGGCGGTTTTTGTTTGCTTTTTTCTCTCCTCTCTTTCAAATTTAATAAAGCAATCATTTTTTTAACTCCGTGATTGGTTCGGCTTTTTTTTAATTTGTTAATTTAAAAGTACTTATTCGTTTTTTTATTTATTATTTGTACAAAAATATAACTTTAAAAACATTTTCAAAAAATTACTACAATATAATAAATATAATAAAGGAGACGAGTAAACAAAACATTCCTTTAACATAAAATGCTATCATTACCTTCATTTCACAGAATTTGTCTTTTTATAAAGTCTTAGACATATTTTTAAAGAATTTCAACAAAAATTTTAACTGAATTTATTTTTCAAACGTGTCTTACATTCTATATTCCTTTCGATATATGTAGAAACTTTTCCTTCGTTTGATTGAACCCACCAAGAAGAACTGCTTATGAACCTCTCGAAAAGTAAAAATAAAAAAGAAAAGAAAAATGATCTTCGCCCTGTGATGAAGTCGAGTCCGCCATCATAATGTCTCTTTTCCTGTAGAATACTATCGATTATTACCAATGATTCCGGCATTTTCAACCCGATCACGCACCAAGTTAAACAATCGGCAGCACCCTCAACTCCTCCGTCGCAAGAACATTGGTGCGCGTCCAGACAGAAAAGTACAGAAGACATTCGAGTTTTCCGGTGAAAATTCACTCTCACCTGGTTAGAAGACAATTGTCATGGACGGGAAAAGAAGGGGAAAAGAAGAAACATCCGACAATATGTTTTCAGTTTTTTTTCCTGGTTCTGTTTGAAAATTTAACACTTTCAGCAATTTTGAATCGATCGATGTTGCCTAAGTAAGAAGTTTTTTTCAAATTTGTTTAGGCTTTTACGAGTGAAAGTTGCTATTTCTGTTTAAATTCGACGTTTAATGGTGGCAATAATAGAAAACTTGTATTATTACTTTCTTATTTAAACAAATTGCTTTTACAGAATTCATCAGTTGCGGGGTTTTTGAAACCTCAAAATTTAAATGCGTCCTAAACGTAAGGAATTTTCTTATGTATCTAAGATAGACTACTCAGCAGCGTGATTCTATGAATCTGTTCCATTATTCTTTCTGTCTATTCCGATTCTTTCCAAACACGTCCTTAATTTTCTCGATATTGCACGAAACATATCTACCACAACGGAGATAATTTCTGCTTGTCTTTCCTACTAACGTTAAGTGTCCACTTCGTAGTTTGCTATATTTCCTTGCTTTTTGTCTTCAAATGGTACAGACTTGCAGACAATATAGTTTTAAGCAAGAAATTTCAAGGATAATTTTTGATTTGAGGCTTCGTAAAATAGATACATCGCATAACAACTTAACAAATATATACTGAATATAAATAATTCGCGGCATTGCTGAGCGGTGGCTCAGTTGTTAAAGGCGACGAGCTACATTCTCATGGTTCCTGGTTCGAATCTCGGCCACGGAATTTTATCCTATCGTTTTTCATTTGAATATGCTTAGATATAACTCTTTAAAGTTTTGTAACGTCACTTTAGTCGACTCGCAAGAGATTGGCCGACACTGAAAAGTCCCATGAACATAGTAGGCAAAGCAACAATTAAATCTTGATTTGGCATTTTCTTGACGTTGGATGGTAGAGGAGGACACATTAGGTAGTTTTTCCAATAGACTTAGTTTAGGGAGACCGCAAGGCTTTTCTATCCACAATCCAGTTCCAAGTGCTTAAATCTCAGAGATCGCATTATGGAATATTATGAAACTATCTGCATTACTCCCACAGAGTTGCATAAAATCATTTTAAATACTTGCTCTAAAAAAAGTTACCTAATGTACTTTATCTAGTTTTTTTATTTGCTCAATTCACGTTATTTTTTTTAATTTAAACTAGGATATCTAGACTAAAGTTTTGACATCTTGTGTATAACTACTGGCAGAAATGTCAGTTTTTCCAAGATAGAAAACAAAACAAAATCGATCGTACCGGTAGGAAATGAAGCCACAAAACTTTAAAGCTTTGTATCTTTTTCTAAGAGCTATTAAATCAAAAAATGATCGCAAAATCTAACCTGTATTCTCTACAACCCTGTAAAAGTTCGGCACACAATTTTTGACACTCTGTTTATTATTGAACAATTAATTAGTAAAAAAAAACAACAAAAAAAAACAAAAAAAACAAAGCTGACAAACTTAGTTTTATGTATTCACTATTTCTAGCTATTTTATGTTTTGTTTTTTTATTTTCTTATATCTTTGTCTTCGATTTTATTAAAATGGATCCTCGACATTTAAACTTGACATGAAATTTGATTAAAATGATGCCAGTCCATTTCTTTTATCTTTCTTTGTATGTTCAACTTTCTGCGCAAAACTGCACCTGTCAAAAGAAATGGAACAGCTACGAAGTTGATTTTAATTTTATTAACGAGTCATGAACTTGAAGTTTCGACGGTATTCATGAATTATAGAGTTTTAATTCATGAATATCGTAGAAATAAAATCAATAATTGCAAGTAATCATTCAGTGGTATCATAATTAGACAAGCAATTCAACCGAATCATCCGTCATGTTCAATGAGCTGCGCTAACTGTAGCGGACAACCACGGAAAGATTAAAAGGGTGCTATAAAATCAATAAACTAATTTTCTAATGGAATTAGGCAAAATACAGAGTCATCCAAAAGTCAGGAAAAACTTTAAAACTCAATAATTCGCACACGAAAGCAGATAAAAAGATTATATTTGCACAGAAACAATTGAAATTAAGTCGGATTTTTTTCCAGGAAAAAAAATAATAATGCTAGAATTGTTCGGTTTTTGGCCAACAGATGGCGTTGTCAGGTTACAGACATCAGTTTATGCGCATTTTCAGACGGTAACATGGCGGATTAACTATCGGCTTAAAATGTCCAATGTGCCGACCGTTATTCAGCAAAACAGCCAACAGAAGAGACACCACACTGTTTACTGCATTAAGCAACATTTCTCTCCGTATGACAGACACATGTTGCCGGATGAAATCTTTCAATGTTACCAATGATGTGGGTTGATTGCGGTGCAGTTTTGACTTCAGGTATCCCATAGCCAAAAGTCACAAGGCATCAAATCGGGCGATCTGGGTGGTCATGCATGCGGAAAGTATCGACTGACACGATTCTCTCCAATATTGAGTGGGGCAGTCGTTGCTCAGGCACAGCAATATGCGTTATTGCTCCATCTTGCATAAAGATGGCTGTATGCAGTGCTTGTCGCGCTTGCAATTCGGGAATGATGCTGGTCCGTAGCAGTGCTGCCTAGCGCACACAAGTGACGGTAACTGTTTTTAGAACAGTCCCTGTGATTTCCTCGAAGAAAAATAAACAGATTATATAATCAGGGGTACTTATCATACCAGACTGTAACTTTTGCCTGATGTCGGGATTGTTCAACAAACACATGTGGTTTTTCCGTACTTCACAGGCGGCAACTATGCGTGTTTACACTGCGAAATGCGCTTCATCGATCCAAAGCACAATGAAAAGCCAGTCTTGCTGCTACTCCATTTTATTAAGTAGCGGAAGAATGGAGCTACTTATTGTTTTCACAATGTCCGTCTGTCTGTCCGTCCGTCCCCTTCATAATTTCCGCATTTTTTGAGGTAGATAGTTGAAATTCGGAATGTAGCTTACTATGGGCATGTGCACCTTCACTATTTAGTTTGGTTTTGATTGGCCCACTGGGGTCGGAATTTCGGTGGCGGTTATTAGAGGGGACCAAAAGGTCTACACGTATTTATGCATATAAAGGAGTGAAATTCGGTACGCAGATTCCTCTAAGCAAGATCACCATTATTGTAAACTTTGGGCCAAATTGTCTCAATAGGGTCGGAGTTGTGGGGGTGGTAGTCGTTTGGTCTTTAGAACTATGGCAACATATGGTATGTGATATATCATTCGATCGGAAATGAGAAACCAAAGAAGATAAAGCTCTTTTTCATGTTCTAACTACTTCATTCGAGAAAATCAATTTTTCGATTAAAAAAATGGGATGGAGTGATTAAAAAGTGCAAATAAAAAGGTAAAAATAGATGACCTCAGCGCTTCCGCTACTTTCCTATACCTTCCTCGGGAGGATTAATTTCTTGTTGTATGTCCCATTAGCGAAATCTTGGCGAGTGATGAAGTCTTCATCTGTCGGTTCATGATATGTTGCAATTTGTACGGAAATCGTTTAAGGATAATTCGCACTGATCGCCAGGCACTGCTGTACGAAATGTCAGTAAGTCGGGACACTTCTCGCGCACTGCATTTCCCGTGTGCATAAATCTCGTAATAAATTTCTTTTGGTCCCGTGATTTTGTTTCACGGGAGAAATACTCGTACATTAATAATTATATTTCTGCCTCACAGCTGAAGCTCCTTCTTGGAATGTTTACAATATTTTATTCTGATAATAAAGTTTAACCAAGAGGGCCTTCTCGATTAATGACAGCATTTCTACGCCTACAATTTCGTTACGGTGAGACTATCACTATCTGCTTCCGAGATAGCGTTTTTATACTGTCTGAAAATGTGCATAAAGTGATGTCTGTAACCTGTTGGTCAAAAACCAGTCAAAAACCGAACAATTCTTGCATCAATTTTTTTAGAATAGCTCAAGATGGATCCATGAGGGTTAATCATACGCCTTACCTCAGATGTTAAATTATTTATAAATTTATCAATCGTTAATTTTTTTTGCTGGAAAAAAATCCGACTTCATTTCAATCGTTTATTCGTGTGCAAACAGAATATTTTTATCTACATTTGTGTAGAATTATTGAGTTTTAAAGTTTTACCTGACTTTTGGATCACCCTCTATTGTGAAAATTTTTATCTACTAAAATACTTAAATTAATTCCATTTTAATTCAATAGCTGGCTAATAGTTAATAAGACAAAAGAGCTCGGGGCTAATGCTTATGTATGTTTATGTGAAAGAAAACTGGATCACACTACTTATGGAACTGACTAGGCGTGTCAGTGATAATGATAAACTAGAACATATTACCGGAGTAATTTATTCTGTTTATTTAGAGACCAAATGATAACATTAAGGTGTATCAAGTTGAATAACCTTCAAGCGTCTTTCCTAAGTTCTGGCTCACGCCATGTAGAAGAATTTCCTTTTTATTTTGAACAAACAGGCCCAAAAAAACGCCTTACAAGACTCAAGTCATACAAGAAAAGTCCATGAAACTAAGTCCAGCAATCAACGCCACAATCCGGACATAAAATTTTTTTTTCGATCTTACAGTTAGCCCAATCACGTCTTAGTATAATGCACCAAAATAAACCTTTGGCCTTTTACCTATTAAAATAGATTAAGTAATAGAACGACATTTGAAGTAATAAAGAGAAATTTTTCAAGGTTTTAACGTTTCCTGAATTTCAGATTGACTAAGTTTAAAAGTTTCTGAAGGTTTTTATTTTTTGTTTCTTTTTTATAATAGTTTTCTTTTTTTTATTTAGTTGTCATCTACAAATACTGAAATTTAGTAAATTATGCAATAGTACATTATCAAAAATATTTTTGAAAAGGAAATATATAAGCCTTTGCATCTGTGGTTTTGAACGAATGAGTGCATATTTAATGCAAGACTTGTCTTTAACTCGGTATGTCGTCTGAACTCGATATTTACTTATTTTTTGTTTCCTTTGGCCCCAGTTTTACTATTAAAAGAGTGATTTAAATTTTTTATTTGAATCCCTTGTTTCCGTTGCCACAAATTTATGTATGTATGTTTTATGAGCGTTGTCAGTAGTAAGTCGTTGTAGTTTAAAAAAAAAAACAACTCTGGAAGGAGAAGAAATAAAATTGAAAAATGATTTTTTCATTTTTCCCTCTGGACTGCGGTGTGATGCTACTTGTGCATCATTGGTCTCTCTCTTTCCTGCTTTCTACCTTTTGGGAAGAATTCTCTTATCTCCAAGCGAAACTCATCTTGAGCGAAGCCAGACATAAAAGAGAAGGGATTTTTCCTCCTGATGCATTACTTTTTTTAAAAATTCTTTCTAATGTATAAAATCGTTACTAGTCTCCTATGTCCTTCATGTTTTATGAGCATGCGCCTTTCACACATTATATTTTTGTTGTGTGTTAAATGAAGATTAATTTAATTTTCCGCTGGTGCATTTTTACTAGAAACCTCCTCAGATAAAACATAAGATTTTCAGTGGTTTTGCAAATTTGTTAATTTATTTCCGTTAACGCAATTAAAATGTATTGATCTGCGATAAATAGCATTCAATATTTGTCTGTGATAACACAACATTATATAATTTGCTTTTAAAAAATGCTGAGTAAATTCAATAAGCAGAATGACATGTTCGGCGTATAAGGTGCTTTTTTATGGAACGCTTGATGCAGCAGCCAATTTTTGGAGGATTATCAAAACCAATAAGCAGTAAAACCCAATTAAAAGATAAACATTAAAAAACTATTAAAACAGAAAATTCTCACAAGAATTTGAAACTGCACATTTCACATCCTTCAAAATTATTGAACGTGTGGTATGCCTACAGGAGAACTCTGCGTTCAATTTTAAGAGAGTTAAACGAGTGGTGCACATAGATAATAATGCCGTCTAATTAATAAAATAAAATTTAATGAAAAGAACAGAAACCTAATTGGAGTCTACATAATTAGGTTCATGAACTCCATTTAAACAAACAATTCTTGAATTATAAAAATAATCACCTGCAGGTTATTTTCGTCATTCACTTCGAAGCAATTTTAGCATCAAGAATTTTGGTTGAAGGAAAAAGCAACTGTACTGACCTCATAACCTGCTACCCAATAATTTCCTCTTAGATGTTATTTTAGTTTTGGAAAGAGATGAAAATCACCTGGGACCAAGTCGGACAAGTATGATCCGAGAAAATGAACTTGAGGCCGCAACTTCTCCTTTCGCGAAGTAAACCTGAAGTTGCCCGACAATCCCAATTTTCCCAACTCTTGCTAGTTCTCACTATACGAGTGGGGACACAAAAATACAGAATTTATTTATAAGAAATTGTACATTTAATATTACAGGATGAAACGTTAGTCACCGTCGAAGTTATCAAGAAATCAATACAGTTATTCAAATGTTTATTCTACTGCTCAAAACATTTCTTAAACCTGTCTGGTTTAATGCTTCTCACTGTTTCTGCTGTTGTTTGTTTCACCTCTGTCACAACAGCAAAACATTTTCCTTTGAATTCCCTTTTAATGCGAGGAAACACAAAAAAATTGCAAGGGGCGAGGTACTGTGATACGGAGATGAGGTAAGGGAATCTTATTGTTTTTGGTCAAAAATTATGGAATACTCAGCGTCGCATTGTCGTGATGAAAAAAGCCATTCGCCCGACTACCAAAGTCGCGCCGTTTCTTTCTCACATCCTGACGTAACCTTTTCAAAATAAAAAAATTGGGTGACTGTTTGTCCATGAGAAACGAACTCGTAGTGCAATTCCTCTCACATCAAAGAAACAAATAAGCATTGTTTTCACAACTGACTTCAGTAGTTACACTTTTTTTTGGACAAGGTGAAGTGGAAATTTTCCACTGACTTGATTACTTGATCATAGCCATAGCACTAAGAATTATCTCTGGTAATGGAAAACAAATCAGGTTCAGTTTCGTTCAAAATACCGCTAGCATCCAACTGATTTTCTCTAAAGGTGAGCAGCTCGTTTCATTCCTTGTACCTCTGTTAAAATCCGCAGAAAAAAATTATTGACACCCCAGTCGATGGTCCGTCGTGGATTTTCCCGAAAGACTTGGCGAATTTTTTCAATATTTTCTTCTCTGCAAGCGATCGAAGGACATCCAGAACGACGGTGATCATCAATCGCATTTTTCCTCAAACCCCAACAAAATCCCACAGTTATACTGTTCATGGGATTCAGTCATCAAAAAATAGGCAAAAACGCTTGACCAAGTATTCAAGAATCATCTGTATCAACACACAATCTTTCCCGGGTACATCGCCAGCCACAGACACTTGGTAGGCTCCCATCAAACACCACCTAACTGTGAAAACCCATACTACATCTAGTCTTCCTTCTAGAGACCGATTTCGGTTTCTTTTGGGTCCTCCTTCGTATATGCAGTGGTTATTTAATGCGAAAAAAATATACTAAGGTTAAAAACTTCAATATATGTTCTATAGTTCAGTATATGTTCAATATGTTCAAAATGATAATTTTAGTTCAAGCAAAACAGATTCTAACTATTTATTTTATTTTTAGTGTTTTATATCTCATTAAAAAATAAAAAATTAAAGTATAAGTCTTAAGACAAGTATAATATTGCAACGACTGTTTAATATTTTAGATTTCTTTAATAGTCTATAATTTCTACCTATGAAATGATCATTTCAACTTGATATTTTTTTATGTATGAATATGTGTTATCCAAAATACAGGGTGATTCAGTCAATTTCTGACCATTTCAGTACTACTGTATGATGTACTGACCCATTAATGTTTACAAACTTAACATTTCAGTATGATATTTTAGGCAGTTCGGAGTTTTTATTCCCGTGGAAAAGTCTTGAGGATATGCTCAATGTGGCCACCACGAACGTTTTGAACTGCTCGCAGCCGAATGGTGAAGTTGTTCATAACTCTATCCAGGATTTCTGCATCCACAAGGGTGCAGCAGTCGACGATGCTTTGTCGCAGCTGGCCTAGGGTTCTTGGTGCTGTAGTGAACACACTGTCTTTAAGGAACCCCCAGAGATAAAAATCACATGGGTTTAGGTCAGGACTCGCAGGCGAACAGATTTTTTGGTAGGGGAATCGACCAACCTTGTGCGAACATTTTCGACAACTTCGGCCGTTCGAACACGAGCTTCGCTCCCACCTTTTTTCTTGCCTTTAACACATCCAGTGGCACGAAATTGCTTGACAAAATCCATGATTGCTTGCCTGCCTGGTGTGTCTCAACACTTATACTCCTTCCGGAACTTTCTTTGCAAGGTTACAGGTGGTTTTGTCTCGAAATACCATTCGACAACCTTGCATTTCTGCTCTGTTGATAAAGCGGCCGCCATTTTTCAACAATACGATTTTCATGCAGCGCCGTTGCAACAATACAAACTCCAACTATTTAGAAATTCGATATGGCGCTCATATTCTTTCAATTGTTTATCCCTAATGCACGTCATTCGAGTGAAATGGTCAGAAATTGACTGAATCACCCTGTATGATTGAAATTGATAGTCCAAATATCAGGTCTCTACCAGTGATTTAAAATACTGAGACATCTGGGAATAAAATCTACGCGTCTCCAGCAACGACACTTTTTGTAACTGAAAGATGGATACTTGCGGGTACTTAAAATGTTCAAGTGGTGATTTAAATCTTTTGGAATCACCCCAAGAGATCAAAGCATCACAGAAACGACTATTTCAATCTCTTTTACAATCGTTGAACATCGATTTTCAACTCGTTGCATTGGTTGTCTTTTCAAGTGCTTCTCTTCATTCTCATATTTTACTAAGAATTTTGTTGTCAATGATTCATGTTTGTGGTATAATTGCTTACCAGGTCTATCTTCTCAAGATGTGCTTCATCATTTTCCATTACAATAGTTTTTTATCTAATTGGTGTAGTGAAATATCAATTTCAGTTCAGCCCAGAGGACGATTCTCAAATGTTCACCCAAGAGTAGACTTTGAACATTTAATAAATATATGTCATGTATTTAAAAAGTCGCTGACTTTAGAGTTTTGTTAATACGGTTTTGGTATCCTTCCATTTGATATTTATTCAGATAAAGCTGGTCATTTAATAGTCACAGATAGGTCAACAGGTATAATGAATGTGTCCAATATTGATAATTTTTTGTAATTTATAATGGAGGATAATTTTTTTGCAAACATCTTGAAGATTATGTGTTATGAACATCGCATGTTAATAATACACTGATTGACCAGATTATTATGACCACCTGATGTTTGTAAGCAAATTAGCTATGATTTCGCGCTGAAGTTGCTAGAGAGCCAGACCATTATAAATAGGGAAGCAGATCTTTACCACGACAGCAGAAATGAAGTTATGGATAAACGACGCAATTTAACACACTTTGAACGTGGGATGATTGTTGGTGCTCGGAACCATGGAGCGAGTTGCATTCGTTAAATGCTAAAGAGCAGCTGTTGTTCGGGCCTGAACATGCGAGTTGTGGCCTTCAGCGTCTAGTCAATGTTCGGGCAGAACGGAGAGTGGCAAGACTGCTACTGAGCGTCTAGTCCAAAAGAGTAACAGTGGTTTAAATTACTGCTGATCTTAATCAGTGATCCTCTCAAATGATCCTTGAACGCACTGCTCGCCGTACACTGCATCGTATGGGATATGGAAGCCAAAGGCCTGTTTGAACACCTTTTCTGTCTGCAATTAATAAGATAAAACGTCTCCAATTCGCACAGGAACACAAAGATTGGACAGTCGAGCATTGGAAAAAAAATCATGCGGTCCGATTAATCACGTTTCCTATTGCATAGTGCAGACGGAAGAGTGAGAATTTGGCGGAAACAACATGAAAGCATTGGACCCCACATGCACGAGCACAACCCTTCAAGCTGGTGGGAGCAGTGTTATTGTTTGGGGCATGTTTTCCTAGCATAATTTGGACCCTTTATTTCGTATGGAACAACGTCTGAATATCACAACATACCTAAGTATCGTTGCTGATCAAGTTCATCCTATCATGTTGATGGCGTATCCCAATGGAGATGGCTTCTTCCAACAAGACAACGCGCTATCTAAGAACATGAGGGAGACTTTACCTTGCTTAGCTGGACCCAGATCTCAATCTAATTGAACATTTGTGGGATGAAGTTGAAAGAGCCATCAGGCAGCTGGTTCCACAGTCATCAAATTTCACACAACTGGACAGTGCTATTCATCAGGTATAGTGTCAGATGTCTCGCATCACCTTTCAACATATCGTGGAGTCCATGACAAGAAGAATCGTTGCAGTATTGAAGGCAAAAGATGGCCTAACGAAGTACTGATGGGGTAATCATACTAATCTGGCCAGTCAGTGTATACGTTAGTTATATTTATCTAAGAATGTGGTTTTTAACTATGTCTGTAATTGTTGCTATGTCAAAATAGAAATTTATTAAGAGACGATTTAGTATGATGTGTTTGTATCTATAAGTTGATATTTTTTAGATAAATTTTTATGAATAATGTTGATTATATACTCGTAGTTTTCTTTATATTTCTATATGGATATGTCGATGGATTATCACTGTGTGGATTTGGCATTTCCTGCGAGCTCCACCGATTGCAAATACTTGTGTTTGTCTCATCCCCCTGTCGTTTAGCGATGCTGATCTGTAATCCCAAAAATTCCCCTTCACTTAATGTTAGATTCAAAAATTCGACGATTTTCTATCAATATGTTACTAGTCGAGTTCAGGAGGCGTTCCCTCCTGATTTATGATATTGTCTGTATATTGCACCTTTTGATAAAATTAAGATTTAAGGGGCGCCTATGAAGTAGAGCCTCAAACGAATTTTCGCTCGGTCTTCTTGATCACAAGAATATTTCCGTATGGTACTTGAATTTTCATATGTAAATCCGCAAAATGTGGACTTTGATATCTCTAGCCGTTGATCTTGACAGATCAGCTTTTCCACAAGAAACCGCACAGACGTCCTTGGGGTTTTAAGAAATTCCCCCTCCATCCTCTTCACACTTTTTAGGTTTGCTTTGACAACTGGACGACCAGGAAATTTGTTTGTATGCAACATTTCCCGTTTCTTTATACCTCTTAATTATTTTTTCAACTTTCTTTCTTGATTTTCCCTCTGCTAAAAAATGGAAAGCTGTAAATTTCAAAAACTTTTGTGCACAAGTTTTCTCTTAAAGCACACGGCGTGATTGGAGACCTCTCATCCTTTTTTTCGTCCCAATTTTTATTTCGCAATGCCAATGAAAAAAGAAAATTGAAACGCACTCGAGCTTGCAGTTGCCAAGCTATAAATTGAGCAAGACCTGTCTCAATTTGAAAGGGGGGAAATTGCGGCTACACGTAACTTAAAATTGGAAGCTCTACATCCCGGAGGTCGTATTCATGTGCCACCGGCTGTGTAGATTGCTTTGTATAATATCAACTACACTGCTGCGAATTTATTAAGTCAATTAGCACAACAAAATTATATGTGGCATCTTAGCAGAAATACTGCAAAATTCAATAATTTAAAATACCCTGGAGCGTCATTATCTCCATTCGATTATCCGAGGACCCTGACATTGCTCCTGCTTGGTCTTTACATAAGACCCGCGGGACCAACCAACTCTTAATTATTATCTACATAAATATTTTAATTAACTTTTAATACATTTCTATAAGTTAAATGTTATAGACTGTGCTGTGGCTTTTATTGCTTAGAGTGTGGAGAGATGTTCGATTTTACGCGAGCCACGCTTTCTCGGATCCGAACGACCGCGGATAATCCAAAAACTAATTGAAATGGTTTTCCCTTTTTATCTCCATCTCTTTTCAGTCCACTAAATATTGCAGTATTTCTGTTAAGATCCTGTATACAGAAGGGCCCGAAAACTATATATATATATTTTAACAAAAGTAAGGTAAGCCGGGGGAAGGTGGATAACCGGGGAAGGTGGATAACGTTAAGCTGTTACCGCAAAAAAAAAATTTTAAATTGGTTTTCGCTCATTTCCACCAGACGACAATTTTTGTTCTTTAGTTATTTCCGTTTCTATTGATTCGAAAGTAGCGTGGTTGCGATCAACGGGAAGAAAAAAAATGTTCTGCAAGAAGTAGCATCCAGCTTGGTGAGTAAAATTCCTACCATCTAAAACACGATAAAAGTCATTCTGATCTACAAATTTGAATGACGATTGTAAAAATGTAGGTTTTTGGTTGGTGAAGGTGTTAAGTAAAGGCTATTGAATGAAGGCATAGCCTCACTGATCGGCCATTAGCAATCTATTTTACAGCATGATTTGTTAAACCTAGGTTCTGGGGGAAGCTGGATTGATAGGTGCGGGGTAAGGCGGATAATTTTTCTAAAGCCTGGGAAAGAGCAGCAAGCATTAAAATGCTGCCTCAGGCTTTAGAGCAACAGGGATCTACCCCCTCGATAAAAATGCCATTGGTGATGAAATATTATCCAGAGATCAACAGAGCAGTGACTCTTTAGACCAAAATTTGATTGAAGCAGCACCCATTATCACTGCAATTCCACAAAAGGAAACTCCTTCCTGCAATATAAGCTTGGCCGTGACCACCGAGAGAGAAGGCCTCCGCATTGAAATATAATACATTGTTACATCATCATAGATAGTACTAATTCAGGGCTTATTATTGGTTAAAATACGAATAACAATGCACTATCTATGATGACGTAACAATGTATTACGTTTCATCGCAGAGGCCTTCTCTCTCGGTAGTCACGGCTTGGTCATACCTTCACCTATGAAATCTAACTCCAAACGTAGGACTGGAAGACCAAAATAAGCTGCTGCTGTTGGAACATCACCCGTGTATTTGGAAACTCTCCATTCCAACAAGCGCAAAAAAGACCCAAGTCAGCAGAAATGCCCAAATGCACCAAAATGCAGAACAAATAAAAGCGTTAATGTGGAAAAAACTTTTATGCACCTGCAAGTTCCAAATTTCGAAACTGGATTCAGTGCGGACACTGTGGAACTTGGTTCCATATAAATTGCGTTGGAACCGAAGGAAAACTCGGCTTTTTATGTGGAAAATTTTCTAATTAAAAAATGACGAATTAAAATGTTTTGATTTTATTTCATTTTGGTGCATTATTAATACTATAGACATTTATCCACCTTCCCCCGGTGTCCAGGGGTAAGGTGGATTGATGAAGTCTTTGATAAACTTCATGTTCTATCAAACTTAATATTGATCTTTCATTTTGATAATTCTTAAGCATGTTGTTTTTGATCAATCATATATTTTAAAATAAAATTTAATTTTTTTCACTTACAATTTTTTTTTAATTGTCAATTTGGCTTGAACTTACCCCGAATTGCCTTAAATCTATTTAAAAGTTGTAGTTTCATTATTTAAACAGAAATCAAGGGAAGAATATAAATCTCTTCTCACTTCTACAATCACAAACTTGTTACCATTATCGTGAAGACACTTTTGATTATGCCAAAGGAAACTACTCCTATCCATTGACCCGGCAAACTCTTATCGAGGTAATCTCCCACGCCTAAGTGGTAGTGTGATCTTCGATCGGGACCGTCCTCGTTCAATGCAAGTAATAATCTTGGAATGTAAACTTTCCATTTTGCTGCTTTGGAAAAATTCATAGATAACATCCATTAAAGTATGTCTACATTTGGACCCCTCTATAGAAGTTTCTATTTATTATAATATGAAAAATAAGTTTCAAGAAAGGAAGGATCCTGACAGTCAGATCGGATGTTTGTTCTGTTGTGAAGGCTACATTTGTCTATAAGAACACGTAGAAGATGTCACATCTGTGACCGCGGTGGCTCAAGTGGCTGGAAAAATGATAGGGAAGTTGATGTTCTTGGGTCGAATCCAGGTCGCGGAGTTTTTTTTTTTCTTTTCTTTTTTACTTCCATCTGTTTTCAATAAGAACCATTTCGCTTACCAAACGAAGGACCGCCAATATCTCGGTTCCTTAATGCAGGTAACGCATTCTATGTTTGGTTGCACTGTTCGCATTTTCTTTTTTCAGGCTCCTCAAGATGTGACTGATTCTCAATTTGATTCCTTAAAAACTATATGAGCATACTAAAAAAGCCTTAATCAAGTATGAAATTAATTGATTTTATGGTCAGATTAAGGTATGATTCCTTTATTTGAATTGTGTATTTTGGAACTACGATAAAAATAACGAAAATACCTAGAAATTTTCTAAAATTTTCTGTTTGTTTCGATTTTTGAAATAACACTTTCTTTTAATGTCTACTTCACTGAATTAAAACATCTCTTATAGTGTCATGTATAATTTAGGTAAGAAAAATGAAAATGATTTCTATATAGCTATAATTCGATACACTGTCATGGCAAAAAAAATTGCACGAAAATTAAGTTTTTCTCCATTTTCTTGGGTTATAGCTTTAAGGGTGCGAGAAGGTGGAATTCATTTGGGAGAAATTTTTCTCATGAGAAATTAAGAGAAGCAATATTGCTTAAAGGATAATTTTAAGAAACGGATGTGGATACTATGTGCAGTCCATTATTAGGTAAAGCTTTAATTAAAAGTTAGCTTTAAGAAATTAAAACAAAGCTTTTAATTGCGATTTTATCATAACGTGCATAAAATTGATATGCTGCAACTTCAATTTAGATATACATATCCTACAATTGAGATAAAGCATAACAAACTCTATTATGAGAATGCAAATATTCGTCTGCCTTTAAAAATAGAAAGAGAGAGAGAGAGAAAATATTGCCAGATTACACTAAAGAACCTTAAATTTCATAAACCAGGAAATCCTAAAAGCCTAAGTGGTTCTCCAGTTTATAAAGTCAACACAGGAATTTCACAGCCCTGAGAACAGATGGATGTAACCTTGCATCCGATGTTGATTTTCCCAGGAACGATTCATTTTATTTCTATAAGCTCAATGATATTTAAAAGAGAACTTTCAAATAAAGCATAGAATTTTCCTCGATGTCACTTAGTGTTTTCTCTATAAAGCGAATGTAATTGAAAACTTTGTTGAAATATTTGTTTTTATTAAACAAACAGTTAAAATAAATTTTGCAAAATTTCCAATAAGGTTCGAAAAGGACTGACCATTATAAATAATACTAACGACAAACAAAAATTTATTTTAGATGTAATTCGCAGTTAGTATAAATGCATTTACAGTATTTGTGAATTATTTGTCATTTTCACAAATAAACATAATACAAAAAAATTGAACGTATTTACGAGAATCATCCGGAAAGTAAAGAACCATTCGGTGTATTTCAACAAAAAAAAACAAAAACCAAAAGAAATCAAAACAAAACTTTATTTGCAATAGTACTAACTCTAACATTATTTTTCTATATAATCGCCATTGTTATTGAAGCACTTCTTATAACGAGACAGTCTTTTCAATGCCGATGTTATACTCATCTGCCTCCGATGACTGAAGTCATGAAGTTACTCCTTCTTTAAGCGCTTCATCATGTTGAACCTCTTCATTTTTGAGAAAAGATGAAAATCTCTAGGCCCAAGTCAGGACTGTAAGGTGGATGGACAAAAACGTCCCACTTGAAACGTTGCAACTCCTGTTGTGTTGGTGCAGCTGCATGAGGCCGAACGTTGTCATGAATCAACTCTATCCTTGCAGAGACAACATTCCACGTGTCTTATTTTGGATAGCGCTTTTTGAAGTTGCTTTTCTGCTTTTTGAAGAAGAATGCGTAGGATGCCACTCCATGAACTGTCGCTTGGATTCAGATGAAATCGGCAAGGAAATAACTTGTCTCGTTAGGAGAAGTGTCTCAATAACAATGGCGATTGTGTAGAAAAGCAGTGTTAGATTTAATACTGTTGCAAATAAAGTTTTGTTTTGATATCTTTTGTTTTTTGTTGAGATACACCCAATCGCTCTTCACTTTCTGGACGATCCTTGTATTTTTAACCAATATTTTATTTTGAGATAGAGTCTACTAAAAAGTCTATAATTATGCATGATTGAATCGCTCCATTAACAGCATCGTTAGTGATCTTCATTGTATTTAAAGATAAAATAATAACTTCAGGAGCTAACACGGGGTATTAAAAATGAAAAAGCCTATGATAGATGATTTAATAAGAATTAAAGATAAATGTTTGGTAAATTTAAATTAATTTGTATTTACTCTCCGATTGTTTGGGAATATCCATCCAATCATCTCTAAGAGATGCTATTTCTTTTTAGCAGCATTGCTTATTACAAATGCTAATGAGTATTTCCATACATTAAAAATATGCAAACTTTAAAATAAGCAAGCTTTTGTCTTTAAGCATATGGTCGAAACCGCTTTGTTAATGGGAAATGCAAATGACGAGGCAATAATTTTGAGTCTTCACCACAATTGCGGTCACTTTGAACGTAATTTATAAACCACATTAACACAACAAAGGCTGTACTCTTCTCAGCATGTAAATTGTTAATGCACAACATCGTGTTATTTTCTATTTTTATTTTCTTTTTTGTCTTTCCTCGTAATGGCTAATACCTTATCTCTTGCCGACGAAATAATTTAAGCCCGCAGATTTTAGAGTTTTTTTCCCATAGTCGCTTTGATTTTTTTTAGAACATTATACCGTTTCTTATAAGATAATAAGTAACGATCATCCATAAACGTTTTTCAATGCAAGTCTTTAGCAAATAAATATGCAGTGCGTTTCCCCTAAAAAAAAAAAAAAAAAAAACTCTTTTTTTTCAAAAAATTAAAAAAAAAAAAAAAAAAACAAGTCTCAGGATATAAAAATGAGAGTGCAAATCCTCTTTAAGTTCATTAAAAAGTTTTTCTTCTCGTTTTCCCTTCCCCCTTTTCTTGAAGATGCGCTAGAGTTTGCAAATTATGAATGCAATCAAACACGTTCTTCATTAGGAAATGGTTTGTGATAAAGAGCTCGTCGGAGACGCTCACTTTCACCTCTATCGCCGTCGATCGTAGTCGCCCAATCTAACCGCAGAGGGACTCCTCTTTGTCTCCTTTAGCAAATCCTCCCTCGAGCCGATTAGAGAGACGAATTTAGGGTGCGTAAATAATGATGAAGGGTCTTTAATATTCTCGCCTGCTCTAAGCGTTGATTGGCCGTAAGGGTCATTCTCTTTTTACGCGCATCATTACATCACCATCATTCAATTTGCTAAGCTCTCTTAGGGAAAAGAAGAAAAAAAAACAAGCTTCTAAGACAATGTCGTAATGGCCGTATTTTGGGTTTTTGCTAACATTTTTTATTCGATTATTCTTATTCGACTTTGATTTTTATCGTCTTCTTTATAAAAAGAACCGATTTGAAATTTACATAGAAATCTATTTCATAAAATTTATTATTTTAAAAGTAACTACACATTTCAGTGTTTAGATCGAAGTTTAAAACTTTAATAAAGCTGGGTTGGAAGATAAATCAGATACGCCAACCATTAATTAATTCATTTGCCCCTCCATTTTTCTAGTTAAAGTATATTTTAAAAGTTTGAATCGTCATCTGTTTTTTAAAAAAGAAAGTGATAACTAGATTATTACAGGCTCCGAAACGGAAGAAAAAGGTAACTTGCGCATGCATAAATAGTAAAACTCGTTCAACCAATCAAAACAGACAGGAAACGGAGCATTACTTATTCCTGGCATTTCCCTTTATTTAGATAAGCCACTTGTAAATTTACTTATACGAGGCGCCTGCTTGCTTAATCGACGGCGGAATTCACGTTGCACTTGAACAATGGATTCACACTTCGAAGGCTGCAGCACAAGGAATTCTCATGTGGCGTCGCCATTTTTGTACAGACAAGAAACAGACGACTGCGTGGCATTGAACGGAACTTCTAGGCAGCCCCAGCAATGTACGAAATATATGTCCTTTATATTTACTTAAAATAAACACTTGAAATATTCTCCATTTCTTTGAATACCGTATTGGACCAGTTTCTCGGAAGTAGAAGTGTGAAAGACATTGAACATTCAAAACTCTAACGCTTTGGCTTGTAACGAAAACTAAGCTATAATATCCTACGGCTTCTTCGTTAACTTTCTCGCAAAATTGCGCCCTATTCTTAGCGAATGGTTTATGAAAAGGCAGACTAGGTGACAAATAAAAATTAAGTTTTTCGTGTTGAGTACTCTGTAATTCCTGAATATTGTTTTTCTCTAATTGAAAAGCGAATTTTTGTTAAACAGCAAAAGATTTCATTAAGTTAGGCTTCAAATTGAAAAAACACTGCAGAGGCTCCCAGTACACTTTAAGAAGCTATCGAGGCTAAGGCCATGTTCAAAGTCAAGCTTACTTATGGTGGGATGAGTTCAATAAAAATAAAACCGTCGTACCACCAAAATATACTTGCCCTAATCTCTCTTGTAATTTCGGAATGTCACCCTGCCACAAACTTGCTCTTTGCGTACTGGCTCTAGCGTACCGCTTCACGTAGGTTATGCTTGCTCTTGAGGCAGAAACTCCTGATACAACTCCTACGCGCGCCATTCAAATTCCGCGTATTTTTGCGTATTACCTAATACTTAACCGTATTTATCATAATCTATAGTTTATCCTACGATCTACGAACTAAAAACGAAGCGCGCATGCTCAAGCTAATATCAATCCGCGTTGGAAGGAAAAGTGGAACTATTCTAAGGCGTCTGCTTGATTGACTATGTTTTAAACTTCTCACTTTAGGAAAAAACGCATAAGAAATTTTAGTGACGATAAAAAAGCCCATACATTTAACGATTTGCTTATTTATTATATATACAGGATGATCCAAGAATCAGGAAAAACATTAAAACTCGATAATTCGCACACGAATCCAGATAAAAAATTCTGGTTACACAGAAACGATTGTAATGAAGTCGGATATTTATCCAGGGGGGAAAAAATTAATGCTAGAATTGTTCGGGTTTTTGGCCAACAGACGGCGTTGTCAGTTTAGAGACACCAGATTATGCATATTTTCAGACGGTAAAGGTCAGATTAACTATTGGTGAGACGGAACTATCACTATCTGCTTCCGATATATTGTTTGCAGCGAGCGCTGGTCTTTTTATACCGTCTGAAAGTTTGCATAAACTGATGTATGTAATCTGACAACGCCATCTGTTGGTCAAAAACCGAACGATTCTAGCATTAAATTGTTTTTTTTCGTAGAAAAAATCCGACTTCATTTCACTCGTTTCTATCAAAGAGAATCTTTTTATCTGCATTCGTGTGCGAAGTATTGAATTTTAAAGTTTTTCCTGACTTTCGGATCACCCTGTATATAGTATATTGTTTATTATATATTATATATCTCGTAAGAGATGGCGCTATTATCATCACTAGTAAACCTCTACGATTTAGGATTCAGTTTTGAAAGATATCGATAAAAATGATCGAAATAAAACTATCAACGAAGTATATTTTCAAAATGAATCAGAACATATTAAAAATATAACAGGTAATTTTTGAGCAGTATTTTAGTAATATTCAAGTAGTAATTTCCCAATTTTTTACTAAACATATCCGAAGAGAAAGAGTTTAGTTCTTATGATGGATTGGGGCGACACGGTGAAATGGTAAAACAACGCATGTGCATTTCGATTTTAGTTCATGCTTAGCGGGACCAGGGTATAGAAGTCATAATCTTATCCAGTCTAATCAAATAGGCTTTCTATTTCATACTGGATTTTCTCCTTTATTTAACTGATTTTTTCAGACGAAATAGTTTTACTTAAGATATATTTCATATCTTATAAGATATACATGGAAGCGGTTTTTCGAAGGAAAAACAATTTAACTTTCCATAGCGACATGATTTGCCATCGATTTCTTCCCATCATCCAGTCATTTTTTCTATTTCGTACTCTTTTTGTCTAAAGGCGTACAATCTTACTAACCATTATTGATTTTCTTTGATTCTCAACTCACCTATACATTTCTGCTTAAATGAAAAAACGTAAATTATTATCCAAATTAAAAATAAATAATCCTGCCCATTATATAAACAATAACATTTGTTCGCGAGTATTTTTTTCCTTTCTTTATCTTAAGAAAATGGTTGCAATTAGAAGGTCGCAAAAGGTCACACACAATCCTGGCTGTGAGTTGGACAACTGCCAAACATAAAGGAGAAACAGACATCTAGAGAAAGAGAAGGTGGAGGTAGGAGAAAAAACTTTTTTTTTCCCCTTCTTCTAGATTTCGATTGTGATAGCAAATTACGTGAAAAACCGCAAGGCAACCAGAGGGACCCTTTACAAGAGACCGGAAATATACTGAAAAGATTGTTTGCACTGCCCCTCGGATAGTTTCGTAATAGTGACTACCACATACGCTTAAACACATCCACACAAGTTTTGGTGGAAAAGCTATTGGTAGGCTCAAAGTGTGTGTGGGCTTTTTTTTCATCAAAAGCAAAATCAGTCTTGCGCATTTTTATTTCAAAAGCCTGTTTTTTTTCTCCTTATCATATTAAATCTATTGCACAGATCAATAAAACCAGAAGAATGATTTAAAGGAGAAATATAATTGCAAGAGTAAATTTAGCAGAAACGGCAAAATCAGAATATTTTTTTGCATAGAGTTTCAAAAATATTGCGGATAATATAAAGCATAGGCGTAGAGTAAAAAGCCGTGAAATTAAAAAATTTCTTTGGCGGTGGTCAAAATGTGTGCCTTCGTGTATTAACTCTCAGAAGGTCTCACCGAGAAGCTCGCATAGTTCATCGTAGGAACGGAAAAATCCTGATCGAGTCAGCAATGCAGTCTAAATTCGCTTGGGAAAAGAAGTGTACAAGATCTGGAGAAGTTTATACTATTCATCAAGTAGAAGATATTCAAGTTCCTTGAACGATGCATGAGGGGAAGAGATATTGGCCTCTAACTTTTTTCACATTGACTTGATTATAAATAATAAATATCTTCCCTGGGTGATTGCACTAGTGAGGAAATATGTTTAATCTAGTATTCCTATAACCTCAAAACAAGACTGGACAATGCCAGCAGCATTATTATTCTGTAAAATACCATCTCCAGTGGGAAAAATATCTATGCTGTGGGGTAGATCTGGTCGTTATTAGTCCTTGCACCTCTTTGTCAGTTAGTCTTCCTTTAATGTAGTAAGCGGGTCAGATGAAAACCACGATATGGCTGTCCAACTCATAACGGAACCTCAAAGATGATTTGCCGTTGGAATTAGATAGTTCCAATCCTAAGTTTTTTTAAACGTTTCCCGTGTATAAATCGTTAGAGAGGAACAGTAAGGAATCATTCGTGGGAACACGTCTATCTAGCATGATATCTTTCTGCCATATCCAGTCCAGGATTGTTATTTATTGCAACGATATTTTCTCCCTGTTGTATTCGCTTTGGCAATTACAGCTGGATAACAAATATTCTGTTTATGAAGCTTCCCGTCCTAGCGCTACGGTTTGGTACAAACGGAATTGCGAAGATACATGTTAATCTCTACCGCCACTTCGTAGAAGTTTTTTTTTCTTAAATAATCTAGTCCTCTTTAATGCCCATCTATCTCAATCATCCAGCATACACTGGTGGACAAAAGTTTGGGTTAGGCGTGTTTTTTAAGAAAACAATTATTTAGAGATTTGATTGTTATGACACCTTTTTACTTACTATTGAATATATCAAAATTGACAATTGAACAATTAATCTTTTAATTTGTTTTTAAGTTACATCCAAATAATGCAAATTACACTGGTCAAAAGTTGGGGTAACAGGTAATATCCACAAAATATCAAAAGTAAAGGAAATTAATATGAAATCTGACCCCCATTTGACTTTACAACTTGAAAAAGACGATTTATCATTGATGCAGCGAAAGCCTCAATTGCATTGATTAGCTGCTCACGAGTTGAATATTGTTTGTCAGCATAAATATCCTGGCTCATAAGGTGCCAAACATTTTCTATAATGATGAGGTCGGGACTCCAGTCTAGTGTACGAACATTTGTAGTGGAAAACCATTCAGTAATAACTCGTGCTGTGTAAATAGATGCATTGTCTTGCTGCCAAACCCATTGTTTTTGTCTGTAGTGTCTCTTGCAGAAAGGAATGAAAGTGCTTTGAAAGTTTTCCAAGTATTTGGTTGCCGTATATTTGCCCTCAATTAATTTTATCTTCAGGTGACCCGTGTTTGAAATGGCATCTAATACCATCACACCTCCTCCTCCCATTTGGCGCTTATTTCTCACCGGAACAATTGTTTTTTGGCCTTTTTTTTCAACATAACTGCACATGTTATCAGATCTATCCATGGAAAATCGTTTTTCATCAGAAAATACCACCAACCCAAAATCAGTCTTCTCACTGATGTGTTTCTGAGCAAATTGAAGTCTTCCTAATTTTGTGTTCTGGTGTTAATGGCAGTGAAAGTTCTCACGCTGCAATTCACGCCTTATAGTTCTGGTTGAAGCTTCAAATCAAGATTTACTTTGATGCGTGTACCGTTTACAATGTGACCAGCTGCAATTTGTCTTCTCATATGGGGTTTTATGCGAGATTTTGCCCGTCTTATAAGTGCAGATGGTCTTCCCATCTTCTTTCCTGTCTTCCTGTTTTCATTTTTAATTGTCCTGATTACTATATTTTAGCTAACATGAGCAATTTCAGCTACTCGCTTGTATTCAGCATACAATGCATGACTTTCTTGTCGTTATTCATCAGAAATCATTTTAAGATACTTCTTCACATTCCAAAAAATCAATGAACAAATATTCATCATGCACTATACTGCAAAAATATCAGTTATTTACCTGTTACCCCAAAGTTTTGACCGGTCCAATTTGCATACTTTGCATGTAACTTAAAAACAAATTAAAAGATCAATTGTTCAATTGTCGATTTTGATATATTCAATAATAAATAAAAAGGTGTCATAACAATAAAATCTCTAAATAATTGTTTTCTTAGAAAACACACTTACCCCCAACTTTTTCCACCAGTGTGCAATTCCATTATCACGATGTTGAGCAAATGTTTAATTTAATAGTGCATGCTGAAATGATTTTTGAAGTTATAGTTCTCGATACACACAATAACTAGCATTTTGTGTCCCACATATTTGTATATATTCTGCCCACTCAGTCGGTAAGGTCGGACACAGATTACTGATACCTGCTCACAAATGTACAAGATGCACATTACAAAACAAAAACAAGAGCTATTAGGGGCACCTACCAATTTGAGGCGGAGACAACATCATTAACATCAAACACAACTAATACCAAGTGAATCGATTATTGTCCAACCCCTGTAGAATACATACACTATTGGCATTCTTTAAAAATATTTCTCTATCGAAATACACATTTAAAGTATATGGTAATACCTGAAACTATAACGTCACACATAAAACATTTGCAAATAATACATCGCATCGGGTTTTTCTTATTTATGATAAAAAATCATAGGATTAAAAAGAATAAATCATTCAAAGAAAAGCCAAACTTTTTCAGGACGAACATCTTCCTTAGTGAGCGAATATTCCCACTTCAAAATTTCATCTTTTCCTATCAAGGCCATGCAATGATACTTGAGGCACGGGTGTGACAGCGTTTTTGGCATGTTTTAAATATCAAAAGTAAAAATGAACGATCGATCGCGGCTCTTAGAATCTATGGTTCTGGTGTACCGTATCTATTACAATGCTTACTTGTCAATCATAATTCTGTTTCCGTTAAAAAATAATGAACCTTTATATAAGGCGTGACTGTTGCGTGTTTGACTCCGCATTATCGGTGAATAAAATAAAAATGCTTCCCATTATACTTGTAGTATCGAGCTGTTTGCCATAGACGGCAATGCTGCTAAGCTATAAAGTATTCAGGCAGGACGTAAATTTAAATTTTAGTCGTACCGATATATAAATCATAGAATAAGTTAAGTTACGGATATATAAGTTATGTATGCTTAGAAGACCAAGCAATCATCAATACATAAGCTAAGGCAAAGTTTGTACAACAATACGCCCGTATACATTTGTTTCGCATACACCAACAATATACAGGGTGTTTCAAAATTATGTACAATAAATTTAGTGACATATTCTTCAGGTCAAAAGAAGACGAAAATGTTCTATAGCACTTTGTCTGGAAACGATTTATTTACGCGATACAGCCAACTAAGCCCGTGGCTCCAAATTACAGGAATTGTTCAAAGTGTTCAATCGCTTCGGCTCGTTGCATGAGCGACCGTCTGATGTCATGGAAGAGTTCGTCGCCAGCATTACGAACGGTTTGGCATGCATTTTCAATTCGTTGTCGCAGATCCATAATGTTAGGAACTTCTGTGCTGTAGATGAACGTTTTCACATGACCCCACAGAAAAAAGTCCAAGGGATTAAGGTCGGGTGATCTTGCAGGCCAGGCTACCGGTCCACCTCGACCTATCCACCGATTCCTGTATGCAGCATTAAGGTGTGCTCGCACAACATGGCTGAAACGTGCTGGAGCGCCATCATGCATGAACCACATGTTAGATCTTATCAAACGAGGAACATCTTCCAGTAATTCTGGCAATGCATTCTGCAGAAACAAAAGATACGTTCGCCCAGTCAATCGTGGCGGCAACACATAAGGGCCAATTAAATTATTTCCGACAATTCCACACCAAATGTTCACGGAGAAACGCTCTTGATGCGCTCGAGCTCTGGTAACATGCGGGTTAGCATCTGCCCAATGGTGCTGGTTGTGAGAATTTACGATTCCTGTCCGGGTGAAGGTTGCTTCGTCCGTGAAAAGTATCTGGCTGAGACAACTAGGGTCTGCAGCATGACGACGTTGTATCCATTGGCTAAGTCGTTGTCGGTGTGGATAGTCCGTTGGGTTCAGTGCCTGAACCAGTTGCAGGTGGTATGGATGCAAAAGCTGACGGTGAAGAATGCGCCAAACAGATGAGTGTGGAATGTGTACCATGGAAGAAATACGACGGGTGCTTGTCTGTGGTTCATCATGTATGATGTCAATTATCACATCCTCCTCATCCGGAGAATGTGCTACAGGCCGCCTTTGTCCTGTTTGACGGCCAAAGGAACCACGCTCCCTCAAATGTCTGTCGACAGATACAAATGTTCGGTTATTTGGCAAACGTCTATTCGGAAAGCGTTCTTGGTAGAGTCTTCTTGCTTCCACAGCATTTCCGTCCGCAAGACCATACATTAGGTGTATGTCAGTGTATTCTGCACTGGAATACGTGTACATGACTTTTTTTTACGTAAATCGTAATGCGTATGTCAAAGCACGCAAACGTTCTGAAATTGATATTCCTAGTGGATGTACAGTAGTGAAACTACAGTAATGGAAACAACCGTACACAACTAATGGAACAACCCTAAAGTAGGTTTAAATGGAACAAACCACTCAACCTAGTGTTGGGTCGAAACGCTGGAACTGCTAAAATATCGTCCGCTAACTACCGTGCTTCCCTACTGTATGATATTGGATTACTCGCAAACAAATCGTTTCCAGACAAAGTGCTATAGAACATTTTCGTCTTCTTTTGACCTGAAGAATATGTCACTAAATTTATTGTACATAATTTTGAAACACCCTGTATATCTAATGACCAACAATGCCAGGCAAAGTTTGCACTTTTTGTAACAATGCATATAATTCCTGTTGTTCGGGCTTTTCTTAGAACCGATAGTTCTTAAGGCTTAACATTTTCTTGAAAATCTTTACAAATGAGCAGTAACTGGAGATAATGGAGACTTACGCCTGTATTCAGAATGAGCACTCATGCTCTTGCTCTTACTCAAACCATTGTTGAGAACGAATTCAATAATATGAAAGTTCTATTCAACAAAGGTCCTGAGTAAGAACAAGAGCATGAGCACTCATTCTGAATACGGGCCTTGCAGACTAAGAGAATGAGTGGAAAGGCGATAGAAGAAGCAGTCCCTTCGATCGGTGCTGTTTTGGTTTCGCCAGCACACTGCTGCAGCTGAGCAAATGGTGAGTGTGTCAACAGAAGAAACGGCGACTACTAGACCACACAAGTTGATGAATGGCTAAGTATTTTGTTTTAGGATATCGAGAGCAGAGTGCAATTGTAACAACAGATTACCAAGTAGTGAATAACCCAACTCAGATTGTTGGGATTGCAGAGAACACAGACACAAACGATTATGTACGTTGTGAGAGTTGTTTCGTCGAAGTAATTATTGCCTTCTATTTCCATATCAACACTGGGAAAATATTGTGCCATGGAAACCGATGCAGTGACGATGCAATGATAGAACATTCATTTCCAAGAATTATTAACTATGAACACGAAATGAGCATAAGAGCACGATATAGATAGGGCAGACTCTCTCGATGAGGCAAAGAGATACACGTGTCTCCCTTCAGCTCCCTAACAAATGTTCAGACGATTTGTGTGTTTGTTGTATTTTTGGACTCTTGAACAGTGTAGAACCTTCCAGACGCGACGGCAGCTTCCTCTTCCAGTGGGTTCGGTATATAAGGACGCCAGTCGGTCTCGGGTGACAGTTTACGAAATAACCGATAAAAAAGCATATATCTACTCGATTTTTCAAATCAGCAAGCATACTACATTGTGCTCTTTAATAATCGTTCGAAGGATACATATTAGTTCATATCTATCGAAATGCCACCGAAGAAAAGACCAAGTATTGGTCAGAGTAGACAAAATTGTTATCCGGGCATCGGAAATATCTGAACAATGGGAGCTTCGTCTACAGCAGGAAATTATAGAATTTGAGATATTATTTAACTTCTTGAGGTTGTTTTATTTACCTATTATCCCGGGCAACGCCGGGTGCCTCTTCGAGTATAGAAATAATTAAGAACTTTTTTACTATGTTACGAGTTTCCCATTGCTTTGACACCCGCCAATATACATTTTCTAATTGCCGAATCTTTCATTACATTAACTGTGACCAACTATAATAAAGAAAACATACTTCCGACTGTTAAGATGAACTTATTTTACAAAAACAGAAATAACGTAAAAGGTTATCGCTTCAAGTTTCTATGGACATTCATAGATGTTCGATGTGGAGACCTTTTGTGATACGGCAGACGTCTAGACGAGAGTCAACCAGGTCGCCTATTTGCTGCTTCAGCTGCTGAAGTCCTGTGGAAGTGTAGCTACGAATGCCTTGTCCTTTGCATACCACAAAAGGAAGTAATGTAAGGAGTAGGTAGGTCGATTGACTTGGGTGGGGTGGGGGGACCACAACATCAAGGGCATATCATTCGACCAGCATGGCCAATCCAGCGTTGTGGAAGATGCCAGTTGAGGTAACAGCCTAAGGATACATCTTCTTCCAACTGCAGCAAAACCATACGAATAGCATGTCGAAGTAAGTGAACCCTGCAACGGCAAAAAGAAGAAAGACCCAAACACATTGCGATTGGTTATGGCCCAGAAAATCACGTTCATGTTCCCGTGTGACATGCGGATTTTTCGTGCCCCAAAATCCCAGATTATGCTAGTTCACTTTACCACATAAGTGAAACCTGGCTTCGTCAGTGAACACGAGCCTGTCCGCAAAGTATGATACGTTGACTTCGTGAGTAAGTCGCGCGAATGTTTATCATCATTTCGTTGTCGATAGCTGGGCATTCCGTGCTTTTCCCCTTGCATAAGCAGTCCATCTCTACAAGCTATTTCGCCCAATTTGTGATGTTGTGGCGGTAAGGAGCTTCTTTCGAAAATTTAGTCCGAAAATGTCCGGTTACCGATGAAATTTTTGCATAGTTTAGTACACATTAAGTTCTTTCGTTTGCTGATGCCGCCATTTTGAATAACTATGCCTCTAGTGAGCATTTTGGGAATGACAGACTTTTCAGTGTTGCGAAATGAAATTTGGAGAGTTAGCCTTTCATTTTTTCTTTTTTTTTTTTTACCTGTGGTGGGGGCTATCTCCAGTTTATAATTATTATTATTTAGCCTTTCATGTTACTTGATATTTGTAAAATAAATTCATGATAGCAGTTGTTGGTATGTTTTATTTTTGTACCATTCATTTTGAATTACTCTGCATATTTAAAAATCAATCTATTTCATAGACTTTCATTGTTTTTTAAATAATCTAATATGCTATACTCTATTCAACGAAAGAAAACTGGGCGTGTCTAATTAAATTCTCAATTTCAATTGTTAGACATTGTCGCTAAATAAAATTAACAATGTTTAAAAATTGAAATTGGAAATTTAACTGGACACGCCCAGTTTTTCTTTCGTTGGACAGAGTATAATTCTCTTACCCATCGGTCGGTCCGAATGTCCGAGGCCAACAAAGAAAGTTACAACAATCCGTCCGAAGCCAGAGATTATTGTGGCAAGACAATACTCCGTCATTGTTATTTAATTAAATAAATAAACTGAAAAAAATATAATAATTTTCTTGGTCTATCCAAAGCCAGGCATTGTTGTGTGGGAATAGGTAGCCAGTTGAAATTTTCACAGAGTATGTATTATTATGGCGGATGGCGGATTGTCTAACAAATAATAAAAAATGTAAAAGTTTTTTGTTTTTTTTCTTTTGTTTGTTTGCTCTATCGTAAAATCGGTTATACATACAAGCGTCAAACCTGGCATGATTGTAGTTCAAAGTATTACGACAAATAATGAAAAACTGGCCAAGTGTGAGTTGGACTTGCACAACGCCAAACATAAAATCTTTTTTCAGGTGATCTGTTAATTTAATATTTGAAAACTTTTTTTTTTGTTCAAAGCGCTTATTTTATAAATTTCGACTTAAACTATTGTAGATTATATGTCTATAAAGCCGAAATCGAGAACACAGTGCCATATCCTGCAGGTCTTGGCATATTTTGGTAGTACGGAACTCTCGATGCGCGAGTCCGACTCGCACTAGCCCAATTTATTTTATATGTAGATGAACAGTAGCCATTATTGTTGCAGAATATAAGTTTTGAACACCATTGATGCTCCACTTTCATTTCTTTACCCTTCAACCTGTACGGTTGACACCCGTCATGCGACGGATGGAATTTCTAGTCATAACATAATATCGATAATACTAAATTTATTATGACTGGTGTATGAATTCAGTTAAGAAACAATCAATAAAAAATTTCCAAAGTTTCAAAAACATTCCATTCCTGTTTTGCTTAAGATATGGGTTCGTTTTTTTTCTCTTTAGAATGGACATTTGGCATGCGTGCGAATAAAATCAACTTACACCTTCTTACCCCTAATCAGTTGTGGCTGTATTTCAGGGAAATAAAGGTGCGTGAATTGAAATGTATAAATAAATAATATTTTAAAAGAAATGAAGAAAGAAAAATAAATTTCGATATTTTTTTTTCCTGTATTAAGAACTTTAGTTCCTTTTCAATGCTTAGTGAATGCCATTATTGACTGGAGTCTGCTTATTTACGTTCCTTGGCAAGGCCTATTCAAAGTTCGTCATACGATCCTTTTTTTGAGATTTAAAATTTTTAAAAATTAATCACATTTTTATCACGATTATTATTTTCCATTTTTAGAAGTTAATAAATAAATTATTCAAAGAAACAATTTTTCTCTCCTTTTCCTTCAATGAAACAAATTTATGATTGTTTTACGCAATATTGGGGTATAAATAATTGTATTAAACGATCAGTATAAAGATGTAACGTTAAAATTTTGTTAAGATATTATATTACATTTAGAAATCCTTCATATGTTTTCGATACCGTATCGGTTTGCACATCAATATTGTACTGCTGCAATGCACATATTAAATAACTACATTTAAAACAAAATGATAAAAGACCTTACAGTACAACATTGCAGCTTTAAACTACAATGTTGTACTGTAAGGCCTTTTTCATTTTGTTTTTCAACAGTACAGAGAACAATGAACTCACAAACTACATTTAAACTCTAATTTTCAATAATTTTTATAAGGTTTACGTAAAACTTTTTCATTTGTGAGATCTCGCGTGAGTGTGTATTACCTTTGCCATTTGAAAATAATATTCATTTTTAGGATATATTCTGCAGAAATAATCAAACCGACTTCATGTAAACATGTTTATGCTACGGACTAAATTTTACGTTTGCCATATCATTATGCCATCATTTACCTAAAAGTTATCATTTGTGAAAATTCTCTTCGAATGTAGAAATTTTAGTGAAAGCCAAATTGGAAATAAATCAGCAGTTAGTAAATAAAGATTTCTTCTTTATTTAGGAAAAATGCTGAATGTAGAAATCTTCAATTACGAAATCTTTAGGAAGCTTAATAGAATACCGTAATTTCCACGCAACTTATGAGAAATGTCTTCAGCTATTTCTTCAACTAGACAGAACGCGCTTTAATAGATCAAAAATGTCATCAATATCGATCGAAATTTTCCTTGTTATCTTTATTTGAAAGAAATGAATTAGAAAAGGTTTTTCTTCATTTACAGGAAATCCTCACTTAACGACAAGGATCCGTTCCACGGACTTGGTCGTAAAGCGAATTGGTCGCAAACGAACTCCTCATATAACGAGCAGGTTTCGGTTCAACAACTTGGTCGTAAAACATCTTTAGATATTGTTCTGATATAACCCGACGGGTGAAAGAGTCCATGGGAGTGTGAACTGTATTAATCAAACCTAGACGATCCAGGCAGAGAGAGAAAGGCATCTTTTCATTCCTTCTCTTCATTTTTATTTTGTCGATTCTTTCACTTTCTGTTTTTGAAGAGAGCTCTACTCCATGCAGACATGTATAAATTTTTAAAATTTCGATAGCATTGACAAGGTTCTCGACTCAGTGATATATAAATAATAAAATGGTCAATTTGTAATGATTTACTTTTGATTTGTATTCTTTTTCAGTATCTTGTAAGTGACATATTTGAATTAAATAAAAAGTAAATATTACTTGCTTTTATAAATATTACAGATAAAAGAATATTTTATTAAAAATCATTTGTACACGCAACCTTATTTACTGGTTATAGTGAGGTTATTGCTCTTTATCAGTTCAATTTGGAAACCACACATTGTGCAATGCTTCAGAATCTTAAAAAAAAACCTAAATTCATTCCTCTTCAGATAGCATCAAAAATTTAACACCACAGACGTGTTGACTAAAACATTAGACAAACTTTCCAGTTTCTGCGTATGAATAAAGTTCGAAACCATCATATGAATTTACGTCCTCTTGTGCTTGTTGTTAACCAACCTAAGGTAGACAATACCAGAAAGGAAATTCTTGAGGTTTAATTACCTTGTCATCAAATGTGGAGGGGACATTGGGTAATGTCGTTGGCGTCGCCTGCTGCTCCACCTACTCTCCAACTGATAGCAATTCCGGTGAAGACTTTACAGCCAATGTCGTTAGAGAGGGGATAGGGAATATGAAAAAGTGGCAGGAAGAATATCACTGCACAAATTGCGAGTTTCCATTCTCCAAATCGGGCTTTTAAAATTGTCACGAAATGTCAAATGCATGTCCCCCTTGCTCTTTCCCTCTCCATTATGGATTTCAGCCCACACGGCTGCGGTTTTCTCCTCCACTTTTCTATTACTAAACGGTTTCAATAAATAGACGGGTTTCATTAAACTTACAAAAGCGGGGGAGGAGATCAGAAAGTAAGAGAGCTATCGACCGTTTTATTAGCCTACCTTAGATAAACAACTATATCTCGGGTTAATTCAATTTACTTAGGCTAGTCTCCTTTATCGATTTCAATTATTCTCCTGGCAGTGTGCTAGGCAAATCTTGAAATTAAAAATAAATTGAAAAAAATAAATATCGATAAAGTGTAAAATAGTTAGTACAAAATTACTGATAATAAATTGTTGTAGTCATACATTAAATAATAAACAATAATCTTTTTTAAAATATATTTGTTGCCAGAAAATTTCCTCTTAATCCCTTACATAATCAATAAAATTCGTTCGCTTGTCTGCCACCTCTACCCAATTTCGCAAAAAAAACAAAAAAATAAGCTATTTTCCGTTAAAACTGAACGCAATTGAAGTGTTTTTAATATTTCAATGATTGATATCACGTGGAAGTTATTTTATTTTACCTTGAAAGCTTATTACCAACTTAATTTTTACCTTTTTTGTACTATTTTATTTTTATCGGTATTACTGATTTCGATGTGATCATCAAGATATTAAAGTGAGATTAGAACACAAATATGATATATCTTTAACTTGTTTTTAAGGTGATAATAAGATATAATGCAGATCTCTAGCTTCATATATAACTGAATCGTGCATATCAAATATAACTTTACAAAAACTCCCCTACATGTTAATAAACCGTTAAGAAAACGTAGGCATACGCGCATATTTGCATACCTAAATAAGAATATAAATGAATTCAAGTATATAAAAAAAACAATAGGAATTTAATATATGGGGAAACAATAGACGACGGTGTAAAATGCGCAAGCTAAGAGGTGTAACTAATATTCGAGTTTTGTCTGCCGAATGTCATTTCATACGTATATCATAGATAAAACGCACGATTTCATTGGGTGTAAACTGTTGTTAGGGTGTGGTGTCGTTATAGAGATGGCGCAGATGCGACAGCGTGTTAATAACTTTACTCGATATCAAACAAACTAGGATGGGAAATTTTAAACATACTCCTTAAATATGATAATCAAATCATCGTCTGAACACAGGTCTTACAATTGGCATAGGCGTTTTAAAGAAGGCCATCTAATAGCAGATGAAGATTCGTATCCAAGCAGACCTCCGCCCACAATAAGAAATGAACCGAGAAAGCAAACTTCATACGAGACCGAAGGCAAACGATAGACGCTCTGGTTAATATTTTAAGAATTTCTCTTGAGTTGTGTAGTCTCGATTCAACAAGAGAGATTTAGAGTGCTACGGTGAGTTTACGAAAAATGGAATGAAGAATATTTGATAAGAGTTACAGGGATTATGTTGAAGGGTATATCTAATGAAGGTTACAGGCGTATTTGAAGCTATGTGGCAAATATATCTCAGTAAATTTGGACATTATTTCTAAATTATTTCAGTAAATTTGAACGACTATGCTCTCCAGAGTCGGATATCTGATTTAAAAACTTGTTTTAATACTGTTGTCTAAATTGCTCTTTCGTAATTTAAGCCTGCTCTCTACAGACATTCGGATAAAGCTGAAGGAAAGACACAAACCCATGATCGGACATAATTTTTACAGAAGATGGACTTCAATTTACCACTAGATTACAGAATAGCTTTTTTATTAATAACAATAGCCACATATTACTTTCTTATATACAGGGTATTTCAGAGCACCCATATCAGCCATTTCTTTGAAATATATTGATTCTAGATTTGTGAAAAAAAATAATTTTCTGGACAAAACCTATGATAACAAATTCATTTTTGGTAGTTTTATTTTCCAGAACAAACAGGAAATAGGGGAACTGGAGTCAACTTTGAAAATTCAAATGAGAACATAGGTCATGTAAGGTATTTTTGGATATTACTTTAAAAATAAACGAATTTTACTTATAGTTTTTTTTTCTAATCATAATCCTTTATTCACAATTAAAAAAAAAAGAAAAATAAATCAGTAAATACATGATAAAGCAAAACTGTGTAAAACCACAAAACTAAGAGAAAACTGCATAAATATTATCTCCTAATGACTTCTTTTTGTGGGAACGAATTAAAGACATCATCTACCAAGAGCATCTACCAACAAGGGAAGACATGAAAGAAAGAATTAGCGTGGCCTACGAGTCTCTCAGCAGTGCTCAAGTCTTCTAAGCAATCTAGTATGTAAGAAAGAGAACACAGAATTGTTTGGCCCAAAATGGTGCACATTTTGTGCACTTATAAAGTGTGTATGACAGAATGTAACATCAGAAAACCAACATCACAATGAGAATTAGAAAAAAATGTTTAGCTTAAGTTATTTATTTTTTAAAAGCACTATCCAAAGTTTTTACATGACCTTTTGAATTTTTAAAGTTCCTATTCCCCCTACTTCCTGTTTGTTCTGGAAAATGAAACTACCAAAATGAATTCTTTATCATAAAATTCTTTTTTCAAACATATAGAATCAATATCTTTCAAAAAATTGGTTGATACGGGTGCTCTGTATATGAAGTAGAATATTTTCAGAAAGATCTTTTCAGCTATTGAAAGCAGATATTAGTTTCTGAAAAAGTTTACCCTTTAAACGAAGATTTTCTTCAGTAAAAACTTAATAAAACTACCTCCCTTTTTCAATCAACATACATAATGAAATTAAAATTATAATCTGTTTTTATACATTTACTTCAAACATACTCGTACTCTTATTTCTAATTTCTTAATAAGACCGTCATAGTCATTTCCGGTTTGAAATTAACCGGGCTCTAATTCATGGCAAGGACTGAAGGCAGTGGGTTTCCGAGACCGTTTGTCATGAGAATGAAATGGCTCTGTCCCATTAAGGGAGGGGCTTTCCATCCTCCATTCCCAGCCTTCCTCTTCTACCCCGTCTCCTTCCTCTTGGACTCACGTTCTTTGGGGCGGCCGGGAAGATGAAGAGCCTTTATCTTGGTTCTATCAACAACGAACCAAAGAAAAAGGATGGAAAGCACACAGGAAAACGAGATTAAACGTTTGCGAGAATCTCAAGGTGATTTAGGAAGGCCTCGCTGAAGATGATGCCTTCGAATAGAAAAGGGCAAATAAAGGAGAGACAAAGGGAACAACGGGCAAAGATTGTCTTCAAAATAGGAAAAGGAAGCAGCAAAAAGAGCGATAAATAATGCTTGTCACTCTGGACGAAGAGAGAAAAGAGATTCGCAACACCGATTAAGAGGATTCGTTGGTGATCTCGTGTATGTCGAGGTTGAAAATATGAAGTATGATGGTAAAGGTTAATATCAAATAGCGGTAATTATAATCAAGTGTTGAAATTTTAATTTCATCCCAGAGTTCGTGTTCAGAACATTGGAATATCCCATCCCCCTTATTTCACAAGATTAAAAGTCATAATGTACAGTATGTTTTTTGTCTTTAAAATGTGACTTGTAAGTCAGTATTTCATGTTACTTTTTTTGGGGTGCATTCATTCATTCTAAGTTATTTGATTCACCCTTGTTTATACATAATTTTTTTATTTTACTGAAATATTTGTAATTTTACAGCTGATGCATTGTTATTAGAAGCGTCTACAACAATCATTGCCTTCACTTAAAGCAAAATGGGTGTTGCAGCGCTGATTCCTGGTAATGATGTATCAGTTCTGAATTTTTCTTATTTAAACCGGGGAAAGGTTTTTTAAAAAAATGATTATATTATGCTTGTGACACCATGGGTGAAACATCGTTAGGACTGACAATAGACTTTTGGAAGCGACTACTTGGTTAGCGACTTTGCCATATAGATTGACTTCAAGATGATTGTATTGTGGGATTATCTCTGATTTTACGATATGCAGCAACATTTTCCTTTTCGAGACATGCATTTTCTTCAAAGATAATTCTTCGGATTTCTTTTGCAGCCATTTCGACTATAAAATATGGTGTTTGTTTTTGCAGTTTCTGCCCATTGTTGGACTTTCAGCTAGGCTGGAAACTATATGTATGGGTGAGTGGCTTAAACTAAGTCGGTAGCGGACTATGGCTTCCTTAATACTGAATTAGTATTCGACGGATCCCCTTCAAAAACATTGAACCACAGCCGGTAAAGACATTTTGTCTTCATGTTCAGTTTTATTGTCTTAATGTGAGAAAACACAACACAATGTACGTATTTAAGTTTATTTACGATGTATTGTAACTGAATATAAATACACTAACGGAATTGAGAGGAATTTTTCCTCAAAAGTTCAGTACTTTATGAATTGACTATACCTTCTTGCTGTTGAATTTTGCAATAGTACTGCAACGTAGTCATACTGTAAGAGATGGCAATTTTATGGAAACTTAATGTGTAAAGCAATATTTTTTTGCGTGGTTATGAACGAAAAATCCACTCATTTTGGATGGTCCTACCACCACTTGTTAATATTAGTAATTGGTAAATGTTCCTAGGCAACTGCTTATAACTGTTAATTGTAACTGTTTTCTGTTCTGTGGCCTTAATATTTTTCTACTGGCATTAACGGAAGTGTAGTTTAGAAACTCAATGTTTCTTGAGTATTATTTATCAGTCCAAATATGAATATTGCTATGTAAAATAATAAGAGGAACAATTAGTCGGATAATGTGTTTTGGTTTTGGCTATTGCTGGAATATCTTGCCTAATTATTAATGTTGAAATTGGATAAGACATGTGAGTGTTATCCATGGATTGGATAGTTTTGTTATCATTAGTCATGTAGACTTGTTGTCATAGGTCATATTGGAATCCACTTATGGTGTGTGAACTGACACAGGTGTAGTCGTAATTGTTGGACTGCTATAGTCTATTCCATAAGAGAAGTCCACTAAAATGGAACAATCAGACTGAAAGCAATAGAAATTGAGAGCAGTTATAACAGAAACCGGCTACAAATTTTGCAGACAAACTCTAGGCAAATATACCTGGAGACAATAAGTCATCTCCAATGCTTATTTCAGATTGGTTCCTACCTTCGAGCATGTAAATAGATAGAGGCGGCACCCTATTCATGGCAAGGGAAAGCCAGTGGCACCAAAATCAATCACCTTGTGGATCAACTGTGATAGGGCAAAATATTCCCTTGTTGGCATAGGATTGACTTGTGATTACATATTATTTTAGCTTTATTCGATTATGTTACTGATCCCACTCATTTTTAAATGCAGTTTGGCTATTATTTAATGATAATAAATGATACTTTACAACATTATTTCTTATTAACCGTGATTATTACGTTATTTTATATTTAAAAATGAGAATGTACGATATTCTGGGGTTTATGATCAGTTCAGAACAAAATTTTTTTGTAATTTTTTTTAATAATTTGGCCTATTTTTATGTAAATATTTATTTTAATTCACAAATTTTATACAAATAAAAAAATTAATTAAAAAAATGATACAGCAATATTTGAAATATAATTAATCCTCTATTCAAAAGTACAAAATGTTCAACAAAAATTCTAATAAAAATATTGAAATAAAAAAAAATGAAAAAACAAGAAAAAATTGCTTAATCTCAAAAAATAAAAAGTAATATTTTTTTTTTAAATTTCGAAAAAAATACAAATAAAATTTAACATATACATTCTGTAAATAATTATTTTAGTTGAATGTAATGGAAATTAGATGTATATTCTCTTGTATATTTAGCATAAATACCATGAAATAATATTAAGTATATAAATAAATTGTTCAAAAACGATTCTACAGGCCATATTTGGATTGACTATTTTGAACTATTTATTTATTTGCTTTATTAATATTATTTCATGGAATTTACATCTAATTCTGTAAATAAGTTAATACATGTTAAGGACTTTTTATTTTATTTTTTCATATTTTACGTGCAACCATAAGCTGAACAAGAGTATACCATTTCGTTTCTGCCTCTATTTTTATGCTCGAAGATCTATTATGCCATGCGAAATAAACCCTACCCCTTCTATTTCTATGCTAGAAAGAACAACCTTCTTATCACATCACACCTAAGGCTTGGCCGATTAGTGTGTAGGGGTATCAAGATGCCTAAGTCATGTGACCTAACTCTGGTGCCATAGAACAAGAGGCTATGCCGCCTCTATCTATTTTCATGCTCGAAGGTTCCTACTGACTACGCTTCAGTTTCAGTGGATTTCTCTTATGGAATAAACTATAGTGTGGACTTATTGGCTTTGTTTTTTTTTTGGTAAAGTGTTTTGCTCTTGCATGATTGTCTTGTTGACATTCTGAGCAGTGTGTAAATTGTGACAAACGTTATTGCTTCTGTGGTTTAGTCACAGTATATTTTACATTACGAAGTGATTATCCTGTGAGTAATGTTTTGTTGTTGTAAAAATCCAACTGATTGCGAATCTAATGCCACGGTTGCCTTTTCAAGTGTTGTATCTTCGTGAAATTATGGAACTATTTTATTTGTTATTTTATCTTCTGGGCAATAATTTTTAACGGATTCATTTTGTTTGTACGTCATGCGTTTTTCAATTAATTGTTGATATCTCTTTGTCATTTGTTCCTTGTTATGCAAATCATGTATTCATGTATAATTAATTAAAATTCACTGATGTTTTCATCATGCCCCTTCTGGCAGCTGTCACTTATTCCTTTTAGTCGAATTCCTAAACATGAGTGTCACTCCCATGAGCATGGGAGATCACAAAAACATTGCACAAATTTCTTCTCTAATTATTCCCCCATAAAAATTATGGGCATATTTTCAGATTTCTTGAATTCACATTTTTATTGGTCTTATTATAACAAGCCATCACAATGTCTATCGGCCTCTGATTTTAAAATGAAACTAGATGGAACCCGCCAAAATTTGACGGTAAACAACTGTCCTACCTTCCTATATCTTAAAACGCAAAGCACTTTTTTTAAGAACAAAATCGGCACTTCTGCGTATGCGCATTGGTCATTTTATGACGTTTCCCTATCACTACCATAAATTGGGGTTACTTGAACCCAAATTGGGATTACTTGAACCCAAATAACAAGCATTTTTAAACAATTCTTCCTATTGATAGACTTAATAACACTAATTCTGCTGTTAACTTAATTTATAATAATTTTGCGACATTTTCTTTTAACTTATATGTTTATTGACTCAATATTTTAACTTAGTATATATATAATAAATTATGGAAATTTGGGTTCAAGTAAACCCTGGCTGGGGTAACTTGAACCCACGATACATTTGCAATGGATTAAGCAATTATAATGGACAGTGGGTTCATGTTCGATCTACGTTTTGGAGATGAAACACTTACCAGACATTTTAGTTGAAAAATTTTTTATTTTTAATCTTTTATCTTGAAAATAACATCATAAATTCAGCTTGGACAGATCATTGATACATTTCATGACATGTTTTCATTAATTTGCAATTGAATCTATCAGCAGACCAATACATTCAAAACTGCAGACTCAGAACGTCTTTGAAACTTTTTTTTGATTTGGGTCCAAGTAGACCACCAGGGTTCAAGTAACCCCAAATTACGGTACCGAATTTGTCTGCCATTTGTGAGACATACGTCATAAAATGACCAATGCGCTTGCGCAGAAGTCCCGATTTTGCTCTTAAAAAGTGCTTTGTGTTTTAATATACAGGATTGTATAACGAATTTTAATTTTTAAAAATAGATAAAAATTGTCAACTCGTAATTAAATTTTTAAGAATATAATTGAAAATAAAAAAAGAGATTTATCTCTGGAAAAGTAAAAAACTTCTTTGATCTTTTAATGTTCTTATAAGCTTTCCGTTTGTGCTTGGCTTTCTACGTGATCATTAGTTATCCTCTTTCTATCAAAGGCACAGACTATAAATCGTAAGGAGAAAAATCGTTTGAAGAGAGAGAGAAGCCAATGAGATGGAAGCATGTTCTTGAGAAACTCTTAATTTATGATGCTAAAATAATAGAGCCTTTTGATTATCGAAAAACCGATTTTATAAAATGAACTTAAAATTTCTTCAAGAAACTTCAATCGTACAAGATTTATAGTTTAGTATAATCCTTAAAATTCTAAAGACATTTTGTTGAAATTTTTGTGAGCTGTTCCTTTTATTCCACTTCTTTCAAAACTCTACGGATTCTTCTTTCTCCTCCTCAGAAAAAAAAAAAAAACAAGAACTGCATTCTAAACCTTCTTGTAGTAATTCTTTAAAGATGGCAAATATGTATCCTTACAAACTCTTTAACATAATTTAATCTATTTAATTACTACCAAATAAAAGAATAAACTAGCTCACATGTTAATTCTGATTTGAATACAATAACTTTCGAAATACCCATCCCAGGCAAAGAATGCTAAATATGAAAAAAATGTGAAAGTTTTGCCCTCATAATTTGTCAAACCTCTACACGGCTAATGCTGCGTGTAAGCCACAGATTCCGCCTCAAATATCAGCCAGCATCTGCAGCTGTGTTTTGATGAAATGCGGCTTAAGATTTTCCGCCTCTTACGAGTTGGAAATAGTAAGTCCAGATGTTAACGGTTGGTGCGGCCATCCTCTTAAACAACTGCATTTACATGCTTCAGAACTTTCTTATCCCGCAACTGGAAGACGGGATTATTTTCCAAGAAGATGGAGCCCATCTCATTACGTTCGTGAAGTACGCGACTTCTGAATGCTACTTACAATAACAGGTGTGGCCGAAGTGGTCCACTTCCATGGCCACGAAATTCATCTGATTTCATCCCCTCCGGAGTTTTTCGTGTGGGGGTTTATCAAGAATGTGTTCATCAAGATATGCACGATTTGAAACGGAAGATCCCAACAGGAATTCAATGCATCCCATTATTAAGATATATTGGCCGATATTTGGCGTGAATTGCCCTTCCAATGCGAGCTGTGCCTTATAATATTTAGACAAATGTTTTGTTTTTGCAAATCTTGGCAAATAGTCATCACTATTCGGCTGTCTCTAACTCTCGAGCAGATACAACCAAAAACTTTTCTATTCTTGTATGAGAACCTATAATCCGTCTCCATTATCTTGAGTCCAAGTTCAAAATACGCAGGTCGTTCTGAGCACTCTATTTTTGCAGAAGTACTTCCGCGTGGTCATATAGTTCCCAGATTTCTGAATTTGTCACTAGGCCCTTGCTGACATTTGTTTACCTTTTACATTGTTTGACGTGGAGACTACTCCAGATGAGTCATCTTGCTCCCTCACCGGAAAGAGCAGTAAAAAAAAAGACACTACAGGCGTTGCGTCATCATGGTAACATGCGACGAGATACATGTGCAGAAGCACCTGCGCAATTCGAACTTGGGCTCAAGACAAACTGTAGGGTATCTGTTTGATGTGTAAGAAATAACAGCAATATAGGAGTGTGTCTTCGAATGGTTGGTTTATTAGAAATCTTGGCGTCGACTACTAAGGTCATTTTGCGCCTTTTACACAAGTTATATCTGTACGCAGCCCGGGACAAGCACAAACATCCATGCCCACGGCGGGATTCGAACCCACGACCAGGCGGATCTTAAAATCTAGAAAGCCTACGCCCTAGTCCTCTCGACCACCTAGCCGGCCTGTCTTCGAATGTGGAATGCGATTTTTATAAGGAAGAAATTGGTTTATACCAGTGTTTTCGTCAAACACTGTACATTTTTGTTAAGATTCAGTTCTTTTGTTAAGAGTTTTATCATCTGCGATTGTGTTCACCTACCGTCAGACAGTGAAAATAACTCGAGGCTCTTTCTCAAAGATACACTATACATGTTTAATAGGCTGGTAAAGATTCCTATCATGTTCATAGATTTATAATCATCATCGCATAGTATCTGAATAGTTGCATTTTTCGGCATAACAATCTGAAAACAGTAAATTTTTATAAAAACTGTGTCGATAAGCATGGCAGTATTATCCACCATCTATCCGCATCAAAAAACACTGGGGGAACGGTTAACTGGCTATAAAACTTGAAAAGTAATTTTCTACATTTTTATTAACGGAAAACGATTATCGAATAGTGAAAATAATAAACTGGAACTCACTCGTTTAAACAAATTCCGACTCTTGGTGGAAACCGTCTTATGTAAGATATTTTATGTTAAAAGCAAAAAGCGAGTCACTAAAATATTAGGTAAGTACTCGTAATGGAATAATATTTTAGATTATAGAATTATAAGAAAGATGGCTTGTAAGATATTATATTCCAGTTTTTTTTCCTATTTGCATTAAAAATGTCAAGAATATCAAGTTCTTCCAAGTTGAAGAGAAAAGTTCAGTTTAACAAAAAAAAAAAAGGAATAAATTAGGAATAAATAAAGGAAAAAATTAATTTTTCCTAAATTTTCAAGTATTATGTGGATCTATAATTTACATCAATAGCAATTAATTTTGCCTGATGAGTTCGGCTGTATTGGAAGATTGACTGTAAGGAGGCGGTCAAATACCAGTCGCTTCCATTACTTTCCATTCATCCACGTGGGCCGCCTCCAAGGAAAATGCCACCTTTTCGGCTGAGAAATAAAGGATGCGCAGAAAAATAATGCAAGCGGAGGAAATTGAGTTTCCTCTCTACTTCTCTTAATATCCGGTTGAATATTTTACCGAAGGTTGCTCGCGACAATTTCAATTAACATTCAGAACTGCTTTGAAAGGACGAGGAGGGTACAAATATCTGTTTAATTTGAATCGGAAACCCACCAATAATTAAATTGTATTTAATGCTGTTACAAATTTTTGATTAAGACTTAAAAAAAAAAACGAATTAATTTTAGTATGTATATTTAGCTATCTCTAATCTCTCATCCCTAACAGATTTTCGTTCTATTGAAACTTGGTAAAACGATTTAAAATTGGTGCTTTAGATATTTCTTTTTTTTATTAGGGATGAAACAAAAAGTAACACTAATAGGTATAATAAATATATTAATTTAAAAAACAAAACACTTTTATATTCCTATCTATGGAACCTGATAATCATTTAATTTCTTCGGCAGTGCTGAAATGGATAAAGAATAATTATTTGAGCATTTAGAATTAAAACTTTTGAGAGGCTATCCAATTTTTTATGTAGATAAGTGAATTCATATAATCTCATTAACAAAATATTAATTTATTTTCTTGTTGAATAATTTAAACTTACTCAAATACTGAACCGAATTATTCACTTCTGCTGACCCTCTGCCATCATATAACCAAATACATTGATTCCTGTAATTGAATCCCCCTCTACTGGTTCATTGTTGGACGTTACCTTGGTTTTGTAAATGGGAACCGCAATAAAATTGCGCCTCCTACAGTGCGAGTCAAAATGATAGAGCCAGTCAGAAATGTAGTCATATTGTACTTTATAGATAAACAAGAAATTAATCCTCCGGAGGAAGTTATAGGTAAGTAGCGGAAGCGCTGAGGTCATCTATTTTTACCCTTTTATTTGCACTTTTAACCCCCATACCCCTTTTATTTGTACTTTTAACATAAATACGCGCAGACCTTTTTGGTCCCCTCTAATTTCCGCCGCCGAAACTCCGACCCCAGTCGGCCAATCATGACCATACTAAATAGTCAAGGTGCACATGCCCGTAGTAAGCCACATTCCGAATTTCAACCTTCTAACTCAAAAAATGCGGAAATTATGAAGGTCACGGACAGACGGACAGATAGACGGACGGACATTGTGAAAACAATAAGTAGCTCCATTCTTTCGCTACTTAATAATCTTTTTTGACTGTTAAATATAAAAAAAATTACAAAAGTTCCAATCCCCTCCTTGTTGTCAGTTGAGAACATTTTTCGCCTTTCGGACGTCGTGTCAGTAGCACTTCCACTATCCAACGGCTATCCAACTAAATATTGACATGTTTGTTTGTGTTTCATAACTTTTATTTTGTAAATTGTGAAATGTTTCTAAACTTTTGAAACCAAAAACCCCCGTTTCTAAACTTTTGAAATCAAAAACCCCCGTTTCTAAACTTTTGAAACCAAAAACCCCCGTTTCTAAACTTTTGGAACGGCTATGTAAATTTCAAAAAATCAGTTCTCTTTCATTCTGCAAGCAATTGAAAAAAATAAAAGCCTATATTAAAGCTGGTATATTGGTGCTTATTTAAAATTTTTTTCCGAATTTCCAAGTGTTTTTTTTTCCATTGCCAATCAACACAAACAAGTTGTCACGGTCTTGCTTCAGCGAAGTTTCTAAACTTTTGAAATGTAGTTGTACTAACAACTCTTAAAATCTTCTTTATAATTAAGAGTCTTAAAGATTATTTGTTAATTATATACTATGTGACTGCATGTGTGACTGCTCTACATCATTTTGACCCGCACTGTATATTTCTCGCTCTCAGAGGAAATACGGCATTTTTCCATAAAACAGTCTGATTAACAACCAAGCTTTTTATATTGTCATATGTCCATCATATGGTTATCACATGTTTATCTACTTCTGAAACATCGCCCTTAAGCTGAGACTTCGCTTCATCGGAGCATGTTCGCGGCGAAGCTGTCTGAAAGACTACAGAAGGCTTCACGTTGCACCACTGCTTTTGCCGTTAAAAATCTTTGCAAGTGAAAAAATCATTCGGCAATGGATAGGATGGATGGTGGAAGAATCATTCGAGCATTTGCGTGTGGAGGCAGCAATATACGTTCACGTGTTGTAGTGTGCCAAAACTAGCCCGCCGTATTTTTTTTTATAGTTTCAATTTTTGGCATTTGAAGACTCGATCATTATTCATATCTTACAACTGGAGGTTGTTTATTGTGGTGAAATTATAAAGAATATAAGCTAAAAATATGTCTAATGCTTCCTTTATCACTCTTGAGACATCTCTGCATCGTACTTCCACTGACAACATTTGCGGAACTAACATGCTTAAAATGAACTTATTTTCTGGACTTAAGTATTTCCTAATTTCATTTTTTAATTTTATTAATTTTATTTTATTTTCAGAAATTCAATACCCTCTCAAAGATTGAAATTAAATAAAGCGAATAATTGAAATTTGCCTAAAATTTATATATATTTTTCCAAATTGTAAAAGTTAAACCTTGAAATAGTAAAAAAGAAGGCCTAACTTAAATTATTATGTTTAAATGCGAATGTTTAAAAGAAGCATTGATCTTTCTAACGACAAATTTGATAACATTTGTTCGCGACAGGAAGTTTATCATCATCAAGTTGAAGCACCTGAATAAACATGAGGCAAGGAATTACGAAAATTCTGCAGGCCTAGAAAAGTAAAATCAAATTTCATAATACAAACTTACTAATTAAAAAAATTACTGGCACAATGACAATGAAATTTAAACGACAATATTGAATAATGGAAGATGATATTTGGTGAAGAAATTCGATAATACGTGAGCGCATTAAAAAATAGTGTTATTTTTGTTATTTATGAAAAATCCTAAAAAATACAAATTTTCATTTTATACATGTTGTTTAATTTTTTTTTTATTTTCCTATGTTTAATTTCAACTAAGCTTTTATACAGCTCTTCCCGTAGGAAATAGAATATTAAGGACAAGTGTGCAGTCAAGTCGAATTTCAGTGTCAAATAAGTTGCACTCATAATTTTGTATTAATTTTGTATAAATTTAGAATTAAAGCAGTTGGAAAATAAATATGAAACCTCATAATGAAACATAATATGTCAAATTCACAAATGTAATTAACGATTTTTTGCATGTCTTTGATTAAGGAGAAAGATACCATAAGCGGAAATTCGTGTTTTTAATCAGTTTCTCATTGTACAGGATGAGTTACCGAAAACGAAATTGGCGTGTGTTTTGGCATTTAACTCATTTGTTTGGAAAACTCCGGACTCGTCAACTTGATTTGCAAGGGGAACATGTTATGGTGTAATTAGACGGCATTCGTTGACGCTATATTCCGTAAATCTTCTAAAGAAGCCAGTTGAATTAAAATTTTTACCTTTTTAAATAACTCACGAAAAGAAATTTAACGGTGATAAATCTGGCGACCGTGTGGGCGATTCACTAACGCTTTTCCTTCCAATCCATTGACCCGAAAACTTTTGATCCAAATACCGTCGAGCAGGTAGTGCATAATGTAGACGAGCTCCGTTCTGTTAGAGTACCAACTGAACTTCGAGATAATGCTCATCATTCAGTTAACATTGGATTCCAACAATTTCAGATGTATCTCTGCAGTCAAATTACTAGGGACGCATTAAACTACATCTATACAAAATGAGTTCAACATTCTCTAAGGTGCTAGAGACATATTTCCACAATGCGAATGGCGTTAGATCGATGTGAGTTTCATCGACTTTAATGTAGTGGAAAGGACTCTTGGAGTGCTTTCCACTCCATAAAACATCAATGCAAAGTGTCCAATATTTCTTCAGAAAGAAGTATTATGTTAAGCTTAAGCATTATTAAAGCTGCTTCCAACAATGTAAATGATTTCAGTTCGATGCGAGTTATGTTTATGTAAAGGAAGGCACCTGTGGTAATAAAAAGGACCAACGGAGCGACATGCCAAGAAAAGCTACATTTTTCGTGTGGAAGCTGGAAGTGGTGGTCATTTTCAAAATTTGCTATGAAGTAATGTAAAGGTGCCATTTTGTAAATCATAGTTTATATGAAGCAAACAAACTCAGAAGTAATGAACTGAACTTAAAATATTATTTAATAATGGACTTTCAAATGGTATGTCGTTAAACACATGAAAAATGTAAAATATTAAGGATGAAAGATACAACTTGAAGTTCTTTTAGGATTAACATTAGGTGAACGAAAATAGCCAATTATCATGTTCCCCTTGCAAATAATGGGATTTTTATTAAAATTTGCATCTCAGTTTAATATCTCCGTTTTCTGTACAAAGGAAGTTAAGTGCCATAAAGCATGTATGTTTCGTTATCGGTGAACTATCTTGTTTTTAGACTTTCTACAGAGTCTAAAAACTTTTAAGTCAAAACTCTACAATGATAGAGGATTATAAATTCAGTAATTTTGAGATGGTGAGCTAATAATTGGAAATGGATATTTCAGGCGTCAAGAAATCTTTCTGCGAGAGGATGTAACTGCAACATGACGGTGAGCTGCTCACTGATGTTGTTGTCTCGAGAATCTGGGCATAAGATTAGAAGGGGAGGCTCTGTCCCATGGCCACGCGATCGTCAGATCTCACTCCACTGTTAATTTTTTCCTTATCTTCTGGTTTTTTTTCCAATGGGGGCACAACAAATCTAACCTCAGCAGAGTCTAATGCTACATGATTGTCATGGTCCAAGCTGCTTGTGTCCTTGTACAAAATACAACAAGGATAGTCGAAAGAGTGTGGCATGAGTGTGAAAGTCGCGCGATGCAGTCGACGAAAAAGACAAACCGCGGCAATGAAAAGTCACCTGACTATTATAGTCTGAGCAACTATTACTTTCAGACGAACTATTTCTTTTTTGAAATTTTTACTGCAAGAGATATTATAAAAGATATTGAAAGTGTAGTTTGAAAAATTCTTTTTCTCCTAAATATTACCATTATTATTAATTAATAAAGTTATAAGAAAAAAATAATAAAATGTATGCTAATGTTAAGCTATTTCATTTTCTATTTAAAATTCGCTTGTTTTGCATTGAAATTTGTGTACCGATACCAGAAAGGCAGTTGATCGCGTGTATGAAAGGCGTTATTTTACTTATATAGTACTTTATATTCAAATATATTCGTTTAGGAAAAACAAGAACAGGCAAAGTAACTTTTGACGTCGAGCTCACTTTTAAAGGGTCGCATAAAATATATATAATATGCATTTTTTTTAGAAATACCAAATACCATCTAGTATAAGAATGACTCTAGCCATTCAAAGAAACCTGAATTCCATTAATATAATAAAAATCTTTTAGGCAAACTGTAAAAACAAAGTGCACACTTTGAAGAAGAAATAAGCGAAGGCACGATCTCAGTCTATAATATCTTGTCAAATATTTATTTATACGTATATCACATTTTCCAGTTAATTTAATATTATCATTACTTTTTGTAATGTAGCTACTTTAGATTTTGGATGGAGAATTTTATTATGTTTTCCTATATAATTTGATGTAGTAAATTGTAGAAAAGAAAGGAGAACGACGAAATTACCTATACATAATGATCGTTGGGCACGTGCTCTGTAACCTTTTCCTTCTCAGAAAAAAATATCTCCGCCATTGAACAGAGTGCACTTCCGTAAATAGGACAATGTGCAAAGAAAAGTTGGAGCGCCATATAATCAAGAAACTTAATCTTTATTGTTATTATGCACAGGGAAGAATTATGAAAGGCGGCGGGCGGGCGGCTGCTGCACCTCTCGAAACGTTTCCCCTTTCAACGGCGAAGAACCAAGGAAAATCGAACGCCACCTTTGCATTGGAAACGTTCCAAAAATGTCTTAAATCGCATAATATACTCAAAGCGAGAGAGAAGCTTGCCGATAAGATTGAATTTAGATCACCAAAGTTATAATAATAAACGTTCGATTCCTAGATAATTTATAATATATTATATGGTAATGAAGTGCATTAAATCTCATGAGCGAAGTAATTCTCAGTATTATAACACTAATCTTGAACGTTAAGGGCTCAATAAGTAAAAACTATTTCAAAAAATATTTCTTCAGAATGTGAATTATTAAATGAGAGAATCAAGCGGTTCAGAAATAAAACATCCCAATTGGGTGTAATCCTATAATGCATAATTAACTTTTAATTAACATTTCGATAATTTACAAGTTTGGAAAAACTTTTACCAATATAAAAAGGTCATTTTTCTCAGCCGTAACTTTCTCGTCGGTATGAAAAGTTTTCTTTAATTTTCCACACCCAATTATTATATAGCATTTTGAAAAGGTTAACTCCGAAGACATCTTAAATGCATTTCAGATTAAATGTTAAAGGTTAAATTCTCCAATATAATAATAAGTTTCTAAATTTCTAAAATTTATTATCTTAGAAACACCGGAGCAGTCATTTTGACTGTTTTTCGTTTTAAAAAAACTGTAACTTAGGACCTGTTTAAATTATTGATTTCCGCTTTTAGGACTTTTATTATTTAATGTTGTTCTCTCAAAATATCAAATTAGGTAAGATTTGAATATCATGTTTTTTTATATACAGGGAGATTCAAAATTCTACTATGCATTTATTTTATAACATAAACTAACCAGACCGGGTTTAAATGCAAGAAAACTCCAATTGCAAGAAAACTCAAAACGCAATTGGAGGCTGTGGTATGATCAATTTCTGGAAACTGGGTGTCTTTGTAAACGAAGAAGCACGGGAAGGCCACGTGTAAGTGAAGAAAAGGTGGAAGCAATAAGGGCCACGTACAAAGCAGCCCGCAGAAATCAACTCGTAAAGCTAGTTGTGAACTGCAACTTCCACAAACAACTGTGTAGCGCGTGTAGAGGAGACCATTGAATTCGTAATGCTCTCGGACTATAATAACAGCAGACATGCTAAAAGGAGTTTGGGATGAGATTGACTATCATCTTGAGATCTTCCGGGTGACTCGAGGGAGTCACTTAGAACATTTGTAATGCTAACTAAAATCAATAAATATTTTAGTTTTCCTGCCTTTTAAACCCGGTCTGGTTAGTTTAGTTTATGTTATAAAACAAATACATAGTAAAATTTTGAAATGCCGGACATCATTTTGAATCACCCTGTATAGATAGTTTGAACTGTTACATTATAACTCGCATCTATTACTTTAATTACTGCTAATTTAAAATTTTTGCTTGCTTCTCAACGTCACTGAAGAAAATGTTGCTAGTGCATGGCGTATTTTCCTCGATAAAGCAATAAAGACCTGCAGGAAATCTGAGGCGACTAGGACGGGCATACAGAACTGGACTATTTCATTAATAAGCTCAATGAATTCATTGCAATGCTATATGCGAATAACTAAGCTCAATGCATTCATTGCAATGCTATATGCCAATAACTTAGCTCAATGTATTCGTTGCAATGCTATATGCCAATAACTGAGTTCTATGACTACGAACTTCTTTGGTCAAAATGTGGGACCTCCAATGCTATGAGCGAACACATGTTTGAAAAAATTACGCGTTATCTGTAGGAAAGTGCTTCCTGTGCTAAAATCATATGAAAATCTAATTGCAGATGAGCAACTATTCTCAAGAAAAGCAAGGCGTAGTTTTAATCAATATATAGCGAATAAACCAGATAAATTTATTCAGTCTAATGTTCAGTCTAAACGTATGTATAATGTATTCCCATATCTGGGAAAGGATGAATATCGCCCCGCTAATGAAAGTTTACCAGAGAGGGTAATCATGCATTAGATGAACCGTTATTTCAACACTGGAAGGAACAGTGCCACATATAATTTTTTTACCCAAATGAAGTTGGCCAAGAAACTAAAAGTAAGAAAATCAGCCTTGTAGGAAGAGCAATCCCCGATTTCATAAAACAATTCAAAACATAACTGCATGAATCCGCAGTGGTCAAACATGACGACGTCACACATTGCACATGAATTCAAAACGAATAAAAATGTCATGATACTTAGCTCTCTGTCACACACTCCAGATAGTAATTAGTTATCATAAGTATTTCATTATTTTTATTTATTGTTGTTTATTATTATTTATACAAAACAGTCAAAATGACTGCTGCGGCACTTATATGTATGGGGTATTGTCCGGTGTTACTAATGTTAACTCCTTCTGAAATACAGGGTGATTACAAAAGAACTTCACACTTTTAAAAATTTATTACCTCAAAGCTATTCAGAATATAGACACACCACATACGGATTCTTAAAGAAAAACTCTTGAAGTTTGTTGTGACCAGTTAAAGATGTTCAATATGCCCCCCTGTCGTGACACGGCATACATCAATGCGGTAGCCGAATTCGTCCCGCATCAACATGTCTCCATCAATCCCACGTATCGCTACCGTAATGCGTTCTTTCAGCTCATCTAGGTCACGGGGAAGGGGTAGGGTGAAGATCTTGTCCTTTACACACCCCTATAAAAAGAAATCACAAGGTGTGAGGTCGGGGCTCCGCGATGGCCACTTTGCAAATTCCAGGTTATTGTTTGCTCGACCAATCCACCGCTGTGATTTCTTTTTATGGGAGTCTGTAAAGGACAAGGTCTTCACCCTACCCCTTCCCCGTGACCTAGACGAGCTGAAAGAACGCATTACGGTAGCGATACATGAGATTGATGGAGACATGTTAATGCGGGTTTGGGACGATTTCGACTACAGGGGGGCATATTGAACATCTTTAACTGTGTCACAATAAACTTCAAGAGTTTTTCTTTAAGAATCCGTATGTGGTGTGTCTATATTCTGAATAGCTTTGATGTAATAAATTTTTAAAAGTGTGAAGTTCTTTTGTAATCACCCTGTACACGCATTCGGTATTAATCTTTAACAAAACAAATTAATGAGACTGGACCTGTTTGAAAATTCTTGTGAATAAACGTATAACCATAAACTGTTTGTGGAAAGAAATTTCTAGCTTGAAATCTTAACAAAATTTATATAAGTGATAAATATTCATATGCTTTTTTATATCTTAAAGGTAAGATATCAGAAAACTGGTAATATTTCTTGAAAACTGATATCATTTCCTCCATTTCTCTATGAGCATTAGTCGTCAAGCTATATCCGCTGAACAGGATGTGTACAAGCTAGTAAAGCGTTGGTCCCACGTGCGCAAAAACAAGGGCAGAAACCAAAAAGCAAAAATATTTCAAGACGTCATATCTTTGTAGGCTATGACTCTACCGAAACTCGAAAAAACAGGAGCTTTCCTGTCGGGCAGAAAGACGAAAGCAGGAAGTGGCGTCAAAAATTGTTCTGCCTTGTTCCGCCGTTGGTTTTACGCATATGGGTACCAGGTTGAACTATTTTTCATCGGTAAGGGCAGAAAAGCTACGATCTTTTCAGACGTCTGGGAGAGAATGGACTTTCCATACCACGTGGTTAAGTGGTAATCAGATATTTCTACCAGGAAGTTTTAGTATCTATCCATGTGTAGTAAAACCAGAATTGCATCACCAAGCGTCGCTCCTCATCCGCAGCTATTTGGCAAAACGACAGAAATTTGTTGTGCCCCATCCAGTCTATTCTCCGGATTTAGCATCAACAAACTATTTCACAGATTCCAAACTTCTTCGTTGACCGTCATCACAGAAAGCACATAGCAGGAAGAATCCAATAACGAAAGAAAAGTTGAAAACGGTTTATCGCCATGTAAAATAAGTAATAAAGCCTTTATAGTAAAAACTCTTAATTTTTTTTTAAACACCCCACGCAGATAAGATTTAGTCTTAACTAAGATTCTTAAGAACTCCAAGCCGTTAAAAGCGACGATAAATCTACCAGATTAGAAATTGGGATTACATAAAATTTAAATCGACTATAAAAGAAAATAAGTACAGAAAACTTTCCAAATGAAAACTGAGAAGACTATTTTTCTTTTAAAAGTTAATATTTTTAAGAAATAAAATCCGTCGCCTAAATTCTCGTGGAGTTGGCCCGTTTTTTATTCACACAGTTGTTAACAGAAAATTTCCCTTTCAAACGAGGTTTCTATTTTTAATACGCATCTTTTTCTTCTATTTGATTTTCTTAAATTAAATCCAAACCCCCTTTCTTTCTTCTGGTTTCAAGTGTTGGGTCTTTTGTTTAGTTTTTCCCCTCTTTCTTTTTTCTTTCTGGGTGGAAAGGGGTTGAAAAAGAGGGTCCATAATTAAACTTCTTTTGTCTCATACTTGGGAATGTCACGAGGCAACGCCAAATGAAACCGGTGCAGCAATGTTATCTCGGAGCACCAGAAATGCCATCAGCAGAAAAGAAGCTTTTTTTATACCGTCTTATTACCTCGAGAGAAAGTTTAGGATTTCGTTATATTTAAGCTGATATTTTTTGGAGACAAGGGTAAGATTATACTTTATTCCCTTTTCATTTGGTCGATGTAACTGGATTTTAGAATGTTTAATCCTAAATGAAAAAGGTAAAGTTATGTGCCATATATTGGTTAATTATATAGCGCGAGTTCTTAATCATAAATTTCAAGTGACTAGAATGTCAAAATTAATTCAAGGTAAAGGCTATTTCTGGATAGTAATCTTCCGTCTGTGATAAACTATCTGCATGAATGAAAAATTATATAAATATTATTTGAATAAATGCATCGAAGGAATAAGATAAAAGCATAATTATTGAATGGAAAAAATCAGTTTTTTTTTTTAAATTTAATGCTAAACTATAAAGTGAATAATTATTTTTTTCATGTAATGCTTATTTATTTATTTATTTTGAAAAAGATGATGAGAATAATGGAAGAAGACAACAAAAAAGATTCTATAAAGGATTGTTTTTAAACTGGAAAAGAGACCAGATAAAGAAGTGTAATGAAGGAAAAGGGAAAGAAATGTGGCAGAGAGAGAGAGAGAGAGAGAGAGAGAGAGTACTATTGATATGTGGATTCTCTGGAAACCGCGCCGATCGAAGGTGAATCATTGTCATTCATTGTGACCTGGAAGTTGAAGCTTCATCCATGTGTTAAAAGCATACCTTCCACTTTTTTTTTATAAGCTCTGCGTTTGCTTTCGACTTTGGGTGACATTTTCATAGCCTTTCGGACAAGTTCAAGCACTCGCCCAAAGAGTCGTTTCGGCATTAAATGATGTCATTTCACAAAGTGAACAGTGATTTGGCTCGGACTTCGGACATTCGGAAGAAAAGCCTAGACGTCTAATCACTGGCACCCTTGACACCTAGCTCGCTTTTCACGGAATTAGACGCGGAAATCTCATCGGAAATACTCTTGAAAATTTTCCAACAATTTTTCCATCAATCGTCTGAGAAGAAGAAAATACGATTAACACTTAAGAAACAGAATTTTGAAAATAATACTGGAAAATCGTCTTGAACCACATAGCAGTTTGAAAAGCATTACCCTTTACATTGGTCATTTTGCTTTAATAAAAATATCCCGCTACTAAAAACGCTACAAAATCTGATATATGAATCGCTTATAAAAAAAAAGAAAAAGAAAACTATGATATATTATAATTAACAGTACATATTCATAATCCAAAAATGAATTCTATTATAAAAAGAAAAGTTCCTTCAAATATTGCATTTCTAATCTAATAATTTAGATTTTAAAGCCTAATTCAAATCTAATTGAAGTTTTGTATTAGAAATATTATTTGTAAAACTCAATTTGTAATTCAGATTAAGAAATCATATATGAAGAATCAAATATATGATCTTGAGATTTTTAGTAAGAAGGTGGTCCAAAACTGACCTGGTCTTTTATTTCTAATAGTTTTTGTAATTCCATTATTGACATGGTTCGACATTACACGAAAGGTTTCTACGAAACTGGGATAAGTAAGCTTACAAAACACTTTCTTCAGTTTTCTGGAAGTAAAACACTTTCTCATTCCATTTCGTATAACTCTTTCGTCTGATGTTGTAACCATGGCAGGCTTTTAACTCCTCATTCTTCTCTCCCAAAATCTTTTTCTATAGTACAAGCAGAGAATGATGGTTTTTTCTATGGTGGTCTCATGGAGAGAATGAACTGTAATTTCTGTCAGTGTTTGTTGTCAGTTTACCGTATAGACCAACTTCCAATCCCCTTTTTCATAGTAGCAAATCCATTTTAAATGTTACGACTGTAGTCACAAGGCAGCCAACATTGACTGTCAACAAAATTGACTGTCAACATATCGACGTAACAATCGAAGATTTGTGAGTATATTGCCAATTTAACCTTTTTTTCATGCGCTTGCCTTTTGTTGGACATTTTTAATAAAAATTATAGGCGCATTTCTGTCAGTGTTTGTTGTCGGTTTCAATTTGGACCAACTTCCAATTCCCTTTTTCATAGTCTTGCAGAAGATACATCCTGCTAGTCAGAGTCCTGGTCGATTCCTTCTCGGTGCGGCTTTTGGAATTCCAGAAATAAGAGGCATTTATGGTATGACGATCTTCCAGAAACTCAGCAAGAATAACACCAATAAGGCCCCAAAATACGGTTACCTAATGGGATGGCCTTGAATATTTAGCGTGGGAATTAATTTTTGTATTTTTCAATCCATGCTTCAACGCTTGCCTTCCGGAGTATGGTGGTGACTCTTGTTTCGTCCACTATTAAGAGATGCTTGAGAAAGTAATCTCCTAGCAGCGAAAATGTTAAGTGTTGAAGCCAGTTCTTTCTCTTTGCTCCTATTGCTCCGTATGAACTCATTTTTCTGCTCTTCTTGTCATACGCGGTTCATTTTCGGTGAGAGATCGGGGCTTGATCATTGTGTCGCTTCATGACAACGCACGTCCCCATTCTGCTGGTGTCACTCAAAACCTTATTCAAGAATTCGGTTGGGAGTAGTTCGATGACTCGCCGTACAGCCCACATCTCGCACCTTCTGACTACCACTTGTTCTTGAAATTGAAGCGTGATTTTGAAGGAAGGCGCTTTGACAGCGATGACGACATAAAAAACGGTGTTCAGCAGTGGCTGTCTTCACTGGCGGCATCTTTCTATGAAGAGGGCATAGAAAAGTTGGTTTCCCGCTATGACAAATGTCTGAATAACGGTGGCAACTACGTAGAAAAATAGTTTAAGAAATGCTCTTTGACGTAAAAATAAATTTTGTTTTGAAAAAAATGTTTTTATATGGTTTTTTTTCAAAACGGTACTTACTTTCTGGACACGCCTCGTATTATTAGAGATTTGGAGTTTGCGGTGTCATGAAGAGCAACTCAAAAGGTTTCGAAAAAGAATATTCTTTTGTTGCAGGTGTTAAATAATTAACAAAGATGTAAACAGCACAAGAGAGGGATCAGCGTGGTAGGCTGAAACGGAATCACCGCGATCTCCAGACATAATGATCTTCTTAAACATCTATTTCACCAGAGGGAAAATTTTATCATCGAAAAACACCATACTACTTACGTTGAAGCGAAAAGGGGTTTTTACAGGGATCAGCTATCAGCAATACTCTTTTTGCTACGTTGCTTTCTCCTATCTTTGGGCTAAAGTTAAAATTTAAAATGAGAGCATTTGTTGATGACGTCATTCTTACTAGATCTTACGCCCCAGATGAATATTCCACCTTAGAGCGAGATATTGAGTCAGATGTTAATAAGATATAACAGTGGTTTGAAGCAAGAGCTATGAAAATTAACCCGGATAAGATGTCGATTCTCAAGATTGCAAAGGTTAACAATAATAACATCGCAACTGTTAAAATATTAGGAGTGGTTTTTGATAACTGTTTAATATTTAGTCAACAGTTCTAGGAAATTCTTAGGACTGCGAATCGCCTTACCTTTCTAGTTTATAAACTTCGTAGAACTTTATCAAGAAGGGAAATGCTTACCATCCTGAAAACCAAAGTTATCCTAAGACTTACCTATGCCATATTAGTATGGAAGCCTTTGAATAAATATACCATGGTGAAATTGGAAGTAGCTTTTAATAAAATTATTCGTGTGGCTTTGAACTTACCGGGGCGGCAATCTATTACTGCTGTTTGCAATGAAATAAAAATTTTGAGTTTTACATCGCTAATTAATTTTATACAGCTTAAAAACTTGCGAAGGCTTTCGTCAATAAATTACATCCAGCCCATTTTATATATGCTTGGCTTAATAAAACTGACACAGCTAGGAGATCTACACGACTATTACTCATTCCTCCAAAAATCATCCCTGTTTGGAAGGAACGCTATTTTCTTTACAACACGATCCAAGTTTGGAATAATCTGCCAGAAGATCACCGTCAAGACGTTATTAATTGCCGAATCCCAGATTGTCGAGATCATCAAAGACATATACAGAATATCTTATGGACGTGGATTTTTAATACACAGCGGAACTTAATCCTAATACTATTGTGATAACAATAATAATAATAATAATAATAATAATATTGTTTCTGGATTTCTTCCTGTGGGGTTGTGTTAAAGATATGGTCTAAGGAACACCTGTATGAGATTTTCATGATCTTCGCCAGAAAATTGCGGAAGCCATCAATGCAATTGCACCGGATATGCTACAAAACACATGGACTGAGATTGAATATCGACTGGACATTCTACGAACTCAACATAGAACGGTGTACATAACCAATACAGAACTTTTTGAGTTGCTCTTCAGACACTGCAAGATGAAAAGCTCTGGGACTATCAGTTTCCTTATAATTAATATTTGAAATCAGGGATGTTTCATGTGGGCATGAAATAACTTTACAAGCAGTTATTTGCAGAAATACTATCTTTCCAACGAAAGAATGTGGGAAAGGTAGCTAGGTCTTACCTGAATAAGTATTAAATAAATCTCGAACAGACACACTAAATATTTCAAATAGGAAAATCCAAATTTTTTTTGTTTGACAGACGCATCTCAGAATGGTTTAAATTCAAAGGTTACAAATCATTATTTTTATGGTGGCAAGAAAAAGACTAACTGTAAAACACACTCAGAAATATACTCCATATTGATTAGGTCAAATCTTGACGTTAACTTGATCCATTTACACTTTTTTTAATACTCATTCTACTTATTCGATGATAATTTAGGCGCCTTGGCTCGAAATAGCCATAATTTATTAGTTTTATAATTTTACAACAGAATTGGTAGAAGAAATTGACGATGATTTTACGATGATTTGTCGTACGAAATGTTCAATATTATTTTAAATCGGTCATTATCCATTATAGCATTTATTATGTGCTGTCGGACAAGAGTCATTGCCTTTCCTCAGCGACAGTCGGGTTCTTAACATCTAACTGCCCATGAAGAAAACGATGACTGGAAGCACTCAACCGGAAGTGTCTCCTGCCACATGCACTACAGCCAGAATGCCAATTTAAAGGTTTCCTCCCTTCCCAGTACCACTCACCCTCTTTCTGAAAAATAACGGAGGAAAATCGGGTTTTTGCTCTGAACGCAATATTCGTCTCTCCTTGCCAAACAGCCGAGCAACCTCTTTGCCACCTCCTCCTCCTCCCTCAACCCGCCCCCCATTTACTCCGTGGTCTTTCGCCAAAACTTCCTTCTCCTCTCTTTATTTTCACAATTTATCACTGCACTCGCTCTATCCTCACTGTTAAAAATGAAAAAAAAGAACAGGAAAGAAAAATGGGAAAGAAAATGTGGCTTCTTATGAAAGGTTTTTCCTATATACAAAGGCCTCAGCCGACCTAAGTGATATCGATAAGAGAACAGAAAGATTTAAGAAAGAAAATAAAAAGAAAGGTCTCCTTTAATAAAATGTGATGAACAAGATTTTAATCTGAAATTCTTTGTAAAGCGTTGCCCATATATCAAACTAGCTCCACAAAAAATGAAATAAACATGTGCATTATTCCGATAACAGAAGATGGGAGAAAAAGTATTATATAATATTTTTCTTTACAGATTTCTATAATTTTAGAGCTTCTACTATAAATTTAATACATAAATGAAGAATAAAATTCGGGATCATATTATAAAATAAGAAATTCGTTATTAATCTGCTTAACCATTGAAAAATTCAATATGAAAATTTTTTTTTTCATGATATAAAGTTAAAATAAGGGCTCTTAAATATTTGGCGTAATAAATTCTGAATCCGTATCAGCAGCGATGTAATTTAATGAATGTCCGAATACATTATATACTTTTGGTGAAAAGATAATAAATAATGAAGAGATTTGTTCAAAATGTTGATTGAGGTGATAAATAATTCAACTCGGAATTTCTGAATAATTTGAATTCCACGGAAATTTGAATGTAAATCCTTCTATTAATCATTTCATGGAATAAACTGCAGCTTTTATGGCAATTAAGAACGATTTAATAAATTCTAGCCGCTTTCCTTGTATTTTTACAACATTCGGGATACAAAATTTATACATAATACCTAATAATCAGAATGAATGGATGATAAATCGTGATTAAATAATTCATTGCATATAAATTAAGTTGCATTTGATATTATCTTGATTTGTACATATTACTGAAACAATTATTTTCTGCCGAAACAATGTATGAATATTTTAAAATTTTAGGCTAAAGTTAAGACTTTGAACTTACTAACTAATAAAAAGATAATTATCCAATTTATGTTAACGAACTGGTTAATAATTATAAAGTTAAGGCACAGTATAATCCGCTTAAGTCGACATGTCAGGGCACCATGAAAATTGTTCGACTTATACGACATTTTCAAAACGAGGCTGGATTAAGGTTCATGTGATTATTGGTACCACATTATTTAAATAAAACTGGAAACTGATTATTCTGTAGCTTTATTTATTATATGGACAATTTATTTGCTGAAATAAGAAGAAATTTTTGAAGATCTTTGACGGAAAGATATTCAATTCTTTAGCAAGATCAGTTTTTTTTTTAAATCGAAGAATCCTGTAGACGGTCAGAACAATAGTGCAATTTCACTTCCATTGTTAATGGATTCAACTTACGTTTCCTCGAGTTTTGGATCATGATTTCGATGAAGATTTAGATTAGAATTTGACGAATATGCTTTACATGTTCTTATATATGGTCTCATTTCTACTTACTTACTTACTTACTTTTCAAACCCGCTTATCCGTTAGGGTCGCGGGGGCAGCAGCCCTATGGAGGATTTCCAGCGATCGCGATCTTCCGCCATACCGTGCATGTCCTCCCTGGTAATACCCAAGCGACTCGAACCGAGATTCTCCATGTAGTCTAGCCACCTGGTTCTAGGCCGACCCCTTGGTCTCTTACCCACCGGTTTGGAAAATAACAACTGCCTAGGAAGACCAGTTTGCGGCATCCGTATCACGTGGCCATACCAGCGCAACTGAGATCTCTCAATGCGGAGAAGTAGCGGCTCAACACCTAAAAACTCCCTTATTGTGCTGCTGTGCACTCTATCTAGTAGGGTAACACCTGCCACACCTCTCAGAAATCTCATTTCGGCCGTTTGTACCCGCGATCGCACTCTTTTGGTCATTACCCAAGCCTCATGACCATAGGTGATAATGGGGACAAATATAGATTTGAAGACGGAGAGCTTGGCTTTGTTACCCAGCTCGCGTTTCGTTACCACGGATCGCCACAGTTCGCATCTGCACCGACCCGAGCATCCAATTCTTTCTCCTGCCGTCCATTACTCGTGAATGCAATCCCGAGATACTTGAATTTCTCCACCTGTCTCAATGAGGCTCCCCTAACATGGAGAGCGCACTGAGCAGGCTGTCTTGAAAAGACCAGAACCTCAGTTTTAGCCACACTGATCTTCATCCCAGCTTCTTCACATTTGGCTGCAAACCGGTCTAGTGCATGCTGAAGGTTCGTGCGAGAAGACCCAAGGAGGACAAGATCATCAGCAAAGAGCAACCTCTCCACCAGGCAGTCACCCACACAAACACGCTCATCGCCTCGGCTTCCCCTGTCTATCCAGTCCATAAAGATAATGAACAAGAGGGGCGACAGTACGCACCCTTGGCGGAGTCAAACACCCACGGTGAACGGTCTTGACTTAATGCCATTTATCCGGACACACATCTCAGAGCTTTCGTACAGAGACATGATAGCAACCAGTAATTGCCCATCCACTCCATACTCTTGCATCACTTGCCAGAACTTCTCCACTTGTCTCATTTCTAAAACAACCTAAATTGTTACCATTGGCTTTGTTTTAATCTGATTGGTCTCAGTTCATGTAATCCGATTGATGTTGTTCATCCATCAAAGAATTATCAAGTGCATATCTGATACGTTGATTTTTTTTTCAATTTTTTTCCCTAACGTTTCTTCCCTAAAATCTATTTGACTTATTCGGAATTAATAAAAAAATACTTCGACTAAACCGACGAAATTTGCATTACAAATTCATATAGGGGCATGGATTGCAAATTTATTTCGATTTAAGCGGAATTTTGACTTAACCGATTTTGACTTAAGCAGATTATACTGTATTAAAATGATTTGCGAATAAATCAATAGTCTTAGATAAAAACCACCAGTTTTAAAACCTATCGAATGTGGAACCGCCTAGAATATTTTCGAACATCCCGGAAACAGGGACTCTGAGTAAAATTAAAGAGTTCTGAATAATTAAATACTTATAACGATTAATATCTCGTTTTGTTTAATTATCCACTTAAATTTCAGTCACAAGACATAGCTACTTAAGACTCAGAAAGTTTGTCTACTTTTGCATATTAAATAACTGGTTAAGTTCCATTGTAAATAGTGAAGGGGTAGGGTGTTTTTTAACATTTATTATTATTATTTTTTATGTTTCCTTTTTCATTGTTGGGGTTTTTCTCATTTTTGTAAATAAATTGATTGTGGAGAAAAGATATTCTAGACTCGTCATTTTACTCGTACATCCCACGAAAGAGGTTTAAACGCAAAATTTCATACGTAAAATATTCTCAGTCGATCACGAATCCAATGATACAAATTTTGAGTACAATTTACAGGATGCTTAGAGACGGAAGGGTATGACCATACAAAAAAAATACGGATATTGTGTACATAAATTAAGAATTACTTTTAACGCACAAGGAATATTGCAGCGAAACCAATAGAAAAGTTAATTACGCTGGTGTATTTTTTTCGTCCACGTTATTGGTGGACTGCTTAGAGCTGTCACGAAACGATTGCAGCAGTTTGTTCAGGAATCAATGACTTTGATGTAGAGCAGTTTTCTTTCAGTGATTAATTTCGTCGGTATTAGGAACATAATGAGTGAAGGAAAAAAGAAAAATTGCCAATTTCTTCCTGCTAATAAGGACTGGGGAAATATCGCTCTCTTACAAGTTGTGAGCGAGCCTACATCACTTGGTAAACGATTTAGTTCACCTCATCTCCTTTTCATTAACGAATTCGTATGACTAGGAGTAGTTCTTTGCCCCAATAATATTCTTATGAAGAAAATTCACGTAACATTCCATACTCTTAATAAACATCCGGAATTATCAAAACGTCTTCTTTATTTCCAGCGTTATTCGATATCCACAGGGCACAAAACGAAACTCATTTCCACCAAAAGAGGAAAGTCAATAAACAAAACGTTCCTGGACGAGGTTTTTAGAACCGCACAAAGGAAAGTAAACGCAATTTTGCATCCATAAAAATAGCAGGATGTGGTGAGTTACTTAATCAGCTGGAAAATTTGAACCGCCTTTCCTTGGGAAATCCTTCAAGGAAAGTTAATGAAACACCTTCTGTCTTCCTAGCTGGCAAGATATCTGATACGCTTTTGTTTCACGTCTTGAAGCATGGAAGTTGGGAAGGAAGACAAAAGAAAGTAGCGAAGCTACAGTTGTTGAAAAACCTTTTTTTCCTTAGCCTGAATCTATGTTTTCTAGCTCTAAAGAAGATCTGATAGCTTCAATTAGAATTGGATGTATTTTTTAAAATTAACTCTAGAACGTGTTTTCAATTATTTTGATGCATATGCAGTTCGCGTGTTGTACAAAATGCTTTAAATTTAAAATGGTTTACATTTAAATCGAGCTATTCTAAAAACTCCCTTTGATAAATTTAAAGCATGTCGTTGGATGTAAAAATTACATTTATTTTTATGATCAAAAATAAATTTATGAAGCGCTTCAATTGATTTTGTTCAGTTCATACGATGGAAATAATATTGATAGAAATACACTTTCTTTTGATCAAACAAATGATTCATCAATTCTTTCATTAAGTGACTTACCAAAATTACCTTCTCTCATGTTATCTAAAGATTATTGAAACAGTATTTTGGTTTTGCGTATGCCATAATGAAGATGGTTTCATATGAAAGCACATTTTTCTCTTTTAATTATACAAATGTACTTGTAGTGAAATAGAGATTTGAAACCAATCAAAGAATTATCACGATTTTTTACACCCACTATATTTGGAAAAGTTTCCCGAGAAATATACAGGATCAACATAAAGTCTTTACCTGATACAGAAAATAATAATAAAAAACTATATCAGATAAGTACACACGGTTTTTTGTATTATGATCTCCATCTCAAAAAGTTTTTAAACTACTGGTAAGGTAAGAGCCGAAGCGATATAAGTGAAAATGGCGTCTATGAGAGAGGAAGCTCAATGCGTTCTGAGTACCAACAATGGGCAATTTATCAACCATGGACCACGTTCTCCGCAAATAATACCTTTAGACTTTAACCTTTATTAAGGATAAAGTGTTTGCTACACCGGTCCTCGATTGAACGCATTAAAGGCAAGAATAACAGACGGTAAAGGATATGCTGGCAAATACGTGGTGAGAAATTGAATATTGTCTGGATGTTCTCAGAGCTACGAAAGGTGCACATGTTGAAGTGTACTAATGATGTGAAGAAACACTTATTGAGATGAAGAAAATAATACAAAAAACCGTATGTATCTATCTGACATAGTTTTTTGTTATTAATTTTCTTTATCAGGAAAAGACTTTATGCTCACCCTGTATTCTTTTCAGTCAGATAAATTAATCATGACGTTATATTTATTGTTGGGTGTAATCAAAAGAAAGACGTATGAAATTATATATTTGGCTGAAGTACAAAAACGTTTCTAACTTCGTGTGGCATTTTTTATGACGCTCAGATGCTGGAGTGGTGATTTTTCAATGTAGGAAATCGATGAGTAGCAGAAGCACAATAATTTGTCCGTTTTTGAGCCACGAAACCACTCAACTGACTACGAATGATTTCACATGAGGATTTCAAAAAGGCTTCCCTCAGCGTTTCATACGTTTCCATAGTGTCCAAAAGCTCGACCACATAACTAAATTCATATGGATTTTCCTTCCCGTAAGTTATAATTCATCTCTCACTTACAAATGTCAAATAAAGTAATTTTTTTTTGAAAAATTCATATTTTAGTTCGATTAAAGCGACTCGCTCTATCACGAACAGTAAGTAGTATATCTCTCATTTTATTAAACATGAATTTCTAAACTGCATGTTTTTCCTTCATGACTAGAAATATTTAGAAATGGCTATTTCTAGTTATTTAATTATTACTTGATTGATTTGAATATGTATTTTTATCGTTATATAGAAAGGAGGTTCAATAAATAAGGTAACGAGACCTCTCATTGCGTAAATTTATCCAATGCCCTTAATGTACAACAGTATGGCCTTTGTACGAATTATTTTTGTACATATTTTTCATGCTTGTCTAAAAATTTGCTTCAACGGTATACTAAGGTATCTATGCCAACAGGTTAGTATGAAGCTCCTGAAACCACAACACGACGGCTTACTGAACTTCTTCGTTGGTTGTGAATTGTCTCCTATCCAGGTGTTTCTTTAATGGTACAACAAATGAAAATCATTCGATGTCCGGATCAGGCTATAACGAGGATGGTCCACTATCTCTCACCGGTAATTCCGTAACAAGTCAGGCGTACTGTTGGCCAAGTTGGGTTGGGGTCTCCTGTAGAAGCCCCCTGCCGAGCAAATCACAGGTCTAAAAGTTGCATGGTCAGGATTGCTGTGAATATCAATAGAAAAAAGGTCCAGGAGTAGCAAAACGGTAGAGGATTAATAAGCCAACGCATTTCGAAGTAATTTCATCATCGCCCCAAAGTAACTAGTCTGAAGCCTACCGTATTTATAGTCTATGTCCGCTAATCAGAGAAAAAGAGAGTCATCTGGTTGGCGGACAAAGAAGCCATACAACATCAAGTGACAGAATGGTAACAGGAAATATAAAAAATACAAAATAAAAATGAATTACAAAGTACAAATTAAATAAATACGAATTAAATATAACAGTCTTAAGACATTGGGTAAGACATTGTAAAAAAACTCATTGCAGACTATCAGACTGTTGGTGCTCGAATGTCACTCAAGATCCAATTTCTACATAATCACCTAGACTTTTCCCTGAGAACTTGGATCTGTTAGCGATGAGCATGGTAAGCGTTTTCACCAAGACATTTTAGTTATGGAGCAGCGCTACAGTGGCAAGTACACGCCTTCTATGTTGGGTGACTTTTGCTGGTTTCTGCAGCGTGAGGGCACTGGATCATACAAGCGCACTCGCAGGTGGTTTGTATACACCGCATTTGGAGAAATCCTTATTGTGTGTGGGTTTTGGGTTCAACTTCTGGAACTGCAAACAACATGCCCAACTATGCTCCACCTACGAGTCTTCTATATATGATGTACTAAGAGATCTTTTAAGGAAAGGTTCAATGAACATAGGCGATCGTGATTGGGCAATGATGGAAAATCGTTCTTCGCCGATCATTTCATAACGAAAAAGCATCGATTTGGAACCATTAACGAAGTGATGATCATAGCAAGGTGGAAACAGACCAGAAGGGAATCCTGACCTACGAGGCACTGATTATCAGAAGACATATTAGAGACCATCCGAACAAAATAATGAACAACCAGACCAGTTTTGAGATGAACCCAGTTCTGGACGCGGTGAACAACATCCTAGATCAACGATTCAGAAAGAACCACAACACAGCCAATCAAGACTGATTTTATTTAATTCATATTATTTAATTTGTACTTTGTAATTAGTTTTTTTATTTTGTATTTTTTTATATTTCCTGTTACCATTCTGTCTCTTGATGTTCTATGGTTTCTTCGTCCGCCAATCAGATGATCCACTCTCCTTTTCTCTGATTGGCGGACATAGACCACAAATACGGTAGGCTTCAGCCTACTTACTTTGTAAGTGTGCTTATGCCTCCATGCGCGTTGGCTTATTAATCCTCTACCGTTTTGCTACTCTTGGACCTTTTTTCTATTTGACAAATCACGGGGACCAAACGGCATGCTGTTGGCCATCTAGCTTGGCATTTCGTGCAGCAACATTAGCATCGCGATCGTAGAAATCTGATATTATTAGGCACTGGAACGTTTGGTATTTACTATTGTTTTACCGTTAAATTTCACATCTAATTCTTATATTGTATATTGATTACCTGAATTTTTTGCTATAGAAAAATATTTCTATAACAAAATTTTAAATTTCTTTAAAAGTGCACATCATTCTATAAAATCAATGAAAAAATTGAAAATGATAATAATTAAAAGCCCTCTTTTTCAATATCTTTTTTATTTATAAACTACTGAATTGAAACCTGATAAACAAACTTATAAACAACCGGAAAAATTAACTTTCAACGAAAAACAGGATACAATTTATCGATTTAATAAAACATACGGAAGGAGTTGGCCAGGTATCACATCCGTCACCTCCACTCGGATTAAAGGATTTCGTCACGGCAGGCGACCAAACCGAATTATTTCCAAGTAAAACGCGAAAATGCCACAACATGAAACGAAATTTATCAAGAACCCCGCTTCCATTCTAATGCTTAAATTCTGTAACACGGAAAGAATTGTGATTTACATTTAGTAGTGAAGTGGCAGTTATTTTTAACGGACAATAAAATAAAATTTGCCATTAACAAATATGAAGACAATTCGAGTTCCGTCTGCGTGGAGTCACTCGGTCGACACGAATGCCATTAGAATGAGACTTCCTCGTCTTTAAAAGAGATAATCACAAAGGCCAAAAATCTGAAAGGAATGAAATGAGCAACAGAAATAAAATAATGGTGAAAATAAAAAGAGAAAAACAAATTAATTGAACAGTGAAGAATTATTCTATTGTATATCGATTATACTGTATGCTGGCTTTATAAAAGCCTTAAATCATGCTTTGGTTCTTTATGATTTTCAATCCAATCTTTTATCATTCCAGTTTAGAAATAAACTTTCTTAAACTTTAGGTAAATATATTTTTTCACTAAAGCTTATAATTTAAAGTAGACGAAACAATACAGAGATTGATTTATTTGAGTAACAATTGTACAAACTTGTTTTAATTTCTCTTTGTACAAATCGTCAAACAAACAAATGTCGCGAAAAGATAAAGGAAATTCGCAAGTTATCAGAAATCGATATCCGATTCAGAAAACGCCAAAGAGGAAAAACATTTAGCATAAATAGATTATCATTTTTGCTAGGTTTTTAAAAATGAAAAAAAAAACTGCTTATCTGAAAACTTACTTTTTCTGAAATATGCAACTTCAAGAGAATTTGTTCCCAGACATAAACAAGCTAAGGATTCAACAAAACATTTCATTTCAATAAAATGTTAGAAATAATGTCATCATTTTTATAACAATTTTTTGTGTTGTAATGAAGTGAGATTTTTTTTTAAATCTTTTGGTAATAATAAATTATAAAATATTTCGAGGGATGGCGCGCAGCGATATTACTGAATTGAATATTCATTTCAAAGTCAACTTCACGAATTCAAATGCATAATCCTATCTAGCTGGTTAAAAACTATTTTATTAATCTTAAAATGGTGTGTATATTTGATTAAACATGTATGAGTTTAATTTGGATAAATATTCCTTAGAATTTAGCTTGTTCTTAAAATAGAATTGGTATTTGTCGGAAGATGGTATTAGATACGAGTATAATCTGTATTTATTTTTTAGTTTATTTGAGTTTCTTGGTTTTGTAAGAAACTTAAAGGAAAAGATCTAATTGTTAAAAAAAATCAATTTGATTGCTGACAAAATTAATTAAATTCACAGAAATCAAGCTTCCTTCTTCATGATGTTTCAAATGTACGAGGATTATTCAATAGAAACTTTTGGGCTGTTGCAGCTGCAAAGGTATCGCCTAGAGTTTGGAAAGTAAGCATTGTTAAGTACTGGCCGGGACTCAAGAGAAAATCTTTGGGTTGCATAATACCACCTCTACACAACAGAAACGTTTGGATGAGTTCATTTCTAAAATGTTTGGATAGGGATATTCCAATTATTGTCATATTTTTCTCCGGCAACATAGCACGCGCGCATCCAAAAACAATGCAGACACGAGAAGAGACAACATGCGACGCAGGAGAAAAATATGACAACAAATTCCGGAGAAAAATATGACAACAATTGCAATATCCCTATCCAACCTTTTTAGAAATGAACTCACCTAAAGCACTATATAAAGAAAGTTCTAGAAATTAAGGCGTCGACTACTTAAATCATTTTGCGCCTTTTACACAAGTTATATCTGTACGCAGCCCGGGGCAAACATATATCACCGAAATGACGTGTTTCGGGAGCAAGCATGGCCGAATTTTCATGATTATCATCGAAAGTCACCCAAATGGGTGGATTTACGTATTTCGCGCACATACGTGGCTGGTTTGACGTTTTTCGGGCACATACGTGGCTGCTTTGACGTTTTTCGGGCACATACGTGGTTGTTCGGGATTCGACCCACAGCCAGGCGGACTCGAGAACTAGAAAGCCTACGCCCTAGCCCTCTCGGCCACCTGGCCGGCTAAGAAAGTATGGACAATCCATTGTTGTAGGCAGCCATTTTGTATCCTTTTTCATATAATGATTGCTTCTTGTTTTGCAGCAAATTAAAACTTCAGAGGCACATTTCCCTCTAACTTTTTCAAAAAGGAAGTGTTCAATCTTTATGTTTGAATTTACTGCAGAACACTTTCAAAACAAGAAGCAATCATCATATGAAATAGGAATCAAAATGGCTGCCTGCAACAATGATTGTCCATACTTTCTTTATATAGTGGAACTCACCCAAGCGTTTCTGCCATGTAGTGGTGGAATTATGCAATTCCCGGACAGTACTAGTGGGGCGTCTGCTATACATATCAGGCCCGCAGCCAGGGGGGGGGGGGGGGGGGGTGGATGACCAACCCATTATGGAAAAAGGTCCGAGTCAGTGGAATTTTTGAAAAAAGGTCCGACTCAGTGGAATTTTTGAAAAAAGGTTCGGAATTCTTGAAAATCGATCCCCCCAAGATAACATCCTGGTTACGGCCCTGCATATTACCTATATGCTTCTTTCACGTATTAAGTTAGAAGATGGAGTTCATGGTAGGCAATCCATCCAAAGATAATCTGGGTGCTGTTATTCAATTTTTGGCCGCTGAAGGGCGTCAGCCAATGGAAGTTTTACGAGAATGAAAGCTGTTGAAGTTATTCTCATACGATATTGGTACATGAAATTTCGATAAGGTAGGGTATCCACGAAAGATTTGGCTCTTCCAGGACATGCTCTTGTTGCAATATCAAATGAAAACATTTTTTTTTTCATTTTAAGTAAATAAAGAGATGAAAAAGTGTTTAATACTTGGCGCTATTGTTCCTTAATCTATGATTACATGTATATTAACTTCTTCGTCTTAATTTCCAATACAATTGAACGTTGTTTAGATAGATTAAAAAAAAGAGAGAGCGCAAACTGCTTTCGAATACTTTTTAATCTCCTTAGTCAGTGACATGAGATTCAAGAAGTTCGTTGCTAAACGGATTAAATAACCTTTAAGTCGCAGTAAGCCTTTAGTTTTTCCACCGTCTAAAAAGATAAGTTAACTTTCTTGTCTGTTTTAAATCGCGTCAACCATGAAGCAGAAAAACAAAAGCTGTTGTGGGTTATTTTATGGTAAAACATCATTTTAATTTTTATAAAGATATTTTCACGAATATAAGGTTCACGAATTCTCATTTATACTCACCGACTTCTCATTGATACTAATATTCAATCTCAGTTCTCTTATCAAATCGTATAAATGGAGACCAAGCCCCTTATTAAGAATGATAAATAACTTCAGGGACAATTTTAAATCCTTGAATGAAAACATCTTTCGACGAAAATATTTTTGGATACATAAAAATAATAGGAACATTTTAAAAGATACGAATTGTCTTTATTCGAAAGTCCTTTGCTCTAAATGAAGTCTAAATATGTAAAATCTTGTTAAAGTTACACACCGACAGACAAACAAACAGTTGGTAATGTAGGCTTGTGATGGAAAGTTAAAGTAAAAGCCAGCTTTACTATTAAAGTCTGTTTATTAAAAATTGATTTATTTCATACTTTTCCGTTGGTTTCTTCATTTCCTTTTCCAACTCTTTTGGTGAAGGGGATAAGAAAGACGGCGGCAAACCGGAGTCAGGGCAGTTTCTTTTCCAGCCAAACTGCCAAGCGCCCATTTTCTTCCCATTTTCTGCGTAATACTCGCCAAGCAGAGAACTAATTTAAACAGAAGCTTGACTATAGAGGTCGAAACTGTAGTCATGCGAATGGCGAACACGTGCACGACGGCAAACCTCGTTCGAACAAAGCGCCTGTGCGTCGAAATTTTGAGCTCTCCTAGACGATGAAGGGCGAACGGGTGCCGTGTAATTACACGCTAAAAGATTCCGCCGGTGAAAGACCTTCCAATGGGATCGTTTCGCTCTTCATCGCCAAATTCGAATGCTCGACAGCGCACGCACAGGAAAAATCATATTTCACAAGCATGAAGTACGAATTACAATTGCATTTCAAAAATATGCTTGCATTAAAAATGGAAAAAAGATATCTTTCAATAAGTTAATGATAGGCATTAAGAATTCTTTTGAAATTTCCTCTCAACTTCGTACTTTGCAGTTCTTTTTCAACTTCCTAGATAGAGAGCTCACGCCTGTCCAACGCCGTGATGAGGGAACGAAAATAGGATTTAAAAAATAAAACCGGAAAATAAATGCGCTAGATCTATGCAAGTTTTGACATATTACACCTCGAACTTTCATTTTCCAAATTAAAAAAATTTGCTGATCATCCATCAAAGATGAAGGGAATAAATTATCTTTATTCTTAAGGATTAGACTATTTAGATAGTTTTAAAATAAACTTACATTTAACTCCGATTTAACTGTATCGCTATTTGATCTGCTTAAAATCTAACCAGTTCTTTAGTAACATAAAAACAAGAACTTATCGGCTTATAATTAAATGCAATAAAAAATATAATGGTATTGAAGAATGATTCCGAGTTTAAAAGTCGCTATTACTGATTGTATAGAACCCATATTTTTGACTTTGGACGAAAATATGTTTACAAAATGTTTAAGATTCAAAAATTATCTGGAATGAATTACCTCCGGCAAATTTGTGTTTGTGTGCGAACTTGACGCAAATAACTTTATAAGACAGAAAGAGCAAAGACAAGGTTCAAAAATAAATTCAAGGGTTTTATAAAACTCAAGAATAGTAATAGGAAGGGTAGAAATCGGCTTTAAGCTTTATAAGGTTGTTAAAATTTTAATATAAAAAATGCGAAAACAGACAATGAATGACGGCGATAAAAGATCAAAAATATAATTTACCTGCTCAAAAACTATTTAACTATAATAAAAAGTATTCTTCCCGTCAACATTATTCTTAAAATAAAAATGCATGTATATAAATATTAAATACAGATAAAAAATTTCATTTCATGCTTAAGTATATATTGGGGAGAAGCAAGAAGCGAAATCATACAAATTTGTCACCGAATTTCTAACACTAATATTTTGTAGCAATTGATGTTCATAAATCTTTTATTATACAGTAATAAATTAAATTAGTCGAAGTAAAATATTTCTGATGTCATTATTTTTATCTGAGCTCTGTGTTTATTTTTCTTTCATTGTCCTATTACTGTCTTCATCAATGTTATAACCTTATCTGAACTCAGAGTCCATTCTAGTGATAGAGCACAGGTGCGTTTACCTCCATGTAATTCCACTCCCGTAAATTCTAATATTAAAAGAAATCAATATATGGACTTTCTATTTGTACTCAGTGTTAGAATAATTATTATAGATAGAATAAATTTCAAACGGGGCAGTTATAACAATTCACCATTAATAAACTGTTATTGGACTAAATTAGAAATCTTTGATATTTTCCAAATCACATGATAAACGAATTAATTTGTTGAGATAAAAATTCTATTTCATTAAAAAAGATTTTATAACAAATATAAAACAATCTTCATACGTTATTTCCCTGTGGTAATATCTCTCTTCAAAAAGCGGTAAAAGCTCGAAGACTGGAAAATTTAATAACCATAAGGATTCTTATTTCCTGTAAAATTTATTAAAAGAATTGAATATTCTTAAGTTTAAGATATTGCGAAATAAATTTGGGTGTTCTTAATCCAGTCTTTCAAAAAAGTTATGAAAAGCTGAATATGCTATTTAAACATTAATAGTATCAATCCACGTCAATCAATGATATGAATAATAATGGCTACTCCGCTTTCAACACGCTTCTTGTTACTGCCGTACATTAAGCTTACATGTTAGACTGAAGATCACCATTCACGACGAGATGCCAAACAAGTAGCCCACAATAATACCGAGAGCGGGCCGAGCCAAACTGAAATTCTATTTCATCAATTCAATAAAATAGTAGATATACAATAAATACAATATACAAAAAAATTTCAATTCAAAACTCAAATAATATTTATTATTTGAACATGGTTTGAGCATTGTCTTATAAAGTGTCCAAGGCAGCATTTAGCGCCAATGTGTTTAAATTCCTAGTCCAGTAGCCTCAATATCTCAAATTCCTAGTCCAATAGCCTAAATTTTCCTATAAAGTTCGGTAGTCTCAATATGTACTTAACACCGCTGCTATACCAATATGGTTAAATTATATAGGATGACTTTTAAAAGTCTGTTGCTACCTTCTTACCTCTGCAGAAAATGGAGATATCCCAAAAGCTATAAAAAATATAAAAGCTATTGCAGCTAATATATAGTAAATTGAGGGTGGCCCGTCAGATGTCCAGTCAAATTGATCTCGAACATGCAAACTAGGAGGCTTGCGAATTCTATCTCTTCAATTATAAGTGATACATTAAAAATTCCAAATGTACACTTGTTCAGATGAACAACAGTAGAGTTCTCACACTGTTAGGTGAAACAGAAGAGTTCACTTTATCGCGCTCAATAGGGAATTTTTTTTTTAAATGCTCTAATTTTCTTAAATCCTGGCACTTCAACAATAGGCTGCAACGAGCGATTGCGAGCAGGATTGAGTGAAAAAAAGCAGCTCAAAGATCGCGGATGAGGGTATAAAGTATACTGTCTCTATGACGTCCCTATCTATTGAGCGCGATAAAGTGAACTCTTCCATTTCACCTTACAGTGTGAGAACTCTATTATCGTCCATTAAGAAGCCGTCACGTGCAGGATAAAAACACAGCACTGCACTGTAGGATGAACTTGGTCGGCAATAATTTTCAAGAACGTATCCGAACTTATAAATACATAGACTTGTATTTCGAATTTCTAATGTGAAAAATCAAACTTACAGTACATGAAATATTCAAAATGCTTTCCGTTATCATGGATCCATGCATCAACCCGCCGTCGCATTGAATCCCGGATGCGCTGATGTACCCCTGGAGAATAATTGCGATTATCCCGGATGCGATAATTGTTTCGCAGCTTCCACAATACGGGCTTGAAGACTCTCTGCATCTTGTACCGGGATTCCATACACAAGGTCGCGCGATTCAATATTTGCATATTCCGCAACCAAATGTCTGGCGTAATCTACATAATCGACTTCAAGTTAAATCATCCCGTCACCGCTTTGCAAGGGCTGAGTCCCCAGGATCATATTCTTCGTTTCCAATTCTGTGATGGTTTTCAGGAGCGATAAAGGAAGACGCTACAGTAAATTGATTTTAGTAGCAATGCCATGTGTGAAGGATGCACGTACGATGGGGCATGAAATATCCTAATCTTGTGGTGGCACGTGTTCAAACTATATAAATCAACGCTAGAAACATGAAACCACGCATCCCAACGAAAACAAGATGAACAAGATAGTGACATCATAACACTCAAGACAAGATCAGCAAGATAAAAAGATAACTATAAATTTTTTGAAAAAACGAACCACTATTCCTTGAGATTGATAACGAATACTAGAGAAAACAGTAACTTAAAAGTTTCATGCATGATTCCCCTTTAATTTTTTTGTATTCAAAATCCGATAAAGCGGTTCTCTGCAAAACTGAAAGTTCATGAACTTTGTAGAATGCTATCACTCTCCTGTTCAGTTGCTTTAAAAGATGCATTCAAGCAGTTAGAACTTCAGTTCACCTTTAAGATGGCAGAATACACAACACAGAAATGATCAAGATGGTCTTCTTCTTTGGGATGGCACAGGAGAATTACAATGAAACAGACTGTATCAAGCCAGATACCCTTACCAACGCCAAACTTTCCGTCAGGCTCTGCAGCGATTTCTGGGCACAGGTAGTATGCAGCAGCTCCGCGACAAGGTCGACCTTAGACAGTAGCCAGCGAGGAGATCACCACCAAGTGTTTGCTAAAAATCCGCACTGAAAGAACAGAGCAATTGCTGCAGATGTCGGTTGTTGTCAGCAATCTGTCATCAACATCTTGCATACATATCGTTTCCACCCCTATCGTGTGCATTGACATCAAAAAGTGAAGGCTCAGGATTACGTACGACGCATGGATTTCTGTAATTGGTTCTTTATCGCATGGATGACAATTCTTTCTTTAGCAACCAGGTATTATATCCGAATGAGTCACAATTCTGCAGGAACGGAGTTATGAATAAACACAATCTCCATTTATCGGGCGGATGCAAATCCTCGATGGCTGCGAGAAGCATCGCATCAGGAAAACTAGAGGCTGAATATGTTGTATGGGCTTTACAATGTTTCTGTGGTGGGGACCTTATTTTTATGAAGGAATTTTAGGCCTACATCTGATCGTTAGAAAAAGCTGATCCTCGAAGGCGTTATCATAGAATTTTTTGGATAATCTGCCACTACGTATCTGCCTATCAACGAATGTGGCTCCAGCACGATGGAAAATCACCACACCTTGGAACTGTCGCATGTCAAAAGTTATTTCAAATATTTCCAGACGGATGGATTGGACGAGGAAATCACGTTGATTGGCTCGCACGCTAATCTGATCTCACTCATCTTCATTTCTTCAAGGATAGATTGTATGCCCCATTACCTGTATCAATGCAGGATTTGCAACAGCGAATCCAGGATGCATGTGCAGCATCAATTCCAGAAATAATGCGAAAATTTTGAAAAGTGTGAGATTGCGTGCGGGCTATTCTGGATTAACATTATCTACTTCTGGCTTCATCATCACTAATGCAACATCACTGAACTAACAATACACCTGCTGTTATCCTATTACGTACCATTTATGGCTGTGCTACTTCTTGATTTCAATCACATAGAGTGGTTGTCTGGAACAGCTTTCAGGGTTGGTTAACCTCAGTTTAATCAATTTGCAACAGCTTTTTTGCAACGGAAAGTGGTGTTGATCAACTGTAGGCACTGAATCCTTGTTTTGCAGAGAACTATTTATCAGATTTTGAAAAAAAAACTTTTCAGAATGTGATGTTGAACAAGGTTACAATTGGAAATTTTTGTCCGTCTTTTATGATTGAGGAGATAGAATTTGCATGTGTCTTAGTTTGCGTGTCTGAATTACTTGTAATTATTTGGCCGCCCTCAACTTTCTATTTCTTGCGACAGATTTTGGATATCTCCATTATCTGTACATATTGGAGAGGTAGAACAGATTTTTTTAGTTCCTATGTATTATTGATCTTAAAAATCGGACAGACATAGCGATAAATGTGAAAAATTGTATCATACAATTTAGATTTCATAAAGCATTGCTCATTAATGCTCATATCCTCGAATATAACGATTGTCTCTTTTTTTAATACATTGCTAATAATTACAATTTTCTCTCATGTGTTTGGTTTCATTTTATTCTCATGTAATTTCAAATGTTATCCTACTGCAATTTAGTTACCATACTCAACTTTCTGAAATATTCATGATTGTTGATTCGACTTTATGTCTCAACTACAGAATAAACTTTGCCCTTTTCAGGAATAAGCAAGGGTTATTGATCCTTTGTAGTGGTTTGTACATAGCTCATTAAAAATCGAAGGGAAAGATTTTCGCTCCCCTTTCCCTTCACTCCACTTAGGTCTAATGACAGCAGTTAAGTAGATCGTTAACCTAACATTCCCTGTCCTTCTCTAATGTTCACAAGAAAGAACTTCTGACGTTCGACTCAATTTTAGCTTGTGCAAACCAACAAAACGTAGCCGGTTCTTAGACATTTTGGTCGGAATAACAAAAACGAAACAACATTCTGACAAAGAAACAGCCGCCCTAAGTAAAAGGAAAATTTCAAGTAAATAATTGCCTTATTGTGGCAAATACATGTAAACAGCTAAAGTTGGAGGGCTCTTGGACAAACAAGTCCGACAGCTGTTGCAACAAAGAAATGCTTCTGCAATTAAATTTTACTTTTACCGTTCCCATTTCAGTGCTGTAGATATATTAAGAAACCTTTTTAGAATCGCGAAAGAACCAAAAAAAGGTAACCCACACAAAAAAAACCTTTTTCTTCTTGATAAGTAAGCAAATAAACCGTAAATACAAAACAAACAAACCGCATTTTTATCTACAGAAAACATTTGTGCTCTCCGCTTTATTTTTTATTTACACGTCAGTGCCGCAAACAAAAATTTCTTTCCCATAGGAAGCATTGCAAAAGTGTTTTTTGGTTTTTATTTATTCTTTACGTCATTTTTTTGGAAAACATCTTTTCATACGCTATTTCGGCGAAAAGGAATGATTGTAGACATCATAAATCAATCTTTTAAAATTCACAGAAAATTTATCAAAAATTATATTTAAATACTTGTAATTTGTTTATTGAATATTTCTTTTTTTCATTGTCTGTTTCTTTTCTTTAATTATGAATTAATAAACAGCAAACAGAAATGTACATAACGCGTTTTTAAATTAGAATAGATTTTTACACCTACATAAATGCGATTATTACACGTTACCACTAATGTGGTTCATACAAGGTGGTTATAAAATAAGTTCGCTTACTCAGAGCCTTCTAGAGCCCAATCTAATGAACCAATTGTGATGCAAATTGAAATGTAGGCTATTCAGACCATGAGGGAGAGAATTCTGGAAAGAAAATTTAGCGCAAATTTTCACCACCAGGTGAAAATGTGGCGCTTTGGAATGACAAATGGAGATTTTAAAACTAGTTTTATTGTTTTAAACAAGCAGGCAAGGTTTTTGTTTGATTATAGCATATGTTCGTTCTCAATATCGGCCTTATTAGCAGAAAATTTATGGAAATTAGAAAGTCAACATACTCAGAATGGAATGGATTGATCCATTCATTCATTATGTTTAATAAAAAGCTTTCACAAAAGATCATGGTTTTAAGTAAGAAAGAACGCGCACTGTTGGTAAAGCTTTTTACAAGAATGATAGCACCAGTCCAGCCGCATTGCGAGCATATCGTCGTTCATGGATTTGAACCCGTGCGATTTTTGGCTCTGGGGATATTTAAAAGATCGGGTCTATCAACAAAGCGTACGGACTGTGCCTGAAAGGCAGCATTAGACGATATATCTCAGACATTCCCCGGGAGACGCTTCATACAACACTTGATCCTACTGTGCTACGCTTCCAACATGTCACTGACGCAGGTGGCGGACATATTGAACAAGGTCTGAATTCTCTCTCCATGGTTTTTTTCTTTCCCCATGGGTTTTTTCTTTCCGAAATTCTCTCTCCATGGTCTGAATAGCCTACATTTCAATTTGCATCACAGTCGGTTCATTAGATTGGGCTCTAGAGGGCTCTGAGTAGGAGAACTTACTTTATAACCACACTGTACATCCCAACGCGAATATCCACATGACACATGTAGACTATTAATGATAAGAACTATTCCATTATAAAAAGGAAACATTTGCGCAGACGAATTTCGGGATGATAAGCAAAGGCAGAAAAGCGAGTGATTTCATAAAATCACAGCCAATACAATAACGAGACGATGACATAATTTTGAGGTTATGGGAAGAGCATACACAATTTTAGCATGGACTTTATCATGACAGTGTTGAACAGATACTATACTGTTTCCGAATTTTTGATAAGCGGAATCGTTACGATTAACAGAAGACCCGAACCTGCCAACGCCTATTCACTGGTAGCCCGTACACTATTTTTCATGAGCATCTCCGCATGAGTCATATGTGCGATGTCTGATATTACATTTCATGCGCACTATTATTAAAACCGGAACGGAAAGCAATGCACATGGAAAGCAGTACGACCTTGCTTAACTTGGTCGAAGAACGTGGGGATATAGAACTGCTGTGTATTATTTACGGGGGAAGAGTCAAATTTCTGTATCTCTACAATGACCCCGATGGCAAATAAGCCAGCGGTGTTTGAAAATCACCTTCTTATCTCTACGTCCCAAAAGGCAAAGATCTTTCCTACCGCTGGCAAAGTGATGGTCATCACCTTCGACCATCAAGCAAATTTTTCCTCCTTTGAAGTCCAAGGAGGAATAAGGAATTTTGCTTTCAAAATGTGTCTTAAAAAGCTAGAACGCAATTTTAAAGCATATCTCAGGTGATGGCCTCGGCTACGTCTCACAAAAACTGAAGAACACAGTCGTGCACGCAAATGCAGGGAAAGTAATTTGGGAAAGATTATGTTCTGTTTGGTTATACATAATAAATTGAAAAAAAAAATCAGTCCCTGTCTTTATTTCTTTATTGAACAGCCCTCGTATGACATAGTGGAAGAGCAATTACTTGAGTTTTTAAAAGATTTTATCTAAATATTTTCGAAAAATCTTGAGTATACCCTTTTTATCTGTCATTTATAAGGTGTTCTTCTTGTCAATGCAATACCTTTGCATAATTTTTTGGCTGAGCCTATTCGTTTTATTAAGCGATTGACAAAGCTGGGAATCGACACCCAAGGGCCAAACACCAATTTAACAGCACAAAGACCCAATTGGAAATGTATTAAGGGGTCAGTGGAAATCTATATTCGACTGCAACGACATTGGAATTTAGTGAGCGATTTGGTGGCTGAGAGCGACCGAGGGAGAAACATTTATTGCCTCTGGAGGCGAACACGACATCTATCTAAAAGCAAGCGCCTTCTGTCATCACAAAATGAATCGTTTCCATCTCCTTCTCTTTCTCTCTCTCACTACTTTTAATAGGTTCAGTTAGATTTTTCGACTGATGAAGCGTTTTAACCAGAACCAAACGATTTAACTGGTAAGTGCTTAAAGAGCAAACCGATTCCCCTCAAATTTCAATAAACAATGAAGCATTCCATATGAAGCGTTTTATTATTGGAAGCAATTTTTAATGTGAATGTATTAATAACCAAAAATTGTATTTTTTCCTTCTATGTTAGCGTTATTTTAAATTTTATTTCTTAAATTAAAAAAACATGTCAATATTTTCATTTTTATATACACGTATTAGTTTGAAAGATTTTTATCCTATCCAAGATGTCAATTCTCATAAAAAGTATTTTTCCCCTAAGAATGATGAATTTCGGTTATCCAAAAATAACCACTAATAAACAAATGAAAGAAGCGTGAAATAGTCCAATTTAACACTTAATATTCAATTAATTTAACTCAATTACAATAATTTTTAACATAAACGGCATTATCTTATTATTTGGTGCCTTATGTTATTGAAGACGAACACCTAATGTTTTTTTCACACATAACAAATTATTATTCTAACAATAACAATATAGCATAGACATATCTTTTAATTACAATATTGATGCTTAAGTTTATAGTTTCAAAATTAAAAAGGTGTTGGAGCTTCTTTAAAAATAATAAGGGCTCAGTTCATTATAAAAGAAAACTCCACTTTTATGTTTGCGTTAGATACTTCTACCTTATAGGTGTTTTTTTTTTACGGAGAATGTTTTTAAGATAAATAATATTTCTTAATATTAATATTGATCTCCTAAACATTCATTCTAGAAAGAGAAAAAAATTGTTTACAATCATTGCAGAAAAGCAGTGCAAACAAGACTGCTTCTTTGATAATACACACAGAGGAGGAACAACTTTTTTCTGACCTCAAATTTTGCTGTAGGCGCTGACTTACGTATTTTAACTGCTTCAGGTATATCAATAGATATGAACTCCTGTGTCTGCCTTCAGCATCATGCACCAGGAACTTCGATTCATTTAACCAAGCGACCTTTTTCCAGTCGTCGATGGTCCAGAAGTGGTGTTGTTTTCCTGTTCGTCTTCAAAGCCAACGATACCCGATGTGGCCGTCGGCTATTGTGCCCTATACGTCTTAAGTCTAGTGCTAGTGATTATTGTTTGAACAGCAAGTTTAAATTCGGACGTCAATTGTACAACATTAGTTTATTTTCTGGCTTGAACAAATCTAGCCAGCCTCCGCTGAACACTTTCATCAACAAGCGGTTTCCTTCCACGTTTTTTATGCGGTGAATCATTCTCGATACACCTTTGAGACTGTTGTACAGGGTGTTGCAGATAACTACAGGCCAGTATAACGGGAAGCCTACCTGCTCGACTGCAGGGGCCGGCTCGGTCGATTGGCAGAATGGAGGGAGATGAAGGTGGCCTGCAGCAGTCAGCAGTTTCCACAGTCGGGGAGGGGGGGAGTGAACGTCAAAACTGTCATGTTTTTGATAAAATTACCCAATCATCATTTGATGTCGAGCCGGCCCCTGCAATCGACCGGGTAGGCTTCCCGTTATACTGCCCTGTAGTTATCTGCAACACCCTGTACGAAGTGTCGTCTTGGAGATGCTTCGTCCAGCTTGTCGTGCACTTACGTTCAAAATCGGTTAGATCTTTGCCCTTTCCCATTATCGCTATGATTTGTAGTCTAAACTGCTGACGGAGAGATTATTTAGCTTTATTTATATTCAAAACAGGTTATGTGATGTCCAGAAGAAAGGACCGAACCATTTGTGCGCACAGGGAAGATGTACCTATTAAAATGGCCAGTGTTTATTATAATATAATATTATGATTAATTGTTCTTAAAGAAGAAGCTCTTGTCTACATGATTCCTTATGACTGAGGAGCATTCCATAAGAATCACGCTGTTACACGAAAGTGAGTTTTTCAGCCGTCTAACTGATCTTGATGTTCATTTCCTCCGAAAAATCAAATCGTTCGAATTCCTGTTAACTCATTAAAAGACAAGATAAGAATTGCTTTTTATGAATATGCCTAAGTGTACTTAAGAACATGTTTTATACATCTGGGATACTCATACTTTTTGAAAAAATTTGTTTTATGACAGCGTTTGCTTTATTACTTACTCACTCAAAATATCTTTAAAATTTTTTAGATATACGCATATGAAAGATACCAGAAAACATTCACTATTGCACAAGGCATTTTGATATATTAATAAAGAAAGATATTGATGTCAAATCTACAATTTATCTCTTTTTGTATAAAATAAAATTGTCAATATCCACGAGTTAAGAACGTTACAATTTTTTGCCATCAATCAATCCCCAGGTTATTCAGCAAAATATTATTTGTTAAGCAATTGCAAACTGAAACCTTTATATTTCAAATCGTGACCATTAGTGTCCCAACTTTTCTTTTAGAAATACATTGTAATTTTTTTTTTCCATTTTAGTGAAATAAAAAAAATAAACATGAAGGACAAGAGAATAAATGTTTGAGTAACGTTCCACATTCACTGAAGACGAAAGAATGAACGTTATTCTAAACATTCTGGATTGCGAGATATTAACGAGCACGAAGTTTGACAGACAGATAGACATTTGGACAGAAATCAAGTCCTTTATAAAATTTCAAAACGTCTGGACGCATATGCTATCATCCGGGGATCAAAAACATTGCTTTGAAATCATTCAGGGATCACGTTACTTTCATCATATTTGTATTCGCATCCTATGTGTTTTATTAAAACTTTCCTTCATTCCACTCTTTATAAGTGGAAGTGAAGTTCCCGCTGTTGATGTGGGAATTTCGAATCGATAACTTTTCAATCCGCTGCTGGAACATAGTTGCAAATGCTTGAAAGAAGACTTTCATCTAATTAATTTTAGGATCAATACGATTTCTAGCACATAACTTCAAATGAGAATAAAAAAATCTTTCATTTATAACAAATATTTCAAAAAGAATATTTCTTAGACATGTTCTCCACTTCTTGATAAACTGAATTTTCTCTTCACTGTGAAAATTTACTGAAAAAAGGGCCCCGGCAAGAATGATTTCAAAAATCATCTTTGCTTAAAGAATAATGTTCTGGAAAAAGTCACTCTACATCCTATACTTTCTTGGCAAGTGAAATATATGAAATAAAATATTGTATCCATATATTCAATGTTATTTACACTGAAATATAAATCCGAATAATTTTCTTAAAATATCTTGCATTTGTTTCGAACAGGCAAGCAATTGTTAAACAGAAATTTTGTTTGATTTTACACTCATTCATTATTAAGAATTATCGAAATAAGCTGTAGATATTATAAATAAGCACTGAAAAAGTCAACAAGGTATTTATTTCTCAGTTCAAATATATTTTGGCAAGAATAATTACATAATGTTTAGGAAATTATTTCTCAGTTATGCTGTTCTTTCACAGGACATTATAAAGAAAACCATTCTGGAGACGGAATATTATCTGTTAATGTACCAAACCAAGGGCATTTAATAAAAGTTAATTCCATTTGCATCAGATTCTATTTCCAGCTCTTCATAAATAACTTGCTCGGCCTTTCATCTTATCCTATGCGGACCCTAACAGTATGTAAAGGACTGTTGTCATACATAATAAGCTTGTGAGTCATTTCACGTCAAATCGAACAAAATCGGGTGATAATTGACCTTAGTTAGGGTCTCGATTTTTCTCAAACTTTATCAGTGTATTCTAGTGGATAAAATATAAGGCATGCATACTTTCGTTTGCCAGATGAAAAAATATTTTAGTTATAAACAATTATCAAAGTTACCAAAATTTCGCGCATCTCATCACATAAAACGAAGCATATCTCTGGTTATATTCGTCTTAGGGAATTGTCGTATATGTGAAATTGAAGCTAAAATAAATCACTTTTTTCTACAATTTACTTTATGCAGTTCAAAATAAAATATGAGGGGGGAAAATGCATTTTAATTTTATAAAATCTTAAGCTGAAAACGATGCTCTAAAATATATATATATATATATATAAAAAAGAGTTTAATTCCCTCATGTCCATTGCATAACACTACGAAATTACAGGAAGGAATTTCAAATAGATTATTTATGTGGTCAGGTGCACTGCTTTGATGTGTGAGCAGGAGCAGGAATACAAAATGGCTCAGGCGACGTCCTTGAAGCGACGATCACGTCATGAGCAGTTGACACTTTAATTAAATTACATCATTTCTCATTTATTTTCTAAAAAGAATTCCGCTTTGAAATTTGGGTGGCCATTAGAACAAACATTAAGAAATACGCTAGTATTTTTTACAGATTTTTAATATGTCGTTTTAACTTAAAATTTTCAAAATTAATGTTAAAATCATGTTAAATAATTTTTTTCTTTAATTTCAATTATATCCCAAAAATATATAGTTTAAAAGCCCTCATTTTAAGATGAGCTATGAATGAAACCTGTATGTCGTACAGTTTCAGAGAAACATTTGTTTATAGAACACCTTAATCGGCTAATTTCTGTAAATTTGACCTCAAGTATTTTGTAAGAAATTATTTTAGATGAAAATTAACACCGTGGCGTTACTTACTTTGATGTAGGGAATGTATAAAAAAAGTTTGAATCTTTTATAAAAATGTAGTTTTTTAGATGTCTCATTTCACGTAGAATAACTCATATGCGTCTACATATCGATGTTTGATTACGAATGAGATCAACAGAATAGGATGAAGCACTTTCGGAAAAAGTACTTTAATCCTAAAGAGTACAGATCTGTAACATCCTCCAATGCCTAAAAAGGAAAATTTTCAATCAATGTGTGCTACTAGCCCTCACTTACGCACCCAGAACGATGTTATGCCATCAAGGATTACAAACCACCCAAAAAGCCAGGACGATGTTATGCTAGGCATTACAAGGAAGGTCAAAAAACGGGCCACTTGGATCCGAGAACGAATGTGTTCGACATAATAAAGTGGACACGACATCTCAAAATGGCAATGGGTCATATACATCCAGAAGATAGCTTAGCCGATGCACTACAGCCATCTTCAACTGGTACCTATGAAGTATTAAAAGACCACGACGACGCATCCGTACTAGGTGGTGTAATATCAGAAAACTCATGGGCGCAATTGGAAAAGCAAAGCTCACGTCATACCACTTAATTTTGAGCAGTGCTGGAATGGTGATTAACTTAAATATAAATATCGAATGTGTCCCTTCAAATTTCAACTATATATTTATACGATATATTTAAATATACCATTATTGTAATTATCTTAGGAGCAAGCTTATTCAACTTCAACATTAGAATATTGTTAGTTTTAAACCAAGAGAAATTTTGTGGCCATATTATTAAATTTATTACAACAATAAGCCTCGGTGATTTAAAAAAGGATAATGTTTAGATGTTTTAAAGAGTGAAAAGAGGTGAAGATATTTTTAAAAGGTAACTATTTTTCAAGGAATATTTGTTAAATAAAGAGTTTTCTATCATTTATATGTGAGAACAATTTTATTATTTAGGATACAGAAAAAAAAGAGACAAAAAGAGTCTGTTGTCCCACCAGATTCCCCAACGTTGCGTTGCGTGGTGCTGACAAATTGCTTTATAATTGAAATCAATATTCTTACTTCTCTTGGCACGAATCTTTGCAACATCTGTTCAATTATGACTGCAACATGAAAGTAAAAACAAGTCCTCAACGGGTTAAACTCGTCATGAATTCTAGAGAATCTCTTTTTTTTTTATTTAATGGGAAAATTTGAGTGACTCATTCAATATATATATAATAAGCAAATTGGTTCTTGTAATGAAGGCTAATCAGGCGAATTATTAGGAAACATTAATTAATATTATATTCTTAATTAATAAAAAGAAGCGTATATGTGGTAATGTATAGCTTGAATTCGTTCCTTATTTCATTATTTTCTTACAATTTATTTTACCTAATCCTGTTTTATCCGTTATCGAGTTATAAGATATTAATATACAATAAATAAAAGTCGTCTATATTAATACCCTAGCTTTTAATTCAGTTGCAGCTCACTTCACGATATGAAGAGATCTAAATCCCTTTCACTAAGTGTTATTAATTCACTTCGGACCAGAAAGGAGGCGAACACCTGCTCAGATCCAGGTAAGTAAAGTACAACTTCGAATCCATGTTTTACTTATTAGTTAACAAAACAAGAGAGAGAGGGAGACGGAGAGACAGAAAGAGAAAGTAATACAAACCCTATGACTTCTATTAAACAATTCACTTGTTTACATTCAGAACTTTTTTTTTTTTGGCTAGGATTGTTTACTTAATGTACGAATTTCTATTTTTACTTCTTTATCAGACGAAAAAGACTGAAAGACCATTTTCCATGACAATGATTAGGCTTAAATAATCAATGAAATCGATAAAACAAATTGTTATGGCGACCCAATTAATTAATTCAGGAATAACTTAATTGAAGTATTAATTGGTTAATTGATGTTTATTGATGGATTAATGAAATGTATTAATGTTTGATGGAAAATTAATTCATTTCATTTGCTCAGTCTTTACCTTGAGATTCTTCCTAATATTGCAAATAACTTTGGTAATTTCTCATTAAAGGTTAAAGTGTTGATTTTAGGGGAAGCTTTCATTGCGGGTGAATCATTTGATTTATTTCTATATATTGCAGCTTCTCGCGGTAAGCCACAGCATTTGGGTAAACAGGATTGTGTAGAAGCAATTACAGAATATGTTCGACAATCAACATTTTCCACTCAGCTGTACAAACAGCCAATTAGCTCGGTTAATAGCATGTTAAGAAATATTCCTATTTTAATACGTAATGTGATCGTTCCCATGCGTATCAAAGTCTTAATTGTTTTCTAAATAAATATTTTCTATTTATAATGCGATTTTTTTTGCATATTTTTATTTCAAATTCCACTATTTCCTTCATATATTCTGAAAACTCCTAGTTTACAAGACAAGCTTGGTTTTAACCCATCTATCAAATCATGAAGCTAATTAAAAGTTTTTTTTAATAGTGTGAAACTTAACGTGACACGTTTTTTAATGGAGTTAGGTTAGATCCTTTCTTCTTACAATGAATCCTTGCAAGAAGACTGAAAAACGTGTGCATTTTGAGTTAATTTTTTAAGGCATTTTTTTTACTTATTTCCTCTCCTCAGGTTCCTCTTGAATTCTAAAACAAAATAACGAACTCGTTTAGGAAATCTCACGAGCCGACGGCTACGACGGGAAATGACAGATAATTCAAGATCCTTCGTCTCGGTCTTTTAGCTACCTGACTGAATGCACAAAGGACAATTAAGACTTCGATTCAGCGATGGCTTCATTAAAAAGTTTGGACAAGCCTTGCACTAGGGGTCTTTGTTGTTCTTAGATGGAACGCTAAAGCTTCCGTCACGATGTCATCGAACAAAAGCAGTGCTCGTCTGCCGGAACATTTCCTCCTAACCTCCGCTCTCCATGATTGGATCGCACGAGCAAAGAATTTGCCGGCTCCGTGTAGACGATCCAAGATGACAACATACAGAGGTCAAGCCACACTTCAATGTTGAACACTTTTGTTTCTTTTATAATTGGCATCTACCACTATAAAAATAGCTGTTGCGTTTCAAAAGAAAGAATGCTACTTACACGCACTTATAATCAAATCCAATCAGCTAAGAGGTTCTAGAAGTTCGTCTTTAGAAATTTTTCTTTAAATTTTCGGATAATTACTGAATAATATTATGGCAGCTGAAAAATTCACATGTTAAATCCTGTTATAGTTATGATATTAAATTGTGCGTAATAATTCAAAGCAATAGTGAAGATACATGTCAATAATGAGTAAAATATTAACCTGTTCATCTATACCAAAGATTAATTAACCTGTTCATCTATAGTTTTTATTATTTTTATTAGTTTATATTATTAAATAGTTTTTTCTATTTTGGCAGTTTTATATTACAAAGGACTTTGGGGGTTTGATTTTTTTTTTAATTGAACGTTAATTGAACGTAAAAATTATTTTTTGAACTTACCAATTTCTAATCTTTAAATTCAGTAAAATTTAGCTTTTCAAAACAACGTATGTCCATCTTTGAAGCGCAAATTGATAGATGTTCCCTATTGATCTAATATTAATGTACTGAGACCAAAAACGGACATTAGCTTTGAATTAGGCTACTTTATATAGGAGATTTCAACAACGGCCTAATTCAAAACTCAAAAATAAGAAAGAAATCAAATATTTAAGAAAACATTCAAAATGTTAGATATAGCTCATTGCAGATTTAAGCATATTACCATTTTATAAAAACAAATTTTCTTCCAACTGACTGTTTTATAAAAAGCACAGAAAACAAGAGTAGTGAAATTTGCAGGTTATCGTTACATTGCCATACAAAGCTGGTTTTTCACTTTTTAGGTTGAGATTCCTCTTCTTAGCGTTGGTGTTCTATTGTGTAACATGCATATTTAAAATTAATATGGTTTCTTATTTTTAAAAAAAATCAATACACTGCTAAAGTAAACTCATAAACTCTCCATTCATGAGTACTACACTGGCGGAAAAAAAAATCCCAACACCACGAAGGACTTGTGCTAGATGAATGAAATTTGGACAGTATATTCAGCTATGGTTTTTATTCAATTGATTCAAGTTTCAAGGTTACAACTTAAATTGCTTCATGGTAAAAAGCACGGACTTTAGTACCCGCTGTAGTCGCCGCGCTGGTCTATGCAGGCCTGCACACGGGCATGCATACGGTCGTAGAGATGCCGAATGTCATTTTGTGGCATGGCATTCCATGCCTGTTGTACCTGGATGGTCAGATCAGCGACAGTTGTTGCTGGTTGTGGAAGAGCCCTGACACGGCGTACGACCATGTCCCAGACGTTCTCGATGGGCGACAGATCTGGTGATCGTGCTGGCCATGGTAGGATGTGGACACCCTGAAGGGCACGTTGGGTTGCAGCGGCAGTGTGGGGTCGAGCGTTATTCTGTTGGAACAGCCGCCCTGGCATACCAGCCATGAATGGCAGCACAATGGGTTCAACAATCATCCGAATGTAAACATTTGCCGTCATGGTGACTGGGATAACCACCAGGGGGTCCTGCTGTCGTAGGAAATCCCCTCCCCATACCATAACGCCAGGGGTGGGGCCAGTATGCCGACGACGGATACAGCTCGGTAACAGGACTTCCCCACTCCTCCTCCTGACCCTTGTGCGACCATCACTCTGACCCAGACAGAAACGACTTTCATCCGTGAAGACCACAGACCTCCATTCTGCCCTCCAAGTCGCTGTGGCTTGACACCACTGAAGACGTGCCACACGGTGTTGAGGGGTAAGAGTCAAACATCCCACAGGGCGCCTGGAGTAGAGGTTCCTGGCCAGGAGACGGTTCCGAATTGTGTGTGGAGTGACGTTGGGTGCCACAGCAGCCCGAATGTCCGCTGCAGATGCTATCCGATTTGCCACAGCCATCCTACAGATGCGCCGGTCAACCCTGTCTCCAGTGGCCGGGGGTCGTCCAGATCCTCCTGGTAATCCTGCCTTCCCTGGACCATTGCTGCCAACAGTTGTACACAGTGGCAACGTCTCAACCCATGCGTTCTGCAATAGCACGGAACGAAAGTCCACCCTCTCGAAGGCCCACTACACGTCCTCGTTCGAATTGGGTTAGCTGCCTTCGAGGCATGTTTTACGTACTCTATCACACACGTCCACAAGTGTCTGAAGTTACACAGACGCACGTCTGATATCCTTTATATCTGTCATTGGAATGTCTCATTTGCATGTACAGGGTGACGCTGGTGGCGCCCCCTATAAGTTGTAACCTTGAAACTTGAATCAATTGAATAAATACCATAGCTGAATATACTGTCCAAATTTCATTCATCTAACACAAGTGCTTCGTAGTTTGGGATTTCTTTTTCCGCCAGTGTATATAGGTTTTATGGTAGCCATTTTCTTAGAATGACATTTTCTGGCCATTTGATTAGAATGCGCAATGCTATTGACTAATTCAATCAAATCTCAACATTGGAAACTAAGTTTAAATGCAGGTGTCCACTTTTAAAGTAACCATAAAAATAAACGCTAAAAACATATAAATCCATCCACTTCAGAACAAATAAACGCCACCACTGAAAGCACTATAAGAATCAACAGCTATCTCAAGGGGCGAGTGTACACACTTATTTTTATAAATGTACCGTAGACGACTTTGATTTACTATTGAGAGGACCTTGCTAAATTTGCAGAAATTCTGTAAACTTAATGAAGTTGATCAGTCCGTTACGTTATTTTAACTCTGAACACGGGAGCACGTGAAAATGGATAATTAAAGAAAAAATATTCAAGCTATAGCTATAGATATATATGGGTGACTCGCCTGTCTTTAAAGAGATATCGATCTATTTAACATTCCTAGTGAAAAATTCGGCACTCTGCAAACTTTCCAACGTGCAAATGGTGCTTTCATAAGGGAACCCTAAATTTTTATTGCCCATAAAAATTTCACATTAAAAAAAACCTATCGTCATCAGCTGGATTCGAGCCGGGGACCTCAATTTTTGAAACGCTGAAATTTACTGAAATAAGCTTTTTAGTCCTATGATAATTTTCGAGAACACTAGAAAACAGAACACAAACCCACCGAGCCCATTTGCGAAGGAGAACTGAACCTTCAGTGCTTTTATAATGAGCCATTCTCACTTGCAACTGCTCTGATATTTTTCAATAATCATCTTAAGCTAGTAATAGCTTACATCATCTGCCCATAAAACAATCTAGGAAATGGAGATAATTGGCTACTATCTGATTTTATGACTTCGTTCTTGATTTTATCATTTAGATTAATTTACGAATAAATTATCCTCCATATTTCTAATTTTTTGTTATTATAAGTTGACAATTATGTTTTCACGTGTCTTACTTAAGGAATATACAAGTCAGTTTCTTTCGTTAGTAAAAGTAAATATCCTGCTCTGTCTACTTTATGAAACTTAATTTTTCTTACTCTTTGAAAGTGATTTTGAACTTTTGCTCGGAGAGGAAATTCCAAGCATTCTACGTGGAATAATTAAAATCCTGGTGACATGTTTCAAATTAAAGACATCCCTATAATTCATGCACTTTCTACCCTACTCACGGATTATAAAGGTGTAAGTGCAAAAATCGGAAATGACAGGATTAGAGAATTTTTATATAAGCTTTAAGCGGAAAATTGGAAACAAATAAGTGTCAGCTTTATGAGACTTAATTCGACGTGGTCAAAATCTGAGTTGAAACCCGTGAATTTCCTTGCACCCAAAAGCACTACTCCCGGGAGAGCCAGCGATCAGACTGAGACAACGACCAGCTCAAATCAATATTTCGCCCAACCTAGAAAGACGATAGCTCATAGTCAAATGTTATCTTCTTTTACCTTAGAAATAAACAGTCTCATGAAAATATTTACATCAAAATTTTATGCTGCATATATTAATCCTTAACCTTAAGGAAAATGTAATCGATGACCCAAGTTTGAATTTCGAAGCGATATGTTAACGAAGAAAGTCTGCTTAATATGCGTAATTGGACGAAAATTTTTTAATGCATTTTAATGTTAAGACCTTAAAAAATCCCCGAGGCCTTAATTAATTCAGTTTATGAACATTTCAGCAAGCAGAGGAAATGCTACTCAAAATAAAAATCCAAGTTTGGAGCTCAGTCTTCAAAGTAAATTCTTTCAGATTAGGGAAATTATCTTTTGGAAAAAATGACAGCTCTAATCTTTCGCAGTATTTATTTCACAATTTTCGTCAATTTTTTTTTCTCCGGATCTTTTCCGCACTGCCAAAAGGCATTGTCTTTCCTCCTCAAAAGTGAGGTTAGGAGGGAGAAATCGTTGAAGGGGCTGATGATGACGCCTTTAAATGGTAAGGGTGGGGAAAAGGGGGAAAAAATTCTAAAAGAAAGCTGGACCGGATCGATAGGATTTTCGAAACAAGCAATTATTAAGTTTCACTGCCATTGCATAATTAGATTTGCAGACGTCTCTTCGGACAGGAGACGGCATCACGGACCATCCGAAAACGGAAAAAAAGGACCGCTTTTCCCCTAAATTTCATTAAAAATAGCATTATTATTTCAGGATGTCAAAATTGTAAAAATGTTTATTCCCTCCCCGCCCCTTCATAATTCAAGGGAAAAGAAAATGACGGCAAGATTTCCTCATTCAAACTTGTGAATGGTTTCAGAAATGATCTGGGGAAAAAATATTTTCCAGAATTCACTAACTATTTTGTTAAAAAGATTTACTTCATCCTCAGAAAGATTAATATGAGAAAATAAAAAGATGCGTTATCTAGCTTCCTCTTTCAAATGAATGTTTTTTTAATTCGTAAAATTACAAAATACTAAAGATTTTATGCATAATGCAAATAGGACAATATAAAATTCATCAGGATGCATTTAATAAAGCTGAAAGGATTATCGATCATCGATATGAATATTGAACTTATTCGCCCTTTAAACTCTCTTCGGCTTTAAAACTTATTACATGGTTCCGTTTGAAAAAACAAAAATAATGAAAATGTTGATGAAGGGAGGAAGTGATTTATTCCGAGTCTGTTTCCTTGTTCTCTTTCGTCAATTATCTTCTCTTTTCATTTCCATCAATTATAATTTCTATACTTTGAAAATGGAAGCAATTTCTTTCAGGTGTCATACTGATTCCGACAAGAAATATGAATTTTGGATAATTATGGAAACCATAATATTTGAAACCCGAAAACAAACCTACATTAACAAGCACATAAGAAAACTCGTCTTTTATTAGTATTTTAACATTTAATTGAATTCCTAAAAAAAAAGCAAGAAATAGATGATTAATTTAGGACACTTTTGGATTTGTTTTTGTTCTGTTTCTTGGCAAGCCCTTCACAATAAATGTACGAAAAAACGATTGTCATAAATAGACAATTATACTTGGAAATTTCTTATAAATTAAATGTATTTTGTAAATGTCAGTTGTAAAGAGTGCGTAGCCTTTAATTAACTCACCATTAATAGTAAAAAATTTTATTGAACTTTTTTATATTTATTAATTTATTTCTTGATGTTTTATATTCATAACATTCAAGGAGCGGAGGAATATCAATGTATCAAATATTTTAATTGGGACATGAACAACTAGTAAATTTCTTTTATTTTCAAAGTATTTTTATTCATTTCAATCTTTTTTTTTTTAATTTCTAGCCTTATATAGACAAAAGATCTATAGCAAAACAATCATAACGATTATTAATTTCTATCAAAACAAGAGCGGTGATATCAGCTGGAACGTTTAAAGACGCCACATGTATATTATTAAATTGCATTCAAAAACAAGTTATAATTTGTTTTCCAACAACACAAAGGGTTTTAGAAGGACATGATGAAATGACGCGCAACATATTGCATTGTTTTGAACGAAAAGTTGCCTCGACTTCACAACCTATTGACAACTCGTCACAGATCAATTCGTCGCATCTTTATCCTCAGCTATCATCGAGCTTTTCGAACTGATGCCATCGGAGTGGAACCTGCCATCGCTGAAGTAGTGACTTTCTACGAATTCTCTCCCTAATTCAAAAATCAGTGTCCTGTTCTTCCCGAAAGTATTCATTAAATGGATTCGCGTTTGATATGATTTTTTTTTTTGTTACATTTTACTTATTCGGTTCTGCAACCGAAATGTCAAGGAAAGGAAGAAGGCCGTCTTGCTATGGGTTTGTTGCAATGTAAGTAAATATATCATCAGAAGAATGTAAAGTCTAACTCAATGCCGTAAAGGGTTGGTTGGAAGAGACAGAAAAATGCGTTGCAGGTGAAGCATCTAACATCGTCAGGAAATTGAAAATAAAATAAGAAGCTTGAGCGCCCACGAGTTTTCCCTTTGTCAATTGGCTTTTCCGGAGCTCAATCTTCAAATAATAATGAATGTAGCGAAAGACGAAAGATTCAACTTTGATTCGAAATATAAACCGAAAATAATTGAAATTTAGACTTTATGTACTTGACTTTACGAGTAAATGCAGGCAATTTCTTCTTTAATAAATTCTCTTCCGAGAAATTAAAGAGTTATTTTATTTTCAACAGTGGCTTGTTATTATTAAAATTTTTATTGATATTCTTTTTGTTGAGGACATAAAGTTTATGGATTTATTTTCCTGTCCGATTCAGTGGATGGCTGTTTGCCGAAACACATTAATCTAAATAAATTATGGATTGTTTCATCATCAGGAAGGACTTCGCTTTTGATTATGTGTACAAAGTTAAGGCGTACTGAGAGAAGGCTTAAAAGTATTCATTTAATTTATTATAACGTCTTACAATCTTCAATTTAGATCATTCAAAAGGAAAAGAGTTATTAAAAATAAAGTAATAATTAGGAGGTAAAACTCAAATTTAAGTAGATTGCTTCTAAAGTAAAAATAAATTTTCAATATATTATATTATTGGTATTTAATATTTGACTGAATAACGAAAACTGCTTGAATAGTATAAAATCACAATTTATCAAAAAAAAAATGTAATTAATTAAAATTTAACATAATTACAGCATATTTAAATCAACATATTATTTAATGTTAGAATTAATCTTCATATCACAGTCACTTTATATATCCAAAAGCAACAACAAAACGATGCGAAATAATTTAATAAACTTAATTTAAAAAATTTTTTTTTAGTTTTAATAAATTTTCGCATTCTTTTATTGGAGTGCATTGTCGAAAAGACGGATGGATGAATTTTAAAATGAAATTAGAATAATAAAAGCTCAAATAAAAAACAAAGCCCATTGCAGATCCGAAAACTCAATCGTTATCAGTAGCGATCAAACAATCGCTCTTCCACCAGGCCGACTTTATAGTACCACATTAAAATTATCGCATAAAAGTCTATTTCTATGAACTTTAAAAGGCTTTGTTTAAGATTATTTGTCATATTTTATCATTTAATTAATACCTCTCATCTTTTATTGGGAAAGTGACAGAAACTGTTAAATATTCCAACTAATGCTAGTTATAAAAGAAAGATATACAACTTATTTATTGAATACTCAAATCATTATTTATTTATAGAATTATTAAACTATTTATAAAAGTATTTTCCCCGCAGTTTTCTTCAAAAAAGCTTTACTCGAGAGCTAAATTGGAATGAGTAGATTGGAGCGCAAAATTTTACCTGACGATCAGTGAAAGCTGGGCTGGTCTCTGCGTGATCTAGTCCGGGTTTCGTAAAGGTGGAGTCGGCTGCAGCTTCGGTGGAGCGGCGGCGGTGGGGGTGGCAAAAAAAAAGGCGCTGAGGTCCGGGCAGGAGACGTCTAGCTAAGGTGACTAACTCCGACGAGGTTGATCGTTCAGCTGCTCACACGGTTGCAGTGCCGACGGCGGTCGGTGGGAGGCGCCCCTTGCACAACTCTACGGAACACAGTCGTGGCAGCCTAGCAACGGACGCTTCTCGACAGCCAAATCGATCGGAGGAGACCCGAGAAACCTTTTTTCTTTTTGAGAAGCCGACGTCGGCGGAGCTCTCGCGCACTAAAGATATCCAACGACGGTCGGTCAGCGGTGTGCGTTGGTTGGCTAGGACGCGAGTTCGAATACCTGGGGCCGGAAATGGCGTGTTAGTTTTATGTACACTGACTGAGCGGAATCAATGCTTCCCATTACGCATCTCCTCCTCATTCCACCAATGGCAACTAATTTCTTCAAGATGACGACGGTTCAAAGTTAATTGAAACCACCTTCGCTCCCAAAATGAGTAAGGCACAACTGTGCTACTTAGATTTACCCATCATCCATTCATAAGGTTTCTGTGAAGAGAAAGCCGATTTTGTTTTTTCCTCTCTCTCTCTCTCTCTCTCTCTCTCTTAATAAAATATTTCTTCGAAGAGCATAAAAGGCATAAGCAATATTTAATAAAGATGCAAATTTAGATTCTGTAATAATTTCCATATTCCATTATTTCGAAATTTTGAAATTTGACATTTCATTTTAAGAAGGAAATAAAACATGAAACTTTATTATCAAACTTAAATTGAATTTGTAAGAAAAGTGTATTAAGCTCGAAATTATTTTTTATTTAATAACAGTATTTTCTCCTGCCAATAAGTTTTGTAAAGTTATGTGCATTTCTTTTTTAATTAAAATAAAACATGAAAGAAATTTTATCGGCGCCGGCCTTAGCTGTCATAATGCACAACTTTCTTTATCTAGTAATGTCATACTGAGTTCAAAATTTTTCACATCCCCTTATCATGAGCATCTGTACATTTAGAAATTTTGGTTGGTTTGTTGGGGGCGTCAATAATTGGATCATTTACGCGAGTTCATTTGCGCCCTTTTCAGGTGAGTAACGTCTCACACCGTCCTGGGACAAATATGCATCCGTTCCAAACGCGGAATTCGAACCCACAACAAGAACGATTTAAGCATTTATAAAAAGTATATGCCCCAGCTTCCCCAACCACCCCAGTTGATTCGAAATTTTGAAGAAAAACTTTTTATTTAATATTAGAAATATATCTAGAGAATCTCTTCTCGATCTCCTGGGACTCAGGATTATTATTAATAAATTAAGAATTATTTTTCAGTTCCTAATTTTTTGAATCAGGTGATAAATCCTCAAACAATGAACAATTAAAGAATTACTCAAGTCTGTTCAATGAAAGATTTCTTAAACACCATACCTCAGATGTTTAAATTATTGTGAAAATAGGAAAACCTATTGTAATTTTTTCCAGTTCTTAAATAAGAAAAATTATCTTTTATCTTGAAGCAAATACAAAGTTGTAAATAATTTCTTTGGTTCATTTCTAATAGTTGCATTTGAATTGAATGAAGGTTAGGTTTGGTTTGGTTTGTTTGGTATTAACGTCCTTTTCAACTGCCATGGCCATTTCAGGACGGCGTTATAGGGGCCGCAAATTTTGCCTCGCAAGGGTTCTTTAACGTGCAGCCGGCAAACGACTACACGGGACCAACGGCTTTACTTCTCTTTCAAAGGAAGTGCGTGATCTCAGGATTTTCCCCCTGAAAAAATCCTCGTCGTCCTCGGCCGGGGTCGAACCCGCGTCGAATGAAGGTTAAAATAACTTAGGAATTTAAGCATCTTTTTTTTCCCTCTAGCTATTTTGAAACATTTTAATATTGTAATTCGCTTGAACACTCGATTTTCAACGTAAATATAACCACGAATAAGTAAATTTACTTAAAAATTTATATTATTCTTAATTTCAAAAAAAATTATATTTCCATCAGTTCCCCACCCCGAAAATAAGTTTAGATAAATAAGGAAAAAAACAAGAATATAATTATATTTTTTAAAAAGAATCATAAACTTAGGAAAACATGATAAACAATTAATAATTAATGATACATGAAAAGGCTACATTTAGGGATCTCCAGAAGAAGACATAATTATGTAAAATTAAAAAAAAAAATCTATTCGCATCTGTATATGTTAGGGAACAAAATATTAATAATAGTAATTTGACTTTAAATATGAATTAAATTAAATAAAAGCCGTTACGATATGCGAATCCAAGGTGAAAAATAAACAAGTTAATGCGAATGTAAAACAAAAAATAAACATGAGTATACGTTCCTGTATTATTTAAGAAATTTTGAGTGGTTTCGAATTCACGCTAAAACGTATGACAGTACTTGAAGTTGGGTTTGTATTTAAATCTCCTTATTAAAATGTTATCAAACATCCCTTTCTCTAAATTCAAGTTTTACTTTTTACTTCATCAAAGTAATATTTTTTCTCCATACAGAACGCCGCTTATTCAAATTTACAAAAGTAAAAATAACGTACAACCTAATCCTATCTCACATTAATTGGCCTCTCTATCCCACTTTTCTAATCCACACGGCCCCATGAAATCACTCATTCGTCTCATGTGCCCAATGTATGTTCTACATTTCTCTTTACCACCATATCTCTCAGTTTATCATTCGAAACTGCTTCTCGGTTATTTCAGGCCAGGCACACCTCTAAAAAATTTATTTACATTATTTCTTAGACCAGTAATAATAAATAAGTCTTTATTATTTTTTATAATACAAATTTTCTTTTTAAACCCAGAAATCTTGCAAATTTAAAAAATTGGGCAGCATGTTAAATGATAAGGTAAAGGATAAAAATTATATTATGCTAATGCATTTGAAATGATTCTAAAAGTGAATAATATTTCTTCATAAATACTGAATAACATAATCCATCTGCGTAAATATTCGATCGACTGGAGTTTCTCATGTAAAATAAAGCAAAAAAAAATTATTCTAAATTTCAACGAATTCACTTCTAAAACAGAGAAATGTTTACTTGTATTAAACGACTATATCGCATAATTGAATTAAGCCGTTAAGAAAAGTTTTAAGACTGATTTTGTAAAAGATTTAAAGAAACAAGAAGGTCCATCCAGAGGAGGGGAGGAAGGATCTATACTCTTTCAAGATAGAAATTTTTGGCCAAAATCCTTAATTTTTCTTCTAAAAATCTCATTTCAACAGAAAGCTGCTATCGAGAAAACGTAATGACTTTTCACATGCCATATGTTGCCATTAGAAAAAGCTAATAGTTCTAAGGACCACGTGGCTGCTATCCCCACAAATCCGACTCCACTGAAACAATTTTGGCCCACACTTCATAGTAAGTTAGATCTTGCCTAGAGGAATCTGCATACCGAATTTCTTTCCGTTCCATACATATGTACTTTATAGACTAAAAGGTCCCCTCTAACTCTCACTTCCGTAATTTCGAAAGTTAAGATGTTTTAGTATTTATTTCATCTCCTACCAGTTGATGATTTATGCCCAGATAATCCAAAAATGTTGATTTCCATTTGAGGAGCTACATGATATTATTCATATCTGTACTCTGTACAAACGAAAATCGTAGACAAACTTCAGGAGGCGAATCCCTCCACTAAATATAACAAATATCCGGAAATGTAGATTTTTCGAGATGGAACGAGTGGCAACACTGCATTTAAGTATTATGTCAGTCGTCATTCTTAACTGTCGTATCACTTTTACATTGGTTTTACAATGTCTATCTTCATAGTTATTGACGCAGAAGTTTCAAATTCAGAATGTAGCTTACTATGGGCATATTCTAATTCACTATTTAGTTTGGTTTTGATTGGGCAAAGGGATCGGAGTTACGGGGTTGGCTGTTGTCTCCATCTCATCTCTATGGTATATACACTATCTACGTACCAAAAAGTAATTGGACACTTTCGATTTTGGACGTTTTGTCGAATTTCAAGAAAAATACTTCAGGGGCGTAAAGAGCATGTTACATCTCATACATGTATATTTCAGCGAAGGTTTTGTTCCGAAGGCAAATAGGGGACTAGCAACAAATTAAACAAATAATTGAGATCACCCTGCAAAAATAATGCTTGAAATGAGTTGTAGCTGTAGCATATGATTATGAGGCTACTTTTACTTATCTGTGTTCATTTGTATGAGAATAGCACGTATATTCATGGAGATATAAAGATTTCTTTAAAAAAAAATCGAAACATTTTTCGTTAATTTTTTCTTTATAACATGCAGGGTTTTCAACCCAATGCTATATCATTTTCAGGGAAATTGACAAACTACAATACAGAGAACACTCTGCAATCAGAATATTAAATATTTGGTGAAATATGAGCATTTTTACTAAATACTGTCTAACTGCACATGCGCAAGCGTTAATAAAATGTGTTTTGCATAATTTATTAGCCAAATGTATAGAGCTATTCTTATAAAAAGCCCAAGCAAATATCGTGAAAATTCAGGCAGATATCATCGATAGAATGAGTTGAATTTCAGTTGCTCTTAAAAACAAATAAAACGATAAGGAGTTTTCTCCAAATTTTTATTTTCGGATCGGACACCAGTATCAACTTCTTCTCCTTACGTTTATATGAAGTCAATATGCCTTCTTTGATTAAAAATAAGGAATCTAAAGTGTTACAAAACTATTCCAAGCACTGAAACATCACCATTTACTTCTACTTTAGCACGCTCGTTATCCGCCAAATTCTAATCTTTCCATCAGCATGAATAAGAATTTTCACTTTACTGATGGGCTTTTATGATACTTCCAATACTTTTAAAATTAGGACTGCTACATTTTCGGCACTCTAAACTTTTACTAAATTGAAGGTACTTCTTATGATTCAAATGTACTTCTGTAGAAATTTATATTCAATTTTAAATGTTTCAGTACTTTACCGTCAGGAAGCCAAATTTTTTATTTAATCGGTTTGTTTCACTTAACCTTTTCCATTTATTTCTTCGAGTTAAAAATACTTTCTAATAAGTAATTAATCATTCATTATTTCATGCCCTAAATCTCATAGTGTCCCTAATGAAACGAGTAAATGTAAAGTTAAATTTGCATCCCCTATAAAAGATTAAATTTTTATAAGCTAAAATAGCCAATCAAAAGTTTATTTACAAAATCAACATTTTGAAAATCGCATTTGGATATCAGTATGTATATTAAAATATTTGAATCTTATAAATTTTTAAAAATTTTTATTAGACATGTACATATTTTGAAAATGTTTATAATAATGTATGCATATTATTATACTAGTGTAAATAGTGCAGACAGTATCATAAATTATCTAAAAGTCTGCTAGAAAAGGGGAAAAAAACTAATGCATTTGAAATTTGATTTCTAATATCTGATTCTTGGAAACCGAATTTATTTTTAAAATTCAATGGCTTCTGTTCAAGTTTAATTTAGAAAAATTTCAAATTCGGTAATAACTGATCTACTATCGAAATCTCAAATGGAATAAAATATTCGATAAAAATGTGCATATGAATTTAAATTAACGCAAAGATCTCTATATGTAAGTTTTCTCTCTTAAATAATATTTAGCAAAAGTAAATACATTTAGGAAAAAAATAAAAACTATTTCAAATATATTAAATATTCGACCATTAAAAATATTCGACGGGTTCTTATGAGTTACAGGTGCTTTTGGGGATTCCCAAAGAAAATGAGATACCTCTGAAATAGGCCAAAGTTCACTAAAGTCTAAGTATTTATGTTTGTTACTTTTTGAAATCGATGGAATGGAAAGAAAAATAAACTACCGTGGCCATCACGTTCAGTGGACATTATTTTATCTCTCTTTCTTAACTTTTTTATGGGGATAAGTTGATTTCACCAGTTCCTGGTACGAAAATTTGAAGGCAAGGATAACGGATGCTGTAGTGATCGTGACTGAAGATATGTTGCAGAGCACATGGAGAAAAATCGAGTATCGCTTATACATTCTCCAGTTTATAAACGGAGCACTTATTGAAGTGTACAAATAAAGTGAAAAATTAAAAAACTTTTTGAGTTGAAGTAAAATTCAAAATATTTATACCTTTAATAGCTTTGTATAGCAAATATTTAAAATTAGGAAACACCTTATGCTCACCGCGTTTAAAATCAATTTTCAAACATTAGTACATTATCAAACTTACTTATGTAATATTTATTCTATTCTAAAAAAAGCATATAAATGTTTTATATTTCTAATTATTATTATTATTTTTAATATTGACATCTGGTATAGACCATAACATCAAATAATTTAACCCTAAGAGCTTTGTTCGTACAGTAGTTGGCTGTTGCCTTTGTTGATTCTACTTCCTTGTTTACCTCTTGTGCTCTGTATAGTTTTATTGCCGTCGATGACGAAGATAAAAAGAGAAAAAGGAGAACTAGCGGGACGAATGATGTTTAAAGAAGATGAGAGAAAGGGAGACTAGGGTGTCGAATGTAATCAAACGACAGTCAGCGAGTACTTGTGAATCGGCCTCTGCTACCGATTGACGAAAACTCGTGAAAATCTATGACGCGATCTAAAGAGAGAAAAGCAAACGCCATACTTTCAGGAAGGCATATTAAATTCGCGTGTGTAAACATCTTTCATTAAAAAAAAAAGGAGAGAGGCAGTAAAAATGGAAGTATAAAAAGAAAAAAATGATATTAAAAAGATGTGTCTATAAAATGTACGCGTTTTAAAAAGCAAAGAGTAAATAAATCACTGACGTAGTTTGACTATAATGCTACTTGTTTTGCTAATTCTCAAGCAAATGAAGCAATCTCGCTGAGGTCGATAAATATTTACATGTAAAATGGTTTCGTTTCAAAACTTTACCTTTAATAAAAATTAAGTTTTTTTTTCATAACAACAAAATTTTATAGCCCTGGATAAAAATGAGAAAGAATACTAATTAAATTAATTTTATCATCTTTACAATGGTGTTATTAAGGAAATGACTTTTGATCCAGGAAATAATAAAATACCTCCCACGAAAATAGGTTATAAGAATGGATTTAAAGCAAGAGTGCAGAATATTTAAATATCATTAGTTCTATTAGATAATTTGCGAACTAATTTGAATTTTTTTTGCGAGCATTATTTCAAGTATAGCTTAATAAGACAGAAACTTATCTCTTATTTAATTCTATTGTTGTACATTATAACATCTGCAGGAGAAAGGTATAATATTTAGAAGTTTATGTTTTGCGGACTAATAAATAAATAAGTGAAAAAGAGTAAAGAGAATATTCACTTCGAGTCCAGGCCGTGGAATTTTCTTTACTATTTTTCACTATTTATTTATTAATATCCGGAAGTATGGTGTGAAAAAATCCTGCTAGGCCTATTTTCCAATTATGTTTATTTAATAATATTAGTTTTATTAAAATACCATCAGGAATCTTCGAAGATAAATTAATTGTGAAATAGTAAATGATTGTGAAAATCTAGTCGATTAACTGAACTGTTAATATCCTGTCGGAGATAGTTCGCATTCCTACAAAATTCTACCATCCACTAAGCTATAGTACACTTCTCGAAAGTGTGATCCACAGTTCGCAAGAAATTGACTAATTTGAACAAAGGGTCGTTAAGGAACACCATCTTACCTTTCTATCGAGGCCAACGAGAGACAGGCCAGGGCACTCAAAAGTCACATGATCATCGGGGTGCGGCCAACAATTCATCTTTCATTGTCTCCATCTTGGATTTTAACAATCAATATTTTTTCGTTTGTTGGAAACAATGAAAGATGGATTGTTGCCCGGACCCCGATGATCATGTGACTTTTGAGTGCCCTGGCCTGTCTCTTGTTGGCCTCGCTTTCTATGTTATTACGTCATCTTAGCTTATGTACAGTGGTGGAAAAAAAGCTTAAGACCACCTCAATTCAGAAAAAAAGCAAATTAAATTGAAATATTTTTTTATAAATTATAGTGATGCACAAGTTTATTGTCACATTCCAACTTCATACAGGGTGTTCTTAAAATGAGAGATTATAAGTACCAATATAAATAAAAAGTTCCTCTTGCAAAATGTCGAAATCTCAAATTTTTTTTTCTCAAAAATCGCTAGCACCAAGCTTTAACAGCACTTCATGGCGCCATCAAGCGTTATTCCATTTCATCGACAGGTAGTGACAGAGAAGATGAACTCATCATTACAATCAAAACAACGTTTTCATTTCTTTCTGAAACGTAATTGCATAAAAAATGGATTAGAGTATTTTCTTAAACTTTAATTTTGTTGGTTTAATTTTGTTTTAAGCAACGATTTAATTAAAAATGTAAGCATTAAATTTGTCACAGATTTTTCATAAGTGATTTTTTTAAAACTTAGTGTTAATAGCAGGAAAATGTAATAAGCCCAATAAACAATTTGTTGAAGCTGGCTACCCTTCACTGAATCAACTGGTCCAGGAGAGAAAAAAACATGACGCGTCAAGTTCCAATGATGACGCAATTAAGCATCAGACTTCAAACTTCGCGTGGTGTTTAGACCCTTAAAAATTCGACATTTTGCATGAGAAACTTTTTATTTACTTTGATGTGAAGAATCATGCTAGGTACTTATTATTCCTCATTTTATGACCACCCTGTATATTTCCAAAAAAAAAAATTGAAAATGAAACGAACGATATATTTAGCAATAGGAGGGTTGGGAAGAAAGTTTGAGACCAGGATGAAAAATCCAGGCAAATGAATACAAACTGATTTAATGAATGTCTATTACTTAGACTATTTAAAGGCATACACAATAGCGCATTTGTCTATAATGGGTTCTGGCAAACAACTAACAAAACACCAAAAGGGTCAAATTGATGCATATCGAAAATGTGGAAAGTGAGAACGTGTAATTGACGTTCTTATTGGTAAATCAAAGACTGAGTCCACAATTATCTTGCTAACCCACAAATGTATGGAAAAAAACAGCGATCAGGACGGCCGAAAAAGCTCAGTACCAGAGTTGAAAGAAAGATCTTTAGAATGACCATTGCTACAGGTGCATCATCCAGTTCACCCAAGAACAGTCCGAAATGTGTTGTCACCATCAGAGCATCATGCGTACATAAAGACGAAGTCAAACCAAAGTTGTCTTCCCAGCATGAAGAAGTCAGACTGAACTTGAAAGCAATACATCAGCGATACATCAACTTTGGAGCCCTGTCGCTTCTAGTGACGAAAAAAAAGCTTAATTTGGACTGCCCAGACGATGTTCAGTACTACTGGCATGATTTGCGTCAATAACCAGCATATCTTTCATGGCGTGTATAGGGCGGAGGTTCGGTATGATATGGGCTGGTTTCACCGAGCGAGAGAAGTCCCAAGTGGTATTTGTTTCCCCACGATCGAAGGCAACCGACTACCATGACATCTTGGGCAACTTCCTCCTTCCTCTTTGAGATCAATTAAATGATCCGGAATTCATTTTCAGCAGGACAATGCACCAATACACGAAGCAGCGTCAACTTGAAATGGTTAAAATCACACAATATCACATCAATGAAGATTTGTGGGGTTATCTGGTTCGAGAGGTTTATGCTCATGGAAAGAGGCGTAAAGCAGCTGGGAAAATGCCCAAGACAAAAGTATCACGGATGACCCATCACTAAGCAAACGTTGGCCGACCTATGCCATTAGTGATCGAAGTCGTCGTAGACTACCTAGTATCATAGGTAGAAAAACAATGGCCACAAGTCGTAACGTAACATCTTATAAATTAACAAGCTACTTGCTCCATATCGATAACTTTGAATATAAAGAGCCTATTCTCTCTTCCGAAAATATAGTATACATTAACAATACAAAAAATAATGTTGAAATTTATTTTCGGATTTGGAGGGATATATTTTATGACCTTTTGTGTAAAGAACCACATAAAGTTTCCTTTTAAGTTCAGTATCATCCTATAAGATCCCCTGACTTAAACCCCTATTGAATCTATGGGATGCCGTTGAGCAAAACATCAGAGCCATCAATACAGAATCAATATTTACGGCGTAGTTGTCGATAATGATTTTACATTCTTGCAGGAGGAAGAGGGCCGACACGATATTATCTCTAATGTTAAGTGTATTAACTTTGCACCAACATAATTCGCGAACACTTCATTTTGTAGATTATTGGAAATTTCAACCCCCACATAATTCTTCTCAGACAAATAAATTCGAAAATAACGAAAAGCTCTTCAGGCGGGCTTCAAAAATCCGTTGAATTTCAGAAATCGATATTTTCCGCAACAATTGCTTTTCATTAAGGAGAAGTAATAAAGAGAGAATTCATAAAATTTTGATTAGCATATCGCCGAGTAGTTAGCTATACGAATAGATAGATGAGGAATATTAAATTTAGGTAAATTTTAATAATTATTATTTCTTTTATTTTGGTACTTTTAATGATTATCTTTTTTAAAAAGTTTAAAAATTAAAAAAAAGACGTGTTCTTGCTTATCTGTTCTTTCTCCTTTCTATTTTGGAAGTTGGCAAACCAATATAAAGGAGGAAAAAAGTGACGCAATTTCGCAATGGAAAAATTCCTTACAGTACCTATTGGGTACACAAACTCACAATCATCATTTCTCCAGCTTCTCAAAGTGACCGAGACAATAAAATCTTTTATAATAAATAATAAAATACCAATTATATCATAATTTTCTCCTGAACACAAGAATATAATTCAACAAATGTTGTAAGATGAATTTATTTACTTACTAAAATGAAAAAGGCAAGTATTATTATTAAAGTAAAATAAAAATGCAAACACCTTATTAAATTGTGGATAATTACTGCATAGAGTATTATTATATTTATTAAGTCAATAAAATTCTTTTATTTATTTAGTCTCTCAGAATGGCAAAAGAACCATATATTAAATAACATAAAAAAGAGATTTATCAACAACAATATATAAAGATATAGTCCAATATTAATATTCCAATAATTAATGTGAATGTTTCACAAAATGTTCATTTATAATTTACAAGTGTCCTTTATATTTAAACGGTGACAAAATTAAATAAAATAATATTAATTTTACAAAGCTAACAGAAAAAAATACTTTGACAAATGGGAAACGACAACTTAAACTGAGTGACCAATTTCTTATGACCATCAGACATTTTTAAGGAGATTATCTATGGCGTCACGCTGTTGTCGCTAGAGGGCAAGACTGGTATAACAAAGTAAAGCTTAGTCCTTACCCAAAGGTGATTTGTTTGTGAAGATATGGGTAAACAACGTGATTTGACATATGGAATGATTATAGGAGCTCGTAGCCATGAAGCGAGTATTAGCGAAACCGGCGCATTCGTGAAATGTTCAAGAGCAGGCTGTTGTTAAAGTGTTTAAAGACTGGACGGTCAGCCAAAAACCGGGCCTCAACGTGCATCTTCTGGTTATCATCGACTACTGAATGCTCGGGCGGAACGGAGAGTGTCCAGAATTGTAAACGACAACAGTGCAATCAATGATCATCTCAAATGATCTGTGAACAATTCATCTCAAATGATTTATAGAAGCCGAAGTATTGAGGTGGTCATAGTAAATTAGCATGGAAGTAAAACTCCCAAGTTGTTTTTCCATTGTAGCCTTCCCCACCCCCACCATATGTCCGGTAGTGCCCTAGTGTTCGATGAACAGCACTTTGGGTGGACGAGAGCTAAGAGTTCGAGACCGAAAACAAGAAATGACACCTGATATTACTGTAATTATATATGCGCACACTAGTTTATTAACTTAATTATATACCCATTCCATAATAATACATTGTACTGCTATATACTATTCTACCACTTAGGGGCCCCATCTATCAAGTTTTTGTTTCAAAACTAAACTCAAGGCTAATACCCCGTCCGCACTGCAAAAAATAAGCTAGCTTAGACTGCAGTGCGAACGATTCTAGCTTTTGTTGGGCTAGCCCAGATTCTGATAAGCTAGCTTATGATGGGCTAGATTTTTAAACTAGCTTATCCAGTTGAGCCACAAACGCACTGCATCATGGGATACGTTTTTTCCCATGATTCCGTAGTTTTGAAGCATTTCGCTTGCTTGGCTTGACCAAGGTTATAAGATCGTGCTACTTTGTAATTTATATGGCTGCACCAACACCAATAAGTATAGAAAACAAGATAAGAGGAAAAAGGTTTTATCAAACCAAGCTTTTATAATGTTTTATTTAGTGGCAACAATACAGCTTAATTTTGCAACAATAAACAATAGATACATTTACCCAATGACGTATATTAAAGATAGACTCCGAATCCTACTGTTGTAACTTGAAGCAAATTGGAAAGCTCCATGCCCATAACTGTCATGGCCGAAAGTGAGTGAAGATTATGCAAAACACATGGCTAAACACAAGAGTGATAATTAATAATTCTTTCACACGCCGATCACGAAGTGATAAGTTTATCTTTTCGTTTACTTTGTATTTGAAGTATTTTATTATATTTTCTAAACAATTTTTCGATCATGGTTTCAATTTCGTTTCGATTGTCTTTCAGTTACGTATTTTCATTTTAGTTACGTATTTTTGATTTATTTTTGTGGAAAATGATTCCTGATCCTTTTTCTTGTCTGTTTGTACAGTTGTACGCAGTTTAACTTTGAGGAATGGTTTTGAATTAATTATTCCTCATGCCCAAAATCTTCACAAACAAAGCAGCCAGACGGCTAATTACTCCACGGCTCACTCCTGCCCAGAACTATCATGGCTCAATTTGCTTCACTTTTTGCCGCTGTTAACAATAGAATTCGGAGTCTATCTTTAATATACGTCATTGCATTTACCTCTCGCCATAACGAAATGTCCAATTGTTACAACAATCAATTCGTAGTAATGAGTTAGTACCATTAGAACACGAACCAATGAACCGATTTGAAAATTTTTTACTTTATCATAAATTGTCATCGATTCTGCATAAGTGTGTCAAATTGCAGCTCCCTAGCTTGTCGGAAAGTTGGTTTAATATTGATTACAAGATTTGACCTAAACAAACTAACACAGCAAAGTTATAAAAAGCTTATAAAAACGGGTAAAATAGGAAAACTGAACTACGGAGGAAGTTCGCATTTTGATAGAGATTAGGGGCGAAAATATCGACGACCTGCGACGCGTCAAACGTAACCGGATCGTGTATGAACGGATGGCCGACGAAATTGAAAAAATACAACTACACACGCACGTGGGACAAGATACAGCGAAAGATTAAAAATTTAACAGCAGAGTACAGGTCTGGAACTGTAAGCTAGCTTTAGAGCACTTCAGTGAGAACGACCTAGCCTACAACTTAAGCCAAGATATCTAGTTTATCGAATAAGCTAGCTCAACAATAAGCTAGCCCAGCAGTGCGGACGAGGTATAAGGCCTTTCAGTCTAATTTAATCATCCAACCGGCACACTCGCCTTTATAACAGGGAATCTGCAGCTACGAGCAATTGTAGTTATGGTGGCTATGCTTGCTTGACACACGTCATAGGGAGACCCACACTTCCGAATCAAATATCCCGTTCTTTTGCGACTACCAGCGCAATGCCCCTCCTTTTTTTTTACCTAAAAGGGGGGAGGGACAGTGACCCCCTCCTGGTAAGTGTAGATACCCGTTAAATCTACTCAATGACGGCGTGCGCTACTACTTTTAAAATTATAGTAATACGCGCTCGCGTGCATTACTGTTGCACCAATCAAGCTTGCTAGTCGTATTAATCCACAATACCCGTAACTAAATTCTTGCTGATTCCCAATTAAGATGGCCAGATGCTTAATAAGAATAAAAATTAACAGTTAAACTTATATCTTAAGCAGTTGCTGATTAACATTAATTTGACGAGCTTTGAACACAAAACAAGGTCCACGAGTGTCTCCATACATCCAATACAACGTAACCGTGACTCCGAGGTAATCGTCAATCGTAGTATGCAAAGTCTGGGCGTGCATCCGTGGCCTTAACACAAAACATCGTAACGCACTCACCCGGGAACTTCATATTACACTGCCATCACCGCTGCTTTACCACGTCCCACGCCTGTCGCTCCCAATTGCGCCATTGGATCCGAACGCTCAGTTACTTCAATACTTGCCGTTCTGCTCAGGTCCCATCATGAATTATGGTCCGCTTCTCGCCTCGCTCGTACGATCAGTGGCCGGACGAATAACCATATTAAAAGAAATGCATAATAATTACGAACAATAAAACAGTTTATGCTTTCAAAGACATTCTACTTGTTTCTTTCCTCTTTATCACGTTCCTGTTCTTGACGGACTTGTAGAAGTTCTTGGACATCGAATTCTATAATAATTGCAGTCTTATTTTCATATAAACATCCGATGACTATTTCTTAAGCAACAACAACGTCCGTTACATTTTTGTCATTTCATTTCGAACATCTCAAACACCAAAGGCCCAAAAAGGCATCTCTCATTACGTGTTAGTTTTCTTTGTTTTTTTTTTCACGATGAACAAGGAATCTCTCTTATTCTTAACAAAACGAAAAAAAAAAACGCTCCTCAAATTCGCCGAAAACGATCGCAACAATCACCCGTTGGAAGCTGAGCTATCTTCTCGGAAAAGCACTCAACAATACAGCTCCAACAGAGGACCATTGACGATCATTCACGGCAAATTTGATTCCCAACTATCAATAACAACGACAATGCATTCAAAAATTCCGACGCACAACAAACAATACCATTCATACAACAACACAATCCTGGTTATAAAACCCCCCAAAAATAATAGACTAATGCCTCCACATCTATCTATATATATAAAGAAGGAGGTTTGTGGGTCTGTCTGTGGGTCTGTCTGTGGGTCTGTTTTTTATACAAATCTACAGTTTTATTCCGATCTTGATAAAATTTCGCATACATGACCTTCAAAGCATGAGGAAGGTCACTGTCTACCTCAGATTTCGGAAAAATAATAAATATCGATAAAAAATCGATATTCATGGTTATGGCAAGGCATTTTAATGAGAAATATCTCATGACCAACAATGCAAGGCAAAGTTGGTACAACAATAGGTATCAACAATGGTATCAGCACGCAATTCACAAACACACTGCATGAACCAACAATATATATCTCATGACTAACAATGAAAGGAAAAGTTTGTGCAAGTGTAATTATCCCGGGCAACGCCGGGTACCTCTTCTAATCAATGATAAAACATTTTACCTACTATTATACTCATCACTATTATCCTGCCATCAGACACACGTGACTAATCTATATGGAACGTCACACCATATTTAGCATTGCTTGCCAATAAATTTCAATGAGTAGTTCAAAAGTTATAGATTTTTTCTTTTGGCCATTTTCTAATGGAACTCCCTGTAAACTACCATTAAAAAATCAGTTTAATATTAAAATTCTTATCACTTTAGTTCGTTTTACTTTCGCATAAATTTTGAACGGATTTTTCTATTAAGAATAATATTATGACTTAAAACTAACGGATTAGTGTAAACGTGTAAATTAATTATAAGCATCATTAAATTAATTCATTATAATTTAATGGAATGTAAAAGTCATAGAGAAGTAAAATATATAGGGGAGACTGGGGCAGGTTTACACTCTATTTCAGTATTAAAACTATTTTACTAAATTTTCATATCCATTTATTAGTTAAACTTTAAGCTACCTTATGGTGCCTTTAACTTATCTTAAATTTATATTATTTTCAAATTAAAAATAGCTTTTTGATGCAATCTCACTTGTGTAAACTTGTCCCGTAACTTATTGTATGTTTCCACAATAGTTTTTGTATGTTTCCACGCATTAACCATAATGAGATATTCGAATAATAATCAAATTCAGATAATTTGCAGTATTTATTATTTCGTTTAATTCAGTGAGTACAAATGAGTCAGAAATACAGGAAACAAATACAAATATTACCAAATAAAAATTTACAGGAAACAAAATATACTGAATTATCTGTTGTAAACTTGCCTAAATCGTACTTGCGCTTAAATCGTACCACCTTCGTATTATACGCAGTGTGCATAGCACAGTGCCATCTTGTGGTAGATCATCTATTGTACACGATGGAATCACTTTTCAGCCATGTTACCTCGCACAAACGAAAGAGCTGTGTTGCTGCTGCTTCGAAAAATATGTAAAAAGTAAGTATTTTCTCCACTTTTTACTAAAAATTTGGTCACATTCTTAAGGTCCTACCGCAGCTAATATATAGTTATTGTATTATTGAATAGTATTTGTCGAAAAGCCGTTCTTTTTAGGCTATGTTGGTCCTAGGTTAAAGAGCGGGTAGGTGATTGTGTTTTTTTCATTTGCCAGTGTTTACGCTTTTGTTGTTGTGCCTAATTCGTACTAGCATGCTTATTCTTTAAGCCTAGAAGGAAAGTTAAACTAAGCATCAAAACCGTAAAGAACGTAAAACCAATTAAAAGTAATAATAAACGGATGTCTCAACATGAACCTAAAGAAAGCAAATAAGCCTATGGATAGGCAGGTCTGGTGCTGCAAGCTGTGCAATGAAGTAATCTGAAAAGAAAACATGACTGAATGCATTCTCAAGTCAGTATAAAATCTACGTGCAGGAATTGACAAACATGCTATATATTATGTATGCGACCTTTGCAAACGGGTGTGATTATTTTTTTAAACAGCTTAGTCTTGTCTTGTAAGTTTTAGTTACGATTAAAGAAAACTATGGTACAATTTGGGAGCATTGTTCCTAAATCGTACTTTCTGAACTTTTTTATAACTTGTAATCTGAGAGAGATGCTCATAATTTTGTTACTTTCAGTTTTTCATTTTGTTAAGAAATAAATAAAGTTTTTAATATGGTTAACCGAATTTCATTTAAAAGGCTAAAATGTTTGATATATGAAAGATATTCTTTAGGGTAGAACCGCCCTTAGGGTCGGGCAAGCGGGGCCTCTGCCCCGGGCCCCGCGCTTAAAAGGGCCCTACCATGGGTTCCCCAAAATTTTTAAAAGCTGATTCTAAAGAAATTGAAAATCAGTACTTAGCGATTCCTAGCACCAGTTCAGAACAGCTTCCTCAATTTATTAACGAAAATGAAGATACGGATTCAAATGAAAATTTGAATTTAGACAACGAAGATGAAGTTAATCAAAACCATGATCAAGAACCTGTCCGTCCTGATATAGTTCACACGATCAAAGAAAGGGCCCCTTATTTTAGTTTTGCCCTGGGCCCCGCGAATGCTAAGGGCCGCTCTGGAGTACGATTTAGGCAAGTTTACCCTACAGTGATCTTGTGCCCACCTCTTATACTGCCTGCATGATACGCATTGTTTTCCAAGTTTTGACTTTTTATATGACCTCAAACAATGTATAAATTTGCCCCATCGCCGTGTTTGGATTACAACTAAGCCTCTAAGCTTTGTTCTTAAAGTTAACAATCAACTCAACTGCTTAAAATAACCGAAAAAGAACGGTCTAACAGGATAACCAATAATGAGTTACGATAATCTAATGGTACAAATCATATAACTGCCAATACATTAGTGAGAAATTTACTTGCCAGAAGAAAAATTAGAAACATTTGTCTATTTCACTTTTCTCACAGGCGACTGACTTCAAACTGTTGTGAGGGTACGTGGCGGTGATAACGTTTCTCCTGACTCAAATGCGGTGCGCTCCGGCCAACGGTAAGTGAACTATAGCGAAAGTGTAAACCTACCCCTGTACCAAACCTGCCCCGGTCTCCCCCTACAATAAAAACCACGGATATTCAAAATTTGCTTAGAAAGGAGTGGGGATTTCCTAAATACTTTAGTTCTGGATCATTTCGTTTTCAGATTTAAGTTTATTTCGTGGCAATATAATAACTACTATGTCTTCACAACATTAACTGCTTCGTGAAGTTTGTTTCACCATTTGACTTCTCTTCCTTATTTAATCTATTCGGTCTTTAATTTTTAAAGCTTATCTTAATGAGCGACCATTCAATGGGGATGCAGATTAATAGAAATGCCTAATGATGATTGAACACTGGATGTAAATAATTTTATGTAAAACAGGTATGCAAATGAGGTTTCTGGGAAGAAGCACCATCTATCTGAATATTAGTTTGCTGTAAAATGGGGAAAACGCATGATTTAAGAGATATCGATAGAGGGATAATACTAGGAACTGGTAAGATGATATCAAATAGGGCAAAACTTACGGCTTTTCCTGAATAACTGCATCAAAAGTGTCCAATAAGTGGCCAGAAAAATAAAAATCAAGCCGCTAAAGATCTTCCCGCGGATGAAAACACCTGGTCGATGATCGCGGACAATGTCGATTAAAGAGGATCATAAAAGAGGATAGACATGAAACTATTCGTCAAACAATCGTTCAATACAATGATTATAATCGGTAACCAAACTCTTACTGATATTACACGATGAACAATGCCACGAATGATCCCTGCTGTAAACTACAAAATTCGTCTACATCGGCCACGAGAACATGAAAACTGTACTGAAGACGACTGGAGCAAATGTAGCTTAAGGCCGGTTCACATTCAGTGATTTCTCATCGAATTCGCCGTATCTGGCGCATTGGACGCGATTTTGGTTGCCGTAGCCGTTTCACATTCAGCTAATTCGCGGCGGAGAGCGGGATAGAGCCGACAACGGCGCGGGTTTTCGAATTCCAACCGTGTTGGAATTTTCAGAAGTCGCTCCTAATGCGCAGCCAATCAGCTACGAGTGAGCATCTCTCCAGTCCCAGAATCCTTAGCAACGGTTTCTAACCCACTTCCGTCAGTCAAATCGGCCATATTGAAATTCGCCGATAGCGTTTTTCTGTGCACGGGTGTCTCGTTTTCTGTCATTTTTCCTAATAAAAAATATAATATATGCATGTACACGATGCCAAGAAAGCCATGTTATCACGATATATATACACGATGTCTAGAAAGTAAAAGAGACTGGATGAAAGAACGACTGATCGAACAACCAATCAGAGCGGAGTTCGCATAGCTGAAAGCAGAGAAGGAAGTTCGCCTAGCTCCCTGTTTCGTACCCGCTGAATGTGAAACTACTCCGCATTTTAACACGCGCATCTTAGTGACGCCTAGCAAACACCTGGATTCGGAAAAACGCTTCACTCCGCGAAGTCGCTGAATGTGAACCGGCCCGTAGTCTGACGAATCGCGACTCCAGTTGTTGCATGCCAACAGAAGTACTAGAATATGCTATCAACAGTATGAGGCATTGAATCCATTCTCCATGGTGTCAATCAGGTGGAGGTTGTGTTATTTCCTGGCATATGTTTTATTCGACTCCTGTTGATGCAGTGACATCCGTAGAGTAATCTTTAAATGAATGCTGAAAATACAAATAGACCAAGTCCACTTTCAAAAAACCAAAGAACATAAATGGATAAACTCCTTTACATTCTTTGAAAAAACTGTGGATAAACACCTATTGTGGAGCAACATCAAATTTTAGAACAAGTTAAATTATATTTTCGAGACACAATAACATGCATCTCTTTGTGTAAAACACAATTCCTCATTTTTTAATAAATAACAGCTTAAACTCTAAATTCTATGAATGTTAAAAATGTGACTTGGTCTACTTGTATTTTCAGCCATCCAAATGTTCATATTCATCCCAATATCATTACTGATCAGACACACTTCAAATGTGCATCAACCACTCTGGATATTATTCTATGCTATATGACTTGAATTTTTACAGTATTTGGAAAAGTATGATGTGGGCTTTAAAGTGTACTTTTGACCTTATAATCCACGGATCTTAATCGCATGGAGCACATCTGGGATGAGTTTGAAAGCGAAAAAAACCTCCTCCAGCGATTATACCAATTTGATGACTGTTCTTGCAATTGCTTGGGAAAATGTTCTATCTTGTAGAACGTTTGAGTTTCTTCCATACCACGACGAATTCAAGCAACTTTGAAGCTAACGTGTTATTAGGCAGGTGTTCCTAATAATTTTACAACGTCAACGTATAGGCTAATAAAAATATTTCCGTAAATGTTATTGCTCGTTTTATTACATATAAACAATTCACAGTAAGAAATTATTCTTCCACAACGAAGACCGTAAAGAAAAAATATAAACGATTGAAAGCTCTCAAAGTCTCACCTTTTATCAAAAGATAGCCATTTATCTACAACTAATAATTCGTACGAAACACAACAATACCTTATAGAATCCAAATCGAGCAGGTAAGACATTTTCGGAAAAAACATTTTTATAGCTATATAAAGTTATCACGTAGATCATTTACATGTATATGGTAATAATTTTATATAGTCCATCGTTTGCCGATTCTTTAAAATAAAAAGAGAAAAAATTGTTCTTTATTTAAAGAAAACATGTTTTAACCGAACCATGGGAATTCTTTATTATGACGAACTCACTGCTTTTAATAGAATTAATATTAAGGGTAACCAAAAATAAATCCCCTTCCCCAAATATATTCGTCACAGTACTCCAGGAATTTTGGGGGAAGCAGCGTAATGTACTCGTATGAAGCTTTGACTTTTGATACTATTTTTAAAAATTATACATGGCGTCTCTGAATGGAAGAACAATAAGTACTTAACTTGATCCTGTGTATGATGACAAACTTAAGTTCCTTATGCAAAATGTTCAAAACTCAAATTTTAAGGGTCTGAACGTCACGAAAAGTTTGCTAAAAAGCTGGCGAAAAACGTCATTTAGTCTCAATAATTGCCGCCGTTTTCTCGTATTTTTTAATTTGTGAATGGTCACGCGAAAAGAGACTTGAAGGGAAAATAATAGATTCCGAGAAAAACGCCTTTAAAGTTTGAAGACATGTACGAACATCGGATATAAATCACTCAGAAGCTAAAAAAACAAACAAGAAAATCTATAACCTGTGGGCGATGTAGAGAACCAGGGCACACCATAAGTTCATGCAAACAAAAACATTAATTTAACGTGTGCGCTGTATAGAGTCAATTGAAACTGAGGTGCCTGAGAAAAATAATTAATATACACTGTCTAAACAAAAGTAATTTGACACTTTCGATTTTAAACGTTTTGACTAATTATCCTGAAACTTCAGGGGTGTAAAGAGTATGTTACAC
>JAHWFO010027233.1:7163320-7196590 GCA_023313115.1 Rhysida immarginata
ATTTTATCTCTAAAATTATTATTAAAAGAAAATTTCTATCCCGTTTATTAATTTAGTTGTCAACTCTTCATTTGCACTACTATTTTAAATGCATTCTAAGTATTTATAAACTATTTTTCACTGTCTCAAAGCAAACGTTGGCGTAAATCTGTTACGTTATAACAAAGTGGTAACTTTTTTGTAAGGGATAAATTGTTAAATTTAAAGGGAATGACTTGTTATAAGGAGGCCCTGTTGGGCGGCTCCCATTTGAATATAAAGTGTCAAGATATTTCCGTTTCAAACTTTTCCATTATTACGACCGTGTGCGCCAAATCTCTCTGCGACCTAACTATCCGAATGGTAGGCAAACCTTCACCCTCTTGCCGAATTGGATCGAGTCGGGTTTTCGATTTGGTCGTTTCGGACCCGCATCGGGGGGATTTTCCTCCGGCTCAGGGATGATGTTTACCCGTCAGCCGGTGAAGGATTGGCAGCGTCAGAGCCGAGATGAACCGAGAAGGAAAAAAAAAAAGGAAAAGGAAAAAAAAAAAAGAAAAAAAAACAGAAACGGGAACCACGAAACCTTGCATGCGTCAATACATAGCTCCAAGCTTCGCAGCTTCCTTTACTGTCATTCCGGTCACCAATTTCCCCTTTTGAAAAGGAATCAAATCATCGGAGCGAAACAAAAATCAGATCCGTCGTCTCATCTAATTGACGCTCAAAATGATTCATATCTTAACAAGAGAGGGGACGCTTTAGAGAAGAATTATTGAAAATTTGAGTCGATTTCATCATTTGATATGCAATAAAAATTTCAATGCCTTCTTAAGAGCTAAATGAAATGGGGGAAAATATGAGGGGAGGGAGGAACAATCATTATTTTAAGAATAAAATTTGACGGGTGTAGAAGGAAAGAAAAACGAGGCTTTTTTCAGAGTTTAAAAATAAAATTAGAAATACTAATCTTTTAAAAATAAGGAATTTTATGATTTTACAACTTAAAAATTATTTTTTTTTATCTTTTTAATACATTAATATAAGTCGATACGTATCTGTCTATGTGTAGATTAGCGATAATCTCAACAACCACGAAATCAACGAGCGTGAAAATTTGGACGATTCTTTAACATAATCCGAATTTTTTAAGACTGAAATCAAATATGCAAGCACTATTGCAAAATGAACCACAAGCAAAGATATTTTCAGACAAACTCTGGAAATTACCGAAGGGAAAATCGAGCATGATGTCTAATTGTTTTTCTGCCAAATTTTTGTGTACTGGTTCAAAATCTAGATCAGCTAAAGACAAGGTATTTCAAATTGAACAAAATTACAGAAATTGGCAACAACGAGAGGGCAATGTTTTTTCTAATAAATGACGGTGTCAACATAATTAACCAACACATTATGAAACAGCTTCCTGGTACGAGGAATATGTACAAATCATTGAATAAGAACCCTGAAGATTCACTTCAAATTTTCAAATTATCAAGAATTGCCTCAATATTGCATTGAACTCAGTGTTGGCTCTTTTATCATTCTATTGCGTAATCTATCAAACCTTTGCAATGGAACTAGAATGTATGCGAAGAATATGCATTACCACGTAATTTAGGCTACCATCCTGGCTGTGAAAAAATACTGATGTGGCATTCCAATCAAAAAGAATGACATTCTAGTTTCTTTCAAACGATTCCAGCTTCCCGTTCGGCACGTTTGCTACGACAATCAACAAAGCGCAAAGACAGTCATTAAAAGTGTATCGGAAGTCAATTTGATAATCCGTGCTTTTCATATGGACAACTGCTAACATACTGATGATACCCTTCCATCGTCTTCTCACATCCATTTTCTCCAACATAGCAGTAGTAATCCACGGCTTCTTCTCCATGCAACCCAACAAGTTTTTGTGCTACATCCTTCACAAGTGTCTTCAGATTTTTCCAATTGCAATTTGCTGTATTCCAATCTTCTTAGTTCCTTTCCTCCATAATCCAAAACAAACTCCTCTTGTGTGCAACTTCAGTCTCGAAGGCATTCCTGGTTTCTCCGTTATTCAGTTTTTCTACTTCCAACTTCTTCTTTGGCTGTGCACGTTTAATTAGTTTAAAATTTAGCTTCTTGTCAGGAATATTAAATTGTGATCTGCTTCACACGATTTCTTTATCTTCTTTGAATCATAATGTAATTCGGTTGATATCTTGCTTCATCTCCAGGTGCTTTCCAAGTATAAATTCTTCGCTTGTGGTTCTTGAAACAAGTGTTCATCACTACCATGTTATTTTTTCTTGTAGAAGTCAATAAGTCGCTGTCCTCTGTTATTTTGGTTCCCCGGTCTAAACCGTCCCACCACACTTCGGTCTAAATCTGGACTTCCTTCTTCAAGTAATGCATTATACGAATGGCTTTCTCGAAGTTGTTAATGAGCACAATCACACACACCGGCCAATGAATTAGATTCATCTTACAAGGTCTTGGATTCAAGCGTGTACTTATCACCTATTAAAAAAAAACTTGATCAACGTGGGGAAAAGGAAGGACCTAACTGACTTCCAAAAGGGACTCATAGTTGGCGCTTTTCTAGCTGGAGCCACGATTGGAAACAACGAAGCAGCTGTCAGGACCATGTTTGTCTAAAAGGGGTAACGGTCGCTCAAAAACAATCATCCGTCATTTAAAACAAGTTGAAACATTCATTGTGTAATAATTGCAAATTATTTTAACCAAGGCTATTACTAACGCATATCTGGTAGAATAGCTGAAGGATCACCAAGATCACTGATTGCACCGGAATCCAAATCGGCAGTCGAACGCGTATACGAAAACCCTTGATTTCTGCAAGGAACAGGAAAATCTGTTTGCAGTGGTGTCTGACAGGAAGAAGGTTATGCGGTCTGATTAATCACGATACACGTTGTTTTTTTTATACCGTCCCATTAAGCAATGGACCCAGCATGCCTTATCAAGACAATTCAAGATTTTGGTGATTGTGTAATGTATAGACTTTCTTCTGCTGGTATTGAACTGGTCTTCAGATATTCAAGAAGGTTCAGGACGGGATTACCTGAACATTGTAGTCAACTAATCTCATCCTGCAATGCTGTATTTTAATCTTGATTGTGACGAATTCAACATGGACGGGTAGCATTGTCCTTTATCGTGGACGGGTGGTTCAGAGTTTAGCGAGCACGAAGATGATTTCCCACAATTTCCTTGTCGCCCCAGAACCCAGAAGTCAACTACATAGAGATGTAAGGGATATATTGGACTGACAGCAAAGTTATCTTCCAACTAATCAGCGAGATCTAAGGAATGTCTGGTGAATGTCTGGTCTTCCATTGATTTACAAGTGCTTAAACACCTTATTCACTCTATGCCAGTCTATATGCATGTTTTAATTCGGGCCAAACGTTCCTAATCCACTGGCCAGTTTGTTTATAATCTACAACTGTTAATTATTTTGCCATTTTATTAATAACTTTTAATCTTTAAATATAATGTCATCAATCAAACTTTTTTTCTGTTATGTTAAGATAAAGATGATAAATTAAATTATATCATTTGTTTTTACTTTTTGTTCTTTCTTCATATTAAATCTTTATTGAGGATTTAATACATTTTATCAAGTTCTTTCATACTACTACTTTATTTTTGATCCTCTTTCAGAAAATAATTTGAATTTTTAACTAGAAAGATTAACCTATCGATAGTTTCTTTCTATAGCTTTCTCCTTTTAAATCCTATTTTTTTTTGTAGATGACGCTTTATTTTCCCAGCGGTCCTGTTCTATCAAAAATAATCTGAGACCAGAGTTTATTTTCTTAAAATCGGAACAATGGGGGTTGACTCTTTGATCCTCTCGGGTGAATGCTTTTGGGAACGATGCTTTGTTACCGTCGTGGCCATGATCCAATAGCAGGGCTCACTTCCCATCAGTTTGGCTTCGGACTGACTTCTGATCAGTTGAGCAAAATAAATTGGCTCACGAGACAACGATGACCCTCCGCCTGCGGCGCTCGCGCGACTCAATAAAAACGGCTTAGTTACGTCATGAGAAGAGAAAGTGATGAGAGCGCAAAAGCAATCGAACTCTACAGCGCGTTATCTTTACTCTGTACGCCCCAAGGACTTCAATAGACAGACACATGACTCTCGAACAATGTACAAAAATAATAACAGGGAAAATAAAAAAAATTGTTTGTTTACAGGAAATTTAGATGGAATGTAGGGTAAGATAAAGCCGGATTCTTCTTCTATAACCATTGAAATTCTTCGTTATCTGCGATTTCATCAATGGTATACCCAAGAATATTGTCGAATTAAGTAAAGCGCGCTTTATGAAACTTAACAAACATTTCGATTAGCTTTGTAGAGGTCATTCTTCCAATGTCCTTTTAACCATTTTAATAGTCAAAATAAAACGGGCATTAATTCTCTCATAAATTTTCAATTTTTCTTGAATGAGCAATATGGTAGAGTATACATTATTTTACGCAAATCGTATTTCGCTGAATACCATCTTCATGGCCTTACAGCTTCGAGATAATGACAATCGAACAGCGCAGAGGGGGGAAAAAGAACAAGAAAACGAGCAGTCCGGAAGCAATGCTTTCACTGCCATCTTATCCAAGTAGTAACCAAAGGAAGTACACTGAATTAGGAATGAAGCTAGATGATCCTGGTTAAGTCATCGAGAGGATAAAGATGAGTCCTTTCCTATCAGGATGATGAAGCATATTGTTGATTGACGAGGAACACGGAGGTGCTAAGAAATCCAGTACACTGGAAAGATGGCCTTTAGAATGTCGTCAAAGTTGACGTCCAAGATGTGATGAGGCCTGCAATGCTAAAGGTGATCAGGTGATACAAAATATCAATAACCAGTAGATCGGGATGGTCCTTAATCTTCGCAAGCAGCTTCTTCAACGATTCATGGATGTGGTTTCCAATGACAGGTATACCGAAATCGTCAGCAATGGAAGTATTAGATGCTACTCCTGTCGGGTTGGGCAATGGTCCTCAGGGCAAGGTTTGGAAGTCCTTCCATCTGGATTTGCAGATTGTAGCCCAGGTAAGCATACCATACAAAATAATAATTCGGATTTATTTATTTATTTATTTATTTATTTATTTATTAGTTAGGTATAATACATCGGAGCTCGTCTAAGACGCGTATGGTAATAAACCGACAAGTTAGGTCTTAGGAGGCTCCATGATACAAATTACAAAAGTGAAGTAGTACAATAAATACAGAGTGAAATTTAAATATACTGTATATACAGGATGTAAATGGACGACGTTACACAAATTTAAGGATATATAGAGAATGAAATTCTGAGCAAAAAAGTCTAGTCACGTTTTTCGATCTGTGGCTCCGTTAAAAAGTTATAGCGCTTTATATCGTGACGTCACTTCCGGAAATCTATCTTGGTACAGACGCTGAGCAATTTTTAACTTAGCATTATAACTTTTTAACGGAGCCTCAGATCGAAAAACGCGACTAGACTTTTTTGCTCAGAGTTTCATCCTCTACATATCCTTAAATTTGTGAAACGTCGTCCATTTACACCCTGTATATATGACCAAAAGTTTGCTGTCCATTCCAAGCGCGCTGTTACACCCCAGAAGAGCAACCAGACTAATTTATAGTCTTCAGAATTTATAGTACAGCAAAGGTAAGTATTCACCAATTTAACATGTAACATTCTTTTTACGATCATCAGTTACTAGCGATCCATGTCTTTACCCTTCTCATATTAAATTAATCTGCTTGGGTAATTTTAAATCGTCCTTATTGCGAAGGAGCTATTTTCAAACTGTTCACAATCACGTTGTCTGCCATACGCAGGAGTCACTAAAAGTTTTACGGAGTGTGATTGTTTCTGCAAATCCATATCGCGATTTCCACTTCTGGACGTGGAACGTATCACTTTTTGTGCCTGCATTTTGATAAATTATACCATTCGTTCATAAGACTGCATTAATAGAAGCTACAAAGATATGGAAGGCATGAAGATTAATACAATAAAACCCCGTTAATCCGTATTTATTGGGACAGAGGCCTGTTCGGATTAGTCTGACTCGATGCTAAAACATATATTACAAATTAAATAGTGCTAAGAAGCCTAAGAACTCAAAAAATTAACACAATGAACATGTTTGATGGGCGAGCTGTTATCTCGATTCAGACATACGAAGTCTGAAATGAGATGGATAGCGTGCGTTTTTTCTGGAAAACACTAATTCAGCTTGTAAGAACAGACCGATTTCATGCGATTTCGAGAATACCGAGCCATACGGAGAAAGCCTCAACATCTATACAGTGGTAAGACCTTTCTAGAAATTTCTATAATGGTTGGGTGTTTCATTTTTAAAACATGTAATCAGTACGTAAGCAGATTATTCAAGAAGAGCTCTAATAGTGCTCTTAAAAACGAAGGGCATTAATATTAACAGGGTCAAGCATAATTTCTTCAAGATATCCTCTCAATGACTTATCAAAAGCATCAAAGTTAATTGCGTCTAACAGAAACTTATATCAGGTATATACGACATACAAACTAAAGAAATTAACCAGTTTAATACTTAGATTAATAAAAAAAAAGATGCACACTATTTGTATCCTCTTTATAAAAACCGAATATTGCAGGAAAAATTTTTTTATTCCAGATGATCTTTTATCCTCAGCCGTTTTCTTTAACATTGCCAAGACCTTTCATCTCGGTTCTCTCTCGCAATAGTTGGCAGGACTTAGGCCTACAATGAAAACCATAAAGAAAAAGAAGAAATCCTAGAGCTAGCTTTTATCTTACGTTTTTACGGCTGTGCTTTCATATAAAACATGGCCAAAGCTTTGATGAAAACGCCAACGAAAGTAAATGTCGTCCCATTCTTATTACTACTTTAAGCGAAAGAAAACAAAAGACTTTAAACAACATATTCTTACGGAACCAATTGTCTCTTTTGAAGGCTTTAAAGTTGTTTTTTTTGTGTAGTAGTCCATAATCCCAAACTACATATGTCTATTATACGACAAGAGCGCTTATTAACCATTCTTCTGGTTATTAAGTTTCTATATAAAGATATTTCAGAGACTAAAAAATATTTGATTTTGCTCGGTTATTTTTTTTTCTTTTTCATCTCGTTAGGTCATGATCAAAGTTTGGCAAAACCGTTCATTTGGTCATAAGGGTGATTTTTTTTACACTTTATGAAGATTACGTTAGAAAAATTCAAGTAAATTAATTTTTTTCTTTTTCCCAGGTGGAATAAAGTAAATCAAGGCATTCGCATATATCTATTTGTTGTGATCATTATAGGGCCTACAATTTTTTAATTGTTTAATGAAATTTAATTAAACGGCGCTTTATTAAATTTATGAATATAGTGAATTTCATATCTAAAGCTTCTAAAATATACTTTAATGGAGTATTGTGAGAGAAAGAAAATATGCGCTAACTTCAGACGGCCCCACAAATCAATTCCGGGAGGGGAGATCGCGTGACCTTCGTGATAAGCCTTTCATGCGCCTCATTGAAAATCTTCGCTACCACTCCTTGCCACTCCTGATCTCAATCCTCTCTTCCTTAGTTAGTGGTATCTTTGAAATGAAAATAAAACCAAGAAACGAAAAAAAAATCACATTAAAAAAGAAGAAAATATGAATCACGAATTGTATGGGTACTTCTGTCTCACCTTGTATTTCAAGAAACATTGCAGAGTAATTTTTTTAAGAGATTCAGTTAAATTTAATTCAATTGACTAGATTAAGAATCGATGGTGCGCCAGGTAAGTAAGCCATGTAATCAATTGTGAATTGGGCGGGTGGTAGCTCCAATAATTTGAATCCGTACCTTGCGCAGAGCTACCATCAAGACCTCTGTTGCCCAGGTAAATGCGGATTCCGGTAAATGCCCTCCGTTTCCTCTATGCATCCCTAAAAACCATAGGGTATGCCCTCCGTCCTCTCCGTAGTTGCCGCCTTACCTTATGCCGCAATCATATTTTGCAATATAGTCAGACCCCTGATGTGACATGTAAAGATAAAACCCTCTATTTAAGTTTATGCAATATATTATGGAGCTTTTGCAAAAGTTTATCTCGTCCCATAGTTTGCTGATATTCCTGAGCGAGTAGAGGCCTGCGTCAATCAGATCCATGGTGATAAATCTTACTGCTCATGAAATATCTGGACTTTTCTAGGGTTATAATAATATGTAGGAGAATAGTAGTGAAAAGGGTCGCCAGGACACAATAGTAATAATTACACATCATGGAATTTTTCGCCTTTAATTGCTTCCCTGGACAAGTGGCACCAGACAACCCCCCCCCCTCCACCCCTAGAATTTCCTCAGAAAACTTTTAATTTTCATATTTTGCATTTTAATTTGAAATACTTTAAAACTCGGCATAAAATATAAATTCAGCTTTGTAATATAGCGATTCAGTGACGAAATTTTGGAGAAATATACACGTGACAAAATTTTGAACACAAATCAAATAATTTTTGGACCTCGAAAAAGCGTATGACAGAGTTCCGCGGGAGAAACTCTAGTGAGTGTTCCAATTAATTACTGGTTGCTATCACGTCTCTGTACGAAAGCTCTAAAATGTGCGTCCGGATAAATGGCATTAAGTCAAGACCACTCACCATGGGTGTTGAACTCCCGCAAGGGTGCGTAAAATCGCCTCTCTAGTTCATTATCTTTATGGAGTGGACAGACACTGGCAGCGGAGGCGATGAGCGTGTTTCTGTGGGCGAATGCTTGGTGGAGAGGTTTCTCTTTTCCTGACTACCTTGTCCTCTTTGGGTCTTCTCGGACCAACTTTAAGCATGCACTAGATCGGTTAGCAGCCACGTCTGGAGAGGCTGGGATGAAAATCAGTGTGGCTAAAACTGAGCTTCTGGTCCTTTCAAGACAGCCTGCTCAGCGCGCTCTGGGTATTAGGGGAGCCCCATTGAGACAGGTGGATAAGTTCATATATCTCAGGACTGCATTCACGAGTGATGGGCAGCAGGATAGAGAATTGAATGCTCGGATCGGTGCAAGCTGTAAGAGATATGAACTGTGGCGATTCGTGGTAATGAAACGTGAGTAGGAAACAAAGCCAAGCTCTCTGTTTTCAAATCTATCTTTCGCTCCGTTCTCACCTATGCTCATGAGTCTTGGGTAATGACCGAAAGAGTGCGATCGTGGGTGCAAGCGACCGAAATGAGATTCTGACAGGTGTTACCATGCTAGATAGAGTGCACAGCAGAGCAATAAGAGAGTCTTTCGGAATTGAGCCGCTACTTCTCCGCATTGAGAGATATCAGTTGCGTTGGTATGGCCACAAGATACGGATGCCACAAACAAGTCTTCCTAGGCAGTTGCTATTTACCAAGCCGGTGGGTAAGAGACTAAGGGGTCGGCCTAGAACCAGGTGGCTAGACTACATGGAGAATCTGGGATCGAGTCGCTTGGGTATTACCAATGAGGACACGCGCCTGATGGCGGAAGATCCCGAGCGCTGGAGATCCTCAATAGGGCTGGTACACCTGCAACCCTAACGGATAAGTGGGTTTGAAAAGTAAGTAGGTAAGTAAGTAAATAAGTTAGTATGTAAGTAAGTAAATAAGTTAGTATGTAAGTAACTAAGTAAGTAAGGTTAGTAAGTAAGTAATCGTCAATTGCATTATCTTTAAATTCATAATTAAAAAATTAGATTCAGCTAACATTAATCACAGGAAAAATGTTAGAAAAATATTATGCGTCTTAATTATTATCCTCACTGATCTTATAGTTAGAGCATCAACTGACCTCTGACTATAGTCGTTATCTCTATTTCTTCATATACAAAGATGGCCTCAAAACACTCTAAACATTCATCTGATGAATTCCCATGGTCAACTGGCGGACTCACGGCCAGTAGAAAACTTTTGATTTTTTTGCACATTGTCCTCAGACTCGTCGTGGTAACCTTATAAAACTTGGAAATTTTCCGTTTCATTTGATATATGGATAGTCAGTATACAGTTTATAGATACTGAATAATTCTTATCTGAAATGGATGAATCATTTGTAATAATCCTATACGGTACTGAGCAAAAGACATGCTTAGGAAATAATTCGGCAAGACATTGGAAAGGAAATCATTTCGCTGTTATCATTTTGTTAGCTATAGCTACCGTAGCAGTTGGAAGGAGATAAGAATTGCTAGCTACTGGGATGTAAGAAAGTAGGGGGGAAGGAAGAATCACGTCATATCAGAGCATAAATGAATTATGGAGACTTGGCTATTTTTAACTTATAGAGGAGAGATGAACTCAACAAACGATGAGAGAAGGGACAAGGATTCGTTGCCTATTGGGAACGACGGATCGTAGTATCGATCGCAGAATATATTTTTAGGCTCTTCTTTTTTCATTAAGTTTTTTGTTTGCCTTTCCTTTTTTATTAGGATAGCAGTACTGGCTTAAAGTGTTTCAATTTCACAAAATATAGTTTTCTTAATATTTCTTTATATTTCTTGGTTACGGCGTTTAATCATGTAATATACTGATTCTCATTTTTACAGAAAACATTGACTCTTGTAGTAGCCTCTTTTAAAGCGTATATTCCCTTCTTTGCTATTTCTTATCGTTTCTTCTTTAAAAATTATAGTTATTAAGGGTTTTATTTATATGTTCTTGTTAACATATGCCAGGTTAAAAATTGATTTCTAAACAGCTAAAGCAATATACAAAACGCTTATCGACTTAGACAAACATTTTTAACATTTCAGTTACGTTAGTTTATAGTCCCATATGGCATGTATGAAGCATAACAAGAGATCAGCAACAAGGATAATAAATAAATGTTCACTAACAAACAGATCAAACAAATTTAAAGCAATTTTGTAAAACTTGAGAGAAATTTTTTTAAAATAGCCGTTACTTGAATCGAAAGAAAACATTTAAGCAAAATAAAACGTCAGAAAGTGGTTTTTTTTTTTGGAAACGCAACTAAATATTAGGCATTTCAAAGCGAGGAAGGAAAATACGACAGAAAGCTATTTACAGAAGTATTACAATGTGAAGAAAACTCCAACTTAGTTAATGAATTTATTTATTCATGGATAAGAGATTAGGAATTAAGTATCTGGTAAAATCGCATCTAAAAAGTTAATGAAGTCACATCAAAAAAGTCCGTTTGCGCTTTTAGACTAATTTAGACAGCTTTGATGATTATTCGAAACTGAAAATTCGTCATTAGAACTCAGCGACTACGATTACGATTAAAAACATCTAAAGGGACAGCTAAAGAATTGAATCTCTTGAATTTCGTTCGCCATTTTGATTCCACTTGATCAGGTAGAGCGCGGCCTTCAAGTCTCGATGTGCGCGACCGGTTGTACACAATGAGTGAAGGGATCATTATTTTAGACAGGATTTTCGCCACCGCACTCGAACGGTTGCGACCGGTCGGACTTTATGGAAACACCCCCAGTGATTTTAGAGCAACATTTGCTTCCCAAAGACTGGCCTGATATAGTAAACAATATCAGTAGGCTAAAAGAATCAGTGGTTGCATTTTTGTATCTTCTGACTCTGACTGGTTGATTACAGGGAAAAGTGTAGTGATGTAATTGGCAGTTAGGTTAGGAGCGGATTGGTTGCGTAAGTGGTCGTTTTAGACCGTATAAGTTTAGATACATAGGTTTGGTCGATTGCCGCGTTAAACAGGTGGTCGTTACGCTAACAGATTTCCCATGTAATTTTCTACGGGTCCAAGCAAAAGTGGTCGTTAAGCTCGGGTAGTCGTTAGCACAGGTTTTACTGTGTACTCTGAGACTGGGAGAATCAATAAACGCACTCTGAATAGGCTTCACTGTGGCAATGGAGACCACTTTTCCAACAGCAGTGTCATGGATGTGTCCAAGCATGCCCATTGAGATCGATTCTAATCGAGAATTGTTTTCTAAGATATTTCTTGGTCAATACAGTATTAGGTTATTCCAAATGATTCATCCAGTGAAATAGAAAATTCCTAGTTTTATAAGGTGACTTGTCTGAGGACAATATGCAAAAAAAAACAAATGTTTCATAGGTGAATCGAGGAACACAAAGAAGTCCACCAATTGACAATGGGAATTCGTGAGATGAATGTTTAGCATGTTTTGAGGCGACCCTTGACTATGAATCCATAGAGATAGCGATAGTTATAGACTATAAGACCAGGGGACAAGTTAGAGCGAGTTAATGAACCACTGTTCTGTATATAAAGGCTTACATGCCTCTTGCTGTATATATCCTTGACAAAGCCGGGAATAAATGGCGAAACTAGTTGGAACTCCTGATGTCCCTCTGTTATACTGTTATACTGTATTATGATCCACCCTTCTACCGATATAACATTATAATCTGTTCATTAATAAAACCGTTATTACTTATCAAAGCGAGTAACTTTATTTTGGGCCACCCTGTATATAGTTCAACAGACAAGTCATGAAGAATTATTAGAATTTTTTATTTTTTTGGCTTCGACTACTAAGGTCATTTTGCGCCTTTTATACGAGTTGTATCTGTATTAGCCAGGGACAAACACAAACATCCATGCCCACGGCGAGATTCAGACCCACGACTAGGTGGGCTCGAGAACTAGAAAGCCTACGCCCTTGCCCTCTCGGCCATCTGGCCGGCTAACAAGTCAGGTCCTTTATTTATCGTTAATACTTTCTGTTTAAAGTGCGCCTTGTTCACCATATGGTCAACCAATACGTCAAACAAGAAATTATTACGTTAGTTACGTTGGTTACGATCCTTCGGAGGAAAATTTCACATTAATTGCAAAAAAGGCAGTTTTATAGGCCACCAATTTAGCATTAATCCATTTAACAGACTTTTCAAGTGCGAGGGTTTATTGTACTCTAGCTGGTTTTTCATGATTCGCTGGTAGGACAAAATAAACAAAGCTGATACCTATATACAGGCTGTCTATAATTATCGGACCCTATTGCAAAGCTGCCTATAGGCAAAACCAGTCATCAGAAAAGTGTGAAATTTTATGGAGGACGTAATGAAGAGATGGGAATGTTTCAGAAAAAAAAAAAAGTTACGAATTTCACCACCAGAGGGTGTTTTACGTTGAATACCTCTAGTAGAAATGTAAATTTATGTGCCGTCACGCAGTAGCTGTTATCTATTGTATAAAACCGAGGAACATTCGCGGAGATCCTGTATTCAATCTGTATGCCTCTCGCAATGACGTTAAGTTTACGAGATTCCGCGTTGTTAGTGAAATTGTTTTACCAAAACAGTAATTCAGCAGCAGCCGTTCTACGGAAATTTGGACTTTGAAGGGGATGCGAAAAGGTCCCATGAATGTGAAAACCTTCGGAAAAAGATAGCGAAATTTGAGGAAACAGGATCATTGTCAGTTCCTCCTGGTAGAGGAAGAAACCCCGTGTCTGCAGACGCATTAGAGGAGGTTTCGCTTCAGGTGGAAGAGGACAAAGCTGCAAATTCCCACGGTAGCACCAGTGTCCGGCGTGTAGCACAGGCGATGGATAGGCCACGTTCAACTGTCCATAAAATCTTGCTGAATATCCTCCGATATTATGTACAAACTTTCACTTGTGCAGCAGGTGCGTCCACATGATTGTGACGATCGACTCCAGTTCTCACTTCAGTTTCTTGCTCAAGTTGAAGTCGGTGCAGAATGGCCGTGGAATATCCTCTGGATAAACGAAGCGTATTTTCACTTGGAGGGCGCAGTGAATGCACATAACTGCCGCACTGGGGGACCTGAAAATCCGCACGCTTTCTTAGAGGTTCCGTTTCATTCCCCAAAAGTGACGGCATGATGTGGATTTACGGCATCATTTATTCTTGGTCCATACTTTTTCGAGGAGTTAGATCTAGAGGTCCAGTGACATGCTCGATCACCGGACAGCAATATGTTTCGCTGTCAGAGAACAAAATTGTTCCGGATCTGCAAGCCCGTCAGTTCCTTTGCACGCACAATCTTTATGCAAGACGGAGTTCCTCCACGCATTGCACTATTTGTTAAGGATATTTTTAGATGACATTTTACAGAAGAACGTGTCATCAGCCGTCACTTCCTTCATGTGTGGCCTGCCCGGTCCCCAGAACTCACTCCATGCGACTTTTGGCTTTGGGGACATTTGAAACATCTGGTAAGTCGTGACAATCCAAGAACTTTACTTGATCTTAAAGACAGCATTTCACTCCAAGTTCGCAACATTTCGTCGCACACACATTGAAACAGGCCATCATGTGGAACATGTTATGTTGTAATTTGTTGTTTTACACATGTTGAACTTGTTAAACTATTGTGCACGTGCGGCTAAATGTGTAATTAGCTATTAAAATGCCCTCTCGTGGCGAAATTCGTAATTAATTTTTTTCCGCGCTGAAACAAATTCCCATCCCTTCATTACGTCCTCCACAAAATTTCCCACTTTTCGGATGACTGGTTTCGCCTGCAGGGAGCTTTGCAATAGAGTCCTTTAATTATGGACACCCGTTATATCATTTACCATGACCTGTGTAGTGAATCGCTTCTAACAGTCCCATTTTCAGAATATTTGCGCTACAGATTACAATTACAATAATCTATAAAATTTATTATGCTTAATTTTAAACTTATCTTAAAGAAATCTTAAGTTAAGGATAGTACTGCCAGCTGTACTGATTCAGCTTCTAAAACTTTACATTTATATTTAAAAGACTGGATTTTGAAATAGTATAAGCAAGAACACGATGAATATTCCTCTGTCTGTGTGGGCATACTCATCTTTGAAATGAATGATACCTAACAAGCAATCAGAATTCTCTAGGCAATTTTTACGAACCTAAATAGTTAATATAAATAAATATTTATTAATTGTAAACTTGACGTTTTAAATTTGCCCGCTTCCCTATATTTCTCAGTTAGTCAAGATAATGAATTCACAAGACTTAATTTTAAAAAAAGAAAATATTTACGTTGAAAATTCTATTTACTGATTACAAGCAACAAATTTTTTGCATCAATTTTTGCCTATTTGAAGAAATTATTTTTTCAGCTTTCGTTTTATTTCACAAAGAAAAAGTGATATTCAACAAAATTCATCTACACAAGCGCCAAAAAAAAATCCCAACACCACGAAGGAATTGAAGGGATTGTTGAACCCATTGTGCTGCCATTCATGGCTGGTATGCCAGGGCGGCTGTTCCAACAGAATAACGCTCGACCTCACACTGCCGCTGCAACCCAACGTGCCCTTCAGGGTGTCCACATCCTACCATGGCCAACACGATTACCAGATCTGTCGCCCACCGAGAACGTCTGGGACATGGTCGGACGCCGTGTCAGGGCTCTTCCAGAACCAGCAACAACTGTCGCTGATCTGACCATCCAGGCACAACAGGCATGGAATGTCATACCACAAAATGACATTCGGCATCTCTACGATCGTATGCATGCACGTGTTCAGGCCTGCATAGACCAGCGCTGCGACTACAGCGGGTACTAAAATCCGTGCTTTTCACCATGTACAGGGTGGCGCTGGTGGCGCCCCCTATAAGTTGTAACCTTGAAACTTGAAGCAATTGAATAAATACCATAGCTGAATATACTGTCCAAATTTCATTCATCTAGCACAAGTCCTTCGTGGTGCAGGGATTTTTTTTTTCCGCCAGTGTAATATCTGTATATGTATTAGATCCATAGTTTACTCTGCTATCGCTTTATAAAACTTGACCTGCTAATAAATTATTAACCGAAATATTGAATTTCGTTCTTTTTCAGTTAAATTTTAAGAGAATAGAACAATAATACACTATAAAATTTCAGTAGCTTAATCTAACAAAAAATAACAAATTACACGTGTTATTCTATACATCGGATGTTGTTTCATATTTTAAGATTCTCTTGGCCTCGATTTTAATGAAAATGCAAATTTCCTTGCCATTCTATATGGTAATTCAAACGAGTAAACGAATTTGCTACCCTAATGAGGGAGACGGGAAAGATGTAAACTTTGCACGTATCCCTCTCTTTTTCGTTCTCCCTTCTAATCAAGGTGTCTGCGCTTTCGTCAAAGAGAAGATCAACGTGATGATAAGACTCAGCCGTTCTTCCTTAAAAGGTGAATCAAAAATGTATTCGCCCATCACCTGTTGGTTCAATTGAATCCACAAAACAAGCGCTCCTTGAGTTATCTATGAAGCGCAACAGGTGGTGGGAACCGTTCGTTCGATTAATAGATTCAGGAAATGCACTCCGGATACGCTCAAAGGAAATCGATAGTTAGAAAAATAAGGCAAGAATAACAAAATCGAAGGCATTCGGTAGTGTCAGCTTATAATATAAGGAAAATATGAGCAGTTTACATACAGTTTAATTCTTAAGCTTTCCAATATTACACAGGTTGATCCAAAGTTCACGACCCACATTTTATAAGACAATGAATCCAGTTCAATTTTAGGTTTTCCTAAGTAACTTAAAGTCATCCACATAAAAAATAAATATGAAATTTTCGCTTCTTTCTCCACAATATCTAACTTTTATTCAGAATAATCGTCCATGAATCACTGCCGTAACAAAAAAGTGATAATAGGTCACCCTGGAAAATCGCATGCCTGACTGGATTAATTTCCTTGACTCTTCTCCATTACCGATGAGTTTCGTTCACCAAAATTTCATTGAATTTTTCATAATTTTTTTAAATATTTTTTCTAAATCCAGTTTGTGGATAGAATTGAATGTCTTCTTATAATCGAGCCAAGCTTTGAACAAATTCCTTTGTCTTCTCTTTGGGTTTTTCTCCAAAAAGAGGTTTGACATTTAAAAAGAGTAATTAGTCTTTCGTTCCTCTCCAATTTTTGCAGCAAGGAGCAACTGTATTTTTATTAACCATAGTTTATATATGTAGACAAACTACACTACATAATCAAAGGAGTTGGGACACCTGTTGCTCTACCGTAAAGCCGCAAAAAGCTTCAATCAGTAGTGTGTAGGACCATCCCGAGCTGCTACCACTGCCTCCACCCTACATGGCATACTGTCCACAAGTTTACGGTATGTGTCCACAGGTATTGACCTCCATTCCTCGAGGAGTGTCGTGGTCAGTTCCTGGACAGATGTAGGACGAACCATCCTGGATCTCACACGTCGTTCCAATTCGTCCCAAAGATGTTCGATAGGGTTGAGATCAGGACTCTGGGCGGGCCAATCCAGTTCTTCAAACCAGTCGGATATGGATCTTGATTTGTGGCAAGGCGCATTGTCGTGCTGGAAGAGGAACGGCCCTTCACCGAAGTGTTCCCAGAGCGCTGGAAGTGCCCCGTTATCCAGAATGGTCCTGTAGCCATCAGCATTAAGGTTTCCGTCCACCTTGATGAGCGGGCCCAGTCTAGTCCAGGAGAAACACCCCAGGTGTTCACAGGGGTGTCCCAACTCCTTTGATTATGTAGTGTATTTCATTTACCTTTTCTGTGTCATTTACGTTTCTCGGGGAGGTGCACCATCCTGTTGGAACCAAACTTTTCAGATGTAGATCTACGTCTTCGATTAAATCAGAGAAATAGTTTTGCATGAAATCTAAGTAACGTGCGCCACTGAGGGCTTCATTAAAGAAAAAAAGTCCAATAAAATAGCAATTTACAAACTCACGCCTCTATCATCAAACTTTCTAACAGTTGGATAGGAGAAATTCTCAATCTGTGAGCTGGTGGCAGCCTCCCATTGGGCTTTCCACCTTGACAACTTGGTTGTCTTTAAGACGCTTAGAGACAGCATGGCTATAGGGGTGTCTGCAGTAGCCCAATTGGTAGATGCGTCGAGCATATGACACTCGAGGTTCAAGGGGTCTTCTGATTTTAGAGTTCTTTTGATAGTATCTTGGAGGCCTGTTGGTTAACCTTTTCGATTTCGGAGGCCTAGTGACGAATCTTCCGAATTTTGGAGGCCTGCTGGTTGATTTTCCGGATTTTAGAGATTTATTAAAAATCCAGGTTGCAGCATTTTTCCTTCCATTTTTCAATTAATATCTTTACCTGATGTTCGGAGGATCAACTCCAGTTTAATTTCAGTATTTATTACTAATGAGAGTACTTTTGAATGTCTTATGTAATAAAATAATTACATAATTAATAAAAATAAAAAAAGAACGAAAAATTGATTAATAAACCTTATTTGGAGACTCATAGCCCAGTAATAGGTTTATGCAGAAATATCTGCAGAATCAAATTTTGCAATAAAAATATATTTTGCTATTTAAATTATTAAATGAAAGTCAATAAATAGAAATTAACAAGCAATATATTATGTTTTATATTAAAATGCTGATGCGTTTCGTCTGACGACTTTTACAGAGTAGATTGAAGATGATAAGCAAATTATTAAAAATTACACATTCTAAATAAAAGTGATTAGCAAATTATGTATATGCGATAAGAAAAGCTTAATAGATAATAAATAGAGAAAAATAGTAAAGAAGAAATTTATTAATTAATATCGGAGGTAATGGCGTGAAAAAATCCTCCTAGACCATTTTCCAATTATTAATAGATAAGCTTAGAGAAAAAGCTTTGAGATAAGCCATTTGAGATTTAAAGTTTATTTTTTTAATTTCCTATGCTCTATTCGCTTCTCGTTTTTTCTTCTTCTTCTTTTTAACGAACGTTAAACTCAAAGAAAAATTTAAATTAATGCTCCGCTTCATTATGGAAACGATAGTACTCTGTCATAATGATTACATAAACCTCATTGGCTTTCCAGTATTGAAGAATAATGATCATCGTGTACTTGCATTTTGGAAAAAATAATAGTATGCCCCAAGAGGAAATCATTAATTACGGCGAAGAAGTAAAAAACAATGGCGAATTTGAGAGGCAATAGGTTTAACTCCATACTACCCTTCAATCTGTACGTCTACAGGGTGTAACTAAAGGTGTGTTACAAACTTTGGGGAATGATAGAACTGGTCAAAATAAGCATTTTTTGTTCTATGAACATTGGTCCACAACTGCATTGTTTAAGAGTTATAGCAACTGTTCAAAATGACGCTCTTCAGCGTCAATGCAGGCTTGCATTCGTCGCTGTACGTTGCAAGACACCCGTTGCAGCATCTGCTGGGAGTCCCTGATGTTGTCTGCTGCTACAGCCAGTCGTGCGATGAGTTCCTCCGCTGAATTAACCATTGTTTCGTACATCAGGGACTTTAGGTGGCCCCACACAAAGAAATCCAATGGTGTTAGGTCTGGTGATCGTGGTGGCCAGGTAACTGGACCACCCCGTTCAATCCAACGATCGCCAAACGTATCAGTGAGGAAGGCCCGGACATGCTGTGAGAAATGTGGAGGTGCACCATCATGTTGGAACCACATTACTTGACGGATGTTAAGAGGTATGTCATCCAACAGTTCAGGCAGCACCTCCTGAAGAAAGACGAAGTAGGTTTGTGCATTCATACGAGCTGGGAGAATGTACGGCCCAATGAGGCGATTGCCAACAATACCAGCCCACACGTTGACAGAAAATCGTTGCTGGAAGCGCCTTGTCGAAATGGCATGTGGCTTGATACGGTCCCAAACATAGATATTCTGGTGGTTGAAAATGCCTTCTCTGGTGAAGGTTGCTTCATCAGTGAACAGCACCTGCTGTGGGAATGCTGGTTCCTCTCTACAACGTGCAAGAAACCATTTGCAGAATGCCATACGTGGTGCAAAGTCAGCAGCTCCAAATGCTTGCACTCGTTGCATATGAAACGGATGAAACAGTTGGTCATGCAGAACTCGCCAAACAGACATGTGATGGTGTGGTCATGTTACTTTAAAAATTTACACGACCATACCATAATTCAGAAAGGGGTGTGTCATAAGCCTGCATTGATGCTGAAGTCGTCATTTTGAACAGTGGCTATAACTCTTAAACGATGCAGTTGTGGACCAATGTTCATAGAACAAAAAATGCTTATTTTGACCAGTTCTCTCATTCCCCAAAGTTTGTAACACATCTTTAGTTACACCCTGTATAAGTCAAGATCCAAGCGCTTCTTCGCGAATTCTCATTCATCACAACAGAGTGACAGGTGAATCTGGAGTGTCTGTCAAAATCATTGGATATGGACTGTCTTTTGTACCATTCGCTGTAAACGGAGGGGAAATTAACCGGAAAGAAGATACAGAAATCGGAAAAGGAGAGAAGACGAACACTGAGGACGGCTGTGGTACCGCCGTCTCTACTGTCACCCTCCACTGTCACTATTGCCAGCCCTGAAGGGAGTTTTCGGGAGACGACAGCTGATGCAAGTAAATGTGCAAGAATTTGGCGAGCAGGCCAAAATTTCTTTGCCCTGATAATTTTCTACTCAATTTGAATTAAATGCAGTTGACATTTTGAGACAATTTCAGTTTTCAAATGCCATGGAAGAATGAGAGTTTGATAAGGGAGAAGAGAATAAGATGACAAAGATAAAATAAGGGAACTGAAAAATGGGAGAGGACAAGGAGAATGAGAGATAAAGAAGGGACCAAGAATCAATATTTACGACCAAGTCTAGTATATTTTTAAAGATGCAATGAAGCCTTATAAGAAAATGTTTCCTTTACTTCCATCGAATGTCTTTTTTTTTGTTCGTTTTCCAGAAAATCATTAATAGTTTGTATTATGCTAGGTAAAAATAAGTAATAATGTGTCATCAAACTAGTTTCAATATTTTAATATTTCAATGATAATTTAAACAAGCCTCGTAAAATCCCCATAACTCAAAATTTTTTAACTATTTTTCTGTATTTGTGTTTAGAGTAATGGCCAGATCATAAAAAACTCAAAAAATATTAATTAATAAATTCCAAATTGTTGCTGCTGCCCTACCATATCTTAGTGCAATACGAAATAAAAGTCTAAATTTTTCTAAATATTTTATCACGCTTTTATAAATTAGAACAAAGTCGAAATACTATAGTTTAAAGATAATCTGTATGTGAAGATAGCTGTGATAGCACGATAATGTCAGCGCTTCGTTAAGTTGTAGGAAGCGGTATGAAAAACACAATCACGTGTAAAGGGATAAAAGAAGAAACTAGTAATTAGTCTTAAGCTGTTATCATTGTCTGGACGACACATTGTGAATAACAATTTTTACTTTTCTTCACTTTGACGTAGAGTAATGTGAAATTTATAAAGAGAGAAAGTGAACAGATTATCAATCATTATTAAGACAACTGCGTATATAAATAGACACTTAATTACAACGTTATTCAAGTTCATTTTTAATTCAAGGGCAATAAACTTTCCATATGAATTACAGAAAACAATTTAATAATAACAAGTTATTAATACTCCAACCAATTTATCTTTTTTAAAGTCCAACATGGCCGATATTGCCGAGAAACTGAAAGAAAGAAAACGGGCACTACGAAAATTTAAAAAGAACCGATGCATTTCGATGAAATCGCTATCATCACGGGAAATAAGCCAACTTTATCTTTTTTGTTTTTAAAACTGGAAAGAACAGAGCCGACACAGATTGGAAAACATTCGATTTGTTCAATGTATAATTATTTAATGTTTAATACAGCAAGAGTAAGTTATTTTAATCTAAAATATTAGTTTGAATTCATCTTCGTAAAAAATACGCCATTTCCATGAAAAATCATTTAATTAATAAACAAAGGAAATTACCCCTTATCTCTTCATTCTCTGCTCTGCTATAATTTTATAGAACAGTGGTGTAGAATAAGCGAATTTTTGATTTCTGCTTAATTCTTGATCATAGTAAGAGGCTACTTTCATTAAATGAATTATGATTGTAAAGGATGCGTACATTAAAAAGCGTAACTATGGTACATTAGATATTTCAAAGCTATGTCTTATAAATGGTTATTACTGAAATGCATTTAAGAGCATCACGTGTAAAACCGAGGCGGTACGATAAAATAACAATAAGATACAATAATTTAATTTGCAGCGGAAATTCAAATTAGAAGATACATAGCCGAGTAAGGCAGTTAAAACGCAATTGATTAATAAACACAAAGATACACTCCTAATAAGTGAAACGTTAAACGATATTAAATGAAAAATGCATGAGCATTAATGAATCATATTACTGCACATTTTCCTCCTGTGGCACAAATATGAGAAAGGCTTGTAGGTTTCTTGGATCCGTATGAGAAAAGACGATGTTGCGACGTGTTGCCGGAGAGAAAATTGAACTCCTACCGGTTTCACGAGGTAGATCGTAGGATCTTTAAGATTATTTGTTGTGAGCTGATTGTAAACTGAAAAAGCCACAAAATATTGTAAATTTAATTTTCTACTTTATTGTAGAGAAACAGATTCAAATATACAAATCAACAATACCATAAGGCAGTGGTTCCCAAATTTTTTAAGCCGCGACCCCCCTGATGCTCCAGAAAATTTTCCACGGCCCGTTTTTTTATTTAAACCAATTGTTTTAAATCATTTTTTTATTGTTTTAAAACATTTTGTTTTAAAACAATAACAGATCGGAAAACTCAACTATGGTTGGCTGCCGCGACCCCCACTTTGGGAATCACTGCCATAAGGGGTTCGGGATTTTTCCTTGTCTCTCAATTACATTTAACTCTAACAAAGTGGTTAACGACATATAAAATATTATACTCTTTGATTAGTTACACAAATTGTTACACTTGACTACTAGTTTTCATTAAAACGAAAATAAGACAGTCGTGTTTCAACACTGCAATTTCTAAACGGAACCTTTCTTTGAGCTTTGCCTCTTGGGTAACCGCCCTCCAAGAAATTATGAGTGCCTTATTTTTTTTCTTTCCCCAAAACATTGCTAATATCTAAAAACATTGCAGGAAGCCAAATAATTGTCTGAGCAAACAATTACATACAAAGCACGACCAAGTTCCTTATTACTTCTCTATCAAACTTCACTGGTTGATATTATGCATCCGCCTCTTCATGAAAAGCTTCCACTGGTCAAATAGTTGAGACCATCACTTTTGTTACGTTAATCTCAATATGCAATTCGAATAACAGGGGGGGGGGATCACTAAGGCCAATAAGCAATTAAATTCTACTTTGCTTCAGTAAAAGAAATCCATACATTCCAATATGGCGTCTTCTATTCGAATTTCCACCAGATATAATCCACAGGAGTTTTCCACATCTCCTTGATAACACTGAAGTCTTAAATAAACCAAGCCTGGACAATTAAATGATTAGGCTATGCCACACAGGAGCGTAACCAGAATTTTTTTCGGGGGGGGGACCCAATGTAACAGATTTAGTTGACATGGTGGCCAATTTCTGCTGTCTTTCTAAGGCTGGTCCGAACCAACACTTCAACTTGTGTTGTTAAGGACGAACGTTGTGACATTGCTCACTACTACAACATACGCTGAAAAATCAAAATATCAGAAATGTCATTATAACACAAGTAATTCATCAGCAAATAAAATGTAACGTAATTAAATCCTGAAGCAATTCCAAACAATATGCAATTAAAATTCAGCACTAATTAATAAGATTAGTATAAATTTAATTGAGGCTACAATACGCAATTCCTCCTATTAATCCTGATATAAATGTATCAAGTGAAAAGGGAAAGATTCCATAAACTTCCATGGGGAGATTTTTCAATAATTGAAGTTCAGGAAATAATTTTAAGAGTTCCTCTTGACAATTCTTCATCCCATTAAATTTTGTTACAGTTAAATTATTTAATGGACTTGTTGACGTCGGGATGTAAATAGTAATTTCATTACCAACGTTAAAGCTTCTCTGCGTTGCTTTCAAGTCTACTCTTCTCGTTTCCCCTTGTGCTGGCGATTGAGTTCCATTAGCCATAACGAATGAAACTACGTTAGAATAGACAGTAGTTCTGGTCATTATGGGCTAAACGGGTTGACTCGATTGGAAGAGTTCTGAAATCGGCAGAAGGATTAAAGAAAACATCATTATTATAGTTTTCAATTTTAACCTTTGAGGAATTTAGGACTATGGAGTTAACTAATAGTCCATGCAACATTTAAGGGAGCGAGAATTCTACTCTGAGTAATTACTTCTACAACATACTAATTAAAGAAACACTGAAAACACTAACCACATGATAATTTTTATTGACTCATATGTACATTTCGGAAACCAAATTTCCTTCATCAATGAGTAAATGTTATACTTAAATTTTATACTTCTACAACGTTAACATTGGTTTTCACAAAATTGCTAAAAGTAGGTAAATTCTCGTTTAACGCATCAAAATGTTTAATTCCTAATAGCTTCATTTACCTTCAATCGAATAATTTGAATAAAGTTTATGTTTAACGTTTCTCGCCCCTTAAACCGTGCACTGGTTCCATTTATCTTTCTTTTCTACCAGACAAGGGAGCTTCTTTTATGCGCAGATTTCTCTTCTTGCTCATTTGGCTATGACGCTGTTAAAACCAAGTTCTGTCTTCAATTTTCCCTCTTTGACACTCCAATATTCCTTTGCAGCGAGGAGGGCTCTTGCTCTTGACTGAAACTCACGTGACCTAGTGTCCCTTTTATGTTTTAGGCTATGAACGCTGGTCACTACTATGCGTACCGAGAACTCCAGTAGTTTCCTCTCTCTCTCTCTCTCTCTCTCTCTCTCTCTCTCTCTCTCTGAAAAAAGACAGTTCATTATCTATCCAAAGAATCCATGCTCAGCTGTAAATTGACGGAAAAGATGTGTTGTAAAACATCTTGTAAACTTCGTTCAAAGAATAGTAAGAGCTTAAAAAACATTGCTTCATATTAACTTATTTCTTATAGCCGTAATAAATATTATAATGATCATAATAATCCTTGATTGAAGAGTTAATTTCTTTCTTCAAAGATGGATGTTTAACTTCTGAAAGTGCATCGTTTCTTCTATAAAAGAGTGCATCATTTCGTTATATTCTTTCGAGCGGGAGATAATAAGCTTTCTTTACTTGTATTAAACTTTCAGTTAAAAACAATTAAAGAAAAATCTGTTTTAAAACCATTTAAATAATTTTCTAAAGAAGAATTATCTAGATTATATTTTCCTTTTTCTAAAAACGTTTATATATTATTCACATTTTACAGATACTGAAATCGCGAATTAATATTATTTAAATAATTTTAAATTATTAGAGCCGCATAGTGCTTTTAATGGAATTTAAAATGGAATTTAAAATTTTCTTGATAAACAATAAATTTTAAAGCTGTGTACTGTCGACAAACATAAACAATTACAATAACATATAATTAATCTAAACCTTAGTTTGCCTCATAACTTTTCAGCTGTTAAAAAAAATCTCTAATCTCATTGAAAGACTTTCAAGAAACTTAAGCACATTTAAAGGGGATTAAAACCAGAAAATGAAATAAAAGACAAACGTTGCGGCAAGGGAAATTTAATTTGAAGATTCAAAAAAAAAACATTTCGTAAACCTTCTTTTACTAAGTATTTAAACTGTACAAGACAGGTCTTGATTCCATTAAATTTCGTTGCCGCCTAACTTTCTGTGAGTTTCCACAGCTGAAATTAAGCGGGGCTGTTAAGCAGCTTTTCAAGGCAAAGGGAGCCGGTGTCGCTTATCTACGTAGCCGATGAACAGTGTTTGCAAGCCCACCCGTCGAGGCCCCTTCAGACTATAATTTAACCTCACACATGTCATCCCTTGCTATACGTGACTTTTCAAATCCCAGGATGCCACGCCTCATCAAAAAATTTGTCTGGAAAGGTGTTTCCAAAAAAGAAAAAAAAATAACAGACGAGGAAGCAGACGAACGTAATGAACGAGAAGGAAGACAGCGAAATTACAATCCACTCACTTATGAGATGCTTAAAATCACTGTGCCATTTAAAAAGCATTGCTTATTATAATATAGCGTAAAACTAGAGTAAAGGATTATCTATTGAAAGGTATTAGTGGGGGAGGGGGAGAATTAGAATGAATGAATAAGCTTTTCGAATTCCCTTTTAAAAATTTGTAATATTTTATACTCATATTTATTATAAGTATTATAATAATTATACTGTAATCTTAGTTTCGTAGGCTTAATTGCAGTAATGCCTTTGTATGATTTATTTTAGCAATTAAAACTGGTTAATTAATAAAAAATTAATTAAAACTGACATACAAATAACGAAAAATATAATAAGCTTAATTTTTTACGAATATATTGATGAAAATAAGTAATTGAGAGAGAAAACATTTGCTTAAAGGAGTCATTAAAGTTCTAACTCTAATTAATTTTCCAAAGACTCCGTCAAGGCCATTAACTTGGGAGTAACCGAATATTAAATTTTAATGAGAAACGGGTGACACGGAAAGGGGAAATATGGAGATCCTTTGGTGAAAAAAACAATCACTGAAAATTACATAGATGATTTTTAAATCCTTCAGACGCATTGATCGCCTTATAATAGCATTTAATTTTCAGAGAAGCAATTAAACCTTGTTCTTTCATCTTTTTATATTTTTTTTCCATTTATTTATTTTTTCAATCCATGTTTTATAGCCGATTAGTGAAAGGAATGTTGTTTACTTTCACATTAAAAGGATCTTCAGCTTATAAAACCGTTAGGAAGGGCAAGCTTTTTAAGATAATTCAAGCAGTTTGAGAACTTATTTTAACGTTACTTGAGATAACATTAGCTAAAAAGGGGAGAAAAATTGGGGGGAAAAGAAAGATGTAATTCATAAAATAATCGATAGCCTCCAAGAAAATCTGTAAGCGTTTATGCAGTGTAAAAGCATAAAAGTCTATGGAGAAATTAGGAGCTTTCCCTTTCACTTTCTAGTATTTTTTAACTTTTGCATAACTTGATTCAAATATAAGTAAGTATAGGTTATTAATTCTTTAAAATTTTATTCCGTAACCATGGTTCAAAAAGAAATATATCTTCTATGTAATTTTTTTTCAAAATAAGCTTTTAATTTAGATCAATCTTAACAACACCTAAGTAGATATTCATCGGAAAATTCATTATTTTTTCAGTTATAGATACAAGTTAAATTTTTTATGATGCAAAAAAAAACAACTGCTAAGACAATTTCTAATTCTAATGTTTAAAAGTTGACACTTCATAATTATTGAAAAGTTTATATACAAAAATAAAATATAATATTCTTCGGAATCTTAATGTTAAACATCTGACAATATTAAAATCAGTAAAAAGAAACCGTGAAGGCGAAAACCAACAAAAGTTGACAATAATTTCGGAATATTAACTCGCACTATAATTTTTATAACGTCTACAACTTTTACTATTTTTCACTCCGTGACAATCTGTAGGACAATTTGCGAAAAAAACAATTTTAATTATACACTGCTGCTCAATGAAATTGCATCACTGAAATTTCACAATTTTTATCCCTATTGGTTGAAGTGAATTGCCCGTTTCCTTGTCTTTCCCGTGTCTTTGTCTTCATGCTTGGCCTAGCCAGATTTATGTAAGGGGTGGGGGCAAATCACATTTATGTGAGGGAATAACGTGTTATAGTTCCCCAAATACCAAATCAAGAAAACTAGATCCTGTTTTCCATTTAACTACTTTTTAGCGTCTGATAGACATCTGCGACTTTTGGTTGTCTCTTTTGACACTCGCACTCGTTCTCCAATTAGCGACTTTCACGAGCACGCGTCCGTCAGGCAATTTTTCAAGATCTGGCGAGTTAGATTTTTACGCGTTTTATCAGGCGTCTCTTTAAATCTATTCAATCAAGTACATGTTTCGCTATGTATTTTGGGCAGTGGTCTTCGCCGATTCAGATGGAAAACCATGGCTATCGTAGCTGGTATTCGTCAAGGCCTCCTATATTCATCAGTCCAGCTCACTAAATAAATATGGCCTTCTGACAACACCCTATTCGACTCTAACGGGTTTCATCTGAACACGCCTCATATACAGGGTGACCAAAAAGTCTGGTAACATGTCAGATATCTCAACGCTTCCAGGTAGGCGAGATCTGATGAGTGTGGTTTATAGGCAATGGGGGGGGGGGGGGGCTTAATTGCCGCACTCAAATTTGACTTTGACCCCAAAATTTAAGGTCATCCATTTGCTAACTCAAAAACTATTAAAGATAGAGAAAAATTTCCGATTGCTACTCTGTAGAGAAGCATCACATTATTCCAAAAACAATTTATAATCACACGCTTCCCCTTGAAAGATTTTGAGAAAATGGGAGAGAAAGATGCACTCAAGGTCAGGTTTGGTTGGCCAGATTGGCTGAGGTTTCTAACACATTTGAATTGCAGTGAAGCACACCGTTGGGAATTTTCTTTCCTTGAGTGACTCTTTCTTGCCCATGTTCTCAAAATCTGCCATGTTACCAGACTTTTTGGACACCCTGTATAAATACTTGATTTTTGGTAGAAATAAATATAAACGGGAAACTTTGGAGTATTTGTAAAGATGGAGCTGGTATTTGGCGAACTTTGGCACGTATTTTTTCACATATGTATATAACACCCCACTTAATATAAATCTTGGCTACGCCCATGTAAATAATTGTTGAGTCTATGGTTCAAAAAAACTGCTTATATTTTACAAGGAATAGTTGTACTATAGTTATTATTTAATATACTGTGTAGTAAATATCATGGAATATCAGGCCATAAAAAGATTTCATGATAAATACTCTAGAGTGCCCAATGACCAGTTTATTAGCAATTAAACTTCATCTGAGAGCACAGTCTAAAAGAGCGAGATGAACGCAATCAAACCCGTGCATGTTAGATCACAATATTGATTTGCAGAAGTTTTCAATTTTTCACTAACGTTATAAAACAAGCAAGTGAATTTTGACTTCCGTTTTGTGGCATTAAGTTACGTGTAAATTTACGCGCTTAGATTTTGGGTCTCTTCAAAGGAAATGCATTGTAACAGAAATTAAAATCCCAACTGGATTTTATCAATTTTTTTTAATTTTAATTTTTCACGCTAGAATATTAATTACCTGCTCATGTTAGTGCTTTCCTTACGCTATTACTTTTAATCCAGATATTGCTTTTGTGTTCGCCTGTCAGTTGTTCATCGCGTCCTGATTCATGTTAAGATGCCGTTACGATTGAGCACGAAAAATGCCACCATATTGAATGCCACAAAGGACGTTCAATAACAGGAGCTATGCAATCTTCTAAAAGCAGAACTGAAAAGGAGCGTTCTTCTCACAGATAAACTTTAGCGTTCTAGGAATGAAATCAGATCGTATGTAGGTTATAAAAAGCTCATGGATTTTTTTTGACTTAATACAAAGATATCGAATGGAAACTAATTGAGAGAGTGAAAACTGTATTTAACCGCTCCGCCAAACTGTGTTAGTTCTGCGTCCGTTTATTCATTGCTTGCATATTTAATAATAATGTAACAACAGGGAGGGAAAAACTGCCAAATAATCTGGAAGCCCAAACCCCATGCTATCCCCCAACAGGCGGAAGCCCAAAACATGGTTAATGAAAACTACATATAAAAGAAAATAAACTAGTGAAAGACAGACAAGAAGAAAAGAGCACAGCTCAATTTATTCATACTAATAAAAATACTGGCAAACAAAAATAAGAGATAAAAAAGATAAAAGAAATTAAAATCAAAAAAAAGGTTTACACCTATCACTAATCATATCAGAGTCAGCGCTACTGACATATTGCATATAATAGTTTATTAATATACATGCAGGATCATGCCTTGAAATCTTTTACTTATAAAGGACGTTTTATTACTTCTATTTGGTCTGGATACCCGGATAAAGATTCTTTCGAGAATTCTAGGTGAAAACACCAACCCGTGAAGAATCTTTTTAAACGTGTTCATTAGACATGTCTCCAAAATCAATGATAAATTAAAACAATTTTCCAAACTTACTTTGGAAGACCGACTGCAATTAATATTTACTAAAAGAAACTTAAAAAATCCAAGGACTTCATACCGTAAAAGCAAAAAATTCTGGAAGCTTCGGAGAACCAGAAAGTGCGCAGTCGGCATTTTTGGAACAATAATAGATTTACATAAATTAATAAAAGTGTCTAATTTTTAAAGAATTTACTACATCTCTTAATTATTCCGATAGATTCCGATCCTGGGAGATTAATTGTCCTAAGGACTCCTTAAATGATAGATTGTATTGGAAAGTAATCTTGAAATCTTTCACACAATATTTTTTCTCTAGCAGAACCTTACCCAAGACGTAACTAATAACCAAATTTACGGTTTTTCTTGAAAACAAGACAAAAATGATTTTTTAGGATTTAAATCTAAACCATTTTGAAGCGACCAGTAAAAAATATTTTCGAGCGCATATTGAAGCAGTTTTCGTATCGGACCAACAATCAGCGGAAGAAAAGATCTTTATATCATCCGCATTTATTAAAACAAAAACTTTCGATGGGGGACCAGGGACTTCAGTTGGAATTAAATCCGCAATAAATAAATTGAAAATTCAAATATTAAACAAACCTAAATAAATTTGAAGACAAATAAAAATGCATTCATTCTGCGTTCATTGTATGATAATACGCAGTGTTAAAAAAAACAACAATGCTTTAAATATATTTTTTTTAAGTGGCCGAATTGAAATAGGGCTTGAATGTTTGTGGATTACTAAACGTTATTATTTTGGAAAGTTACCATTGAAATAAAAAATATATTTGTAACTTATATTGAAATTATTTGTGCTTGCTGTTTTCCATTATTTATTTATTTAGTTTTGAATTCATTTTTTAATGACTTGCTATATATATTCATAAAAAATTCAACAGGAATCGGAATTTCATTTACAAAATGTTTTTATGAAATGCATTTTAAATTCTTTCGGAATATGATAAAAATAGAAGCAATATGATCGTGTTTAAATTCGAGCCAGTGTTATTACTATTTCAAACACTTCTCTAAATGGATCACTTGAAATTTCACTACAGAAGGTCGCCTTTAAAGAATAAGGCAGAAATCGACCACTTTTCCACACTGAAGATAGAAAAACGGCCCATTTCTCCCTTATTCTGTGATGTGTCCACATTCGTAAGATAAATTTTTTCTTTCTATAAAAGATCGTCTAATAATAAATTCTTTCATTAATACAGCAATGGCTGATTTCATAGGTGTCTTCAAGACCGGAGTTCATAAAACGCCTGGGTTTATTGGCAAAAAACCAATCGATATGTTTATTAACGGCCTCTTCATCTTTGAAGGTTTTCCTATTCAGAGTTCTGCAATGACCTGAATAAATGATAGTCTAAAAGAGCCAGATCAGGTGAGTACGGAGGATGAGGCAAAATAGTCAAGACTAAGCAGTTGTTTCTATTGGTTAAAGATGTATGCCGTCTGGCATTGTCATGGTGGAATACGACTCCCTCGCGAGTAGCCAATCTTGGACGTTTTGTGCGAATTGCTTGGACCAGTTTCATTAATTGTGAACAGTATACAGTTGAATCGTTTTGCTTGATGGTAACAATTCATAATAAATGACACCCTTGAAATCCTACCACATGGTTAGCATGATTTTCTTTGGAAGCAATCCCGCCTTCGAGGTTGTTTGGAATAGCTCGCTTTTATGCCCCATGATCTTTTATGTTTTTAAGAATATGTTTTTTTTAAAACATGTTCTTTCAAATATACATTCGATTTGCATACTGAGCTTGCAGCAGCTAATTTGCATGAAACTTGCATTAAAGCAAAAACCGAATGAACTTAATTGCCAAACCAATATATAACACATCATATTTTAGTTCATCGTCTTAATAACACAGACACTGAGATTGATCTGTGAGGAGAGGATAACGGCATTCTCTCTCTTTAGTAATGTTAGGTATAAATTATGCAGTGGAAGCAAACGTTAATAACTTAAGGTTATTATCGACAGATGCACTGAGACAAAGATTTGATTTTAACTAAAACAAAGCTTATTCGAAAAAGAATACAAAAACATAGTAAATCTTTCCGATTGAATGAATCTAAAACAATTAATGAAGTTAACAAATTATTTGATAAATAAATATATCCGTGAAATAAAGATTTTTCATCGTTGAGGATCCCACAAGGAGTCGAGGATCCATGTAAGTAAAGTCTGTCTAATTTGTATTACATTTGTATTACATTTGTATTGTATTTTCTCAATACTTTTTTTTGTATTAAGAAAGCCGTGCTCTCTAGGAAAGCTGAACATGGGAAGAGCGACGCCATATACAGCTACAGAATTCGCCGACGGGGAAAATAACATCAACGAAATAAAGCCCAGCTACGAATTCCAGAAATGCATCAAAAAATTTCAGAAATGCAACAAAGCCTTAGAACTAATTCTGTCATCCAAAGAAAAAATTAGTTTTTAAAGAGTCTCTTGAGAAATCCCGCAATATAATACGAGGCTACCTCAAATCCCAGCCGCAATAGACCCAAATATAATTTTAAAATATATGTACTACAACCATTTACAATATGCAATTAAAATGGTTTAATATTTCTTAGAAGCAATTCTACTAATGGTTACTAATACTAAACTTCTTCGTTTAAATAAGAATTTTTGAAGTTCAATTATTTCGTACGGTTAATTCTAGCAAAAAGCATTAATGTCAAACTTCTTCATTTACTCAAGTTACGAAGTTCGCTTATGCTAGCAATAGTCATTTATAACAAACTTCTTCATTTAAACTATCAATTTACTCTAAGTAGCACTTAACTTATCGCCGAGCACCTTCCTACGCAGTTGGAAATACGAGGTCTGTTCAAAAAATACGTAGACTGTTTGAATTGCGCGGGCCCTGTTGGTCCCAATCAAAATCGCTTGGTGTCGCCATCTTCTGACAGATCCGCTGATTACAAGGCAGTTTTTTGATTGCAAATATCAGTATTGGTTGATTAGCTACGCGGTTGTTTGTGAAGTGTGTTATTTTCGTTTGGCGGATTTTTAGAATGAATGACTTGAACGAGCAAAGAGTTGCTGTGAAATTTTGTGTTAAACTCGGAAAAACTGCCACTGAAACTTTTGATATGCTCAAGACGGCTTACGGTGATGTTACTATGAAGCGTGCGACATGTTTTAAGTGGCATGCACGTTATAAAGATGGTCGTCAGTCAACTGCAGACGATGAGCGTCCTGGACGTCCTTCCACGTCAACTGACGACGCACACGTGGACAAAATCAACACCCTGGTTCGGGCAAATCGACGTCTGACCATCAGAGAGCTTGCTGAAGAGTGTGGGATAGCAGTTGGATCATGTCACGAGATTTTGACCGAAAAATTGAAGATGCACCGCGTTGCTGCGAAGTTTGTTCCACGCCTGATGACGGACGACCAAAAAGCCCATCGCGTCCAGGTTTGTCAGGAA
>JAHWFO010027233.1:7216590-7241400 GCA_023313115.1 Rhysida immarginata
TGATTGGCTTCCATTTCTGCTCCAAACTCCATCGCAAATTGTTGTCGCTTCTGTCTTCCAGTGTCTGTTAACTCCTGATAAACATGAATCTTGTACGGGAACAGGTGTAAATCCTTTCTCAAAATTCGCCACGTCGTGGTATACGACAGCCCTTCTTCAATGGATAGGCGGCGAACAGATTTTTTGGTAGGGGAAACGACCAACCTTGTGCGAACATTTTCGACAACTTCGGCCGTTCGAACACGAGCTTCGCTCTCGCCTTTTTTCTTGCCTTTAACACATCCAGTGGCACGAAATTGCTTGACAAAATCCATGATTGCTTGCCTGCCTGGTGCGTCTCCACACTTATACTCCTTCCGGAACTTTCTTTGCACGGTTACAGGTGATTTTGTCTCGAAATACCATTCGACAACCTTGCATTTCTGCTCTGTTGATAAAGCGGGCGCAACATACTATTTTTCAACAATACGATTTTCATGCAGCTCCGTTGCAACAATACAAACTCCAACTATTTAGAAATTCGATATGGCGCTCATATTCTTTCAATTGTTTATCCCTAATGCACGTCATTCGAGTGAAATGGTCAGAAATTGACTGAATCTCCCTGTACAAAAGAGGCAGTGACGTGTGGAAAAATTAATTATTAAAATTATTATAAATACAAGCGATAAATTAATGCCGTACAATTGAAACTGTTAATAATGGTAATAATTTTTTTGATGTGAATAACACATTTTGAAGTTGCTTCATGGGTTTACAATTAACTGCCAAATGCCATTATAGTTTAATAATCGCAGCAAGTTCGAGTGTTTATTCATATTGTTAACACTTTATGCCCTATACTTTGCCGATAATGCCTTCTAAACTGAATTATTGTATCTTTGATATTGGCTTTTGCCGGTCCACGGAATGAGTTTTGCGGTATTCTCTTAATTAATCCCAAAAATTTCTTAAACATATTAAAATTTATTGAATGAGTGTGCCACTCGGATGATTCTATTGATTTTCTAACTAATTAAACATCAAATTTTATAATTAAGTGCCGTGGTGGTCCACGTCATTGATAAAGATTTCCGGGAATTTAGAGAATTCTATTTATACCGCAGTTAGCTTTTAAAGGGGGGCTTATCGTCGTCCTCTCTCAATCGCGTTTGAAAACCTGAAACAGTTAATGGAAATAAACCTTTATAGAGAAGACCTTTATAGCTTCATTGTTACGAAACAATAAGATGGTGTCAAATAGAAGGCAGAAATCTTTCGTTATATTTTTTATTTAACTGTTTCAACAACTATGATTGCGACATTATGTATAAAATGTAGCTGTGAAACAGTTAATTTTTTAGTAATACAAATAATTTCTTTTGAAATATCAATTCAAAACCCACTTCATGTGAATTATCAAACTGGAAAAAGTTCAGATTTTTTGTCACAACTAACCACCAAAACATACCAAACAAAAGATATTCAACCGAATAACGCAACACGAAACTGTTTCACCCTAGGTTATGCAAATCTTCTTAATGGTGAAGCTGAACTAAGACAAATGTCTTGATCAATGAAAAGCAACTTAGGAAACATCACTTGAAATTGGACCTGATGTGAAATATCATGACAAGAGTTAAGATGTTTGTCACAACTAACGATAAAGGAAATTCAATCATTTGGCGCTGTTTTGGAAAACAGTCGGTTGCTATGCGAAAGGGACTGTTACTATGAAACACAATCGGATGTTATGTACCACAGTCGGTTGCTATTAAAAACAATCGGTTGCTATGAAACACAGTCGGTTGCTATGCAATGTAATAGGTTGCTTTGGTAAATACGCGTTTATTGATTTCCAGTGAATTTCACAGATTTCCAAAGAGGAATCAAATACAGAGCTTTTATTGCAGTCAAATGCCATCTCTTTCTTTTCAGTCAATGAAGCACAATTTAGGTGCATGTAGAAGTGGAATGTTCATTGACCTGACTTTAAATTGTTTGACCTGACTTTTGATGTGGTTGCTCTTAAAAGTGATCCTCCATTAGCGAACTCCGCCAACCTTAGAGAAAGCAGGTTCCGAAAATCTTTATTCCCCCGAAACTTTGGTGGAAATGGACGAATGGATGCAAGGACGGACGGATGGTAGACAGAAGAAACCGCTTTCTTAGTAATTTTACCTGAACCTTAATGGCGAAGTAAAACTTGCACTCGTATTATATATACAAACTACTCGGAAAATATCTGGCAAAATTTTAAAGCGTGATAGAGGGAACCAAACTAAGCATTTTTCCGTCATAGAATGTGTGTTCGGAAATGACGCGATTAAGCGCGGCAGTCGATGAAGTCTGGAAATAAAGGCGTTCATTTCCCCAACAGCATACATCGCTTAACAAACGCAGAGCTTGCAAATATCCGGATGGGGCAGCGGACGTATGGGGCAGCGAACGGAAGCGGACTAGCAGCTCAGAAGCTTTACAAGGAACGATTCCCGACGAGATAACTGCCGAATCGACAAACGTTTGAGCGTGTGCACCGCCAGCTTTGCGAAAGTGGATATGCCGTGCTAGCAGATGTGATGTGGGTTAGTTTAGGTTAGGTTATGGATATTTGGAAACTTCTCGTTTGTAAAGCGAGGCATGCTGTTGTAAATCCCAGCGGAGAAATGACACCTTTAGTCCCAGAGGTCATGGACTGCCACGTTTAAACGCGTCATTTCCGGACATTCTATGAAGGGAAATGCTTATTTTGGTCCCCTCTACCACCCTTTAAAATTTTGCCGGATATTTTCCGAGCATCCTGTATTGTTCTCTATCATAGGTAAGAAATTCACTTCCTCGGATGTCATACACTTTGTCAAAAAAATATAAACTTACTCAGAATAATGCAATAATTTTTTATTGAAATGATTGTTTAGCTTCTCAATCTATTATTAAGTTAATAGGCTGGTAACGTCTAATTTTGAATAGTTTTCAATTAAATAAAAGTTACTTTGCACGTGTAAAGAAATTATAAACATAATATTGAAATTACTTAAAAATCTTCGAAACTGATAATGTGTTAGCCCTCCTTTCTTTTCCATAACCTCTATCATTCTGTTAGGCATCGTGTCGATAAGTTATTTTAAATCTTCTATAGTTATTTTGATCTTCAAAAAGCGACTTTCAGATCATTCACATGAAGCTATTGTTTTTATTGGCATACATAATCTTTACCATCATACTTCACACATTTTCAGTGGGGTTGAGATCAAGTGAACTTGAGGGTATGGAATCACATCGACCTTTTCTTTTTTGAATCAGTCCGTGCATGCATTGTCTTGCTGATATTTCCTGTTTGGGCCACATATGAATGGTCCATATGGGATTAAATGTACATCAGTTTCCGATATCTTTCGGAGTTCATCTTGTCATCCGTAATCATAAAAACAGCTTTGGTTCCTGCTCCGAATGCTGCCCAGACTATCACCCCATCCCCAACCTGTTGTCTTCGCAGTAAATCATGCCAATATGAAAAATATACGCCAGAATCATCAGAATAGAAACGTTTTTCGTCGGAAAAGACTATTTCATTCCATTTTTATTTCCATTTCACAGCTTCCTTAGCCCATGCAAGTCGGGCTGATGTATAAGCAGCAGTGACCTTCTGTTTAACCTTCAATTTTTTAACTTCATATGGGTATTTGTAAATGAGACACAGACGACACGGGCGTTTTGCAGTTTACGTGCAATTATCACCTTTTATGATGACATTCTGAACAACAGCTTGTGAATGGTGTACTACGGCAGCAATTTGCCCTTGCTGATCTTCCCTTGCCATGAAGAAAATGTATTTTTTTATTTCTTTCTCTGTTAATGACTTCCCGCGAGGCATGATGCACAGCGAACTGTCTTGCAACGTTCATGATTGGAAATAGCCATTACCTCCTATTTAAGGGGTTTTTCAAAGAAATTTGCATATTAAAGTTGCAAACTTATAATCTGTGTAACTTATACAGGGTGTCCCATTTAAATCGTACCAGGCAAATATCTCGGAAACTAAGCATGATTTCAAAATACAAACAAGACGTTCATTACACTTATCTTGTGTGCGCTTTCCATTGGTAATGTTAAAAACTGACCACCGCCCTGTCCTTCAAGGACATGTAATTCGTAACTTGTAATCCCGAATAGAGATAGATAGTAACTTCCAATTACAAACTTGTTCAGCACATTCAGTTGAGTCTAATCCATATCTAATTTATTAGGTTTGCAGCAATGGGCCTTTTTCAAACGAGAAAGCGCGAGATTATGGCCGCGCTCATGCTTGATTGAAAATGAGGCTGACTGGTGAAGCGCAGCTTGCTGCGAAGGAATGAATGTTTATTCAGTCCCTTTTGTTAAATGTATTACCACAGATATCATTGAAGGATGTAAAAGAAATTGTTAGATCCAAGGCTTAAGGAACCGAGAGAAATCTGGAAACTGTTGATCAAATCAAACCGTTCATTGTTTTCAGGATGCAAATTACCATTTTCAGGAGATATATAAAAATTTTCAGTTCCTTCTTCAATGATGATCATTATTCAAATTCATTTGACAAATGAGGTTTATTTTGTCGTCGTTGTTGTTGTGTTGTTGAATAACCCGCAATGGACTACGTTCTTTTCAACTCATTATTATTCCTTTCCTGAGTCCAAAATACGCCGTTTTAATTCTTCATTTTTTCCCGAAAGCCTTTTGATTGTACCAACCTGGTTTCATGTGGTGTACGTTTTTATATGTCTGCTTGTGAAATTTGTAATTCTTCTATGTCCTTTTGTGTTTCATTTATCCAAGTATTGGCTATTTTCAATTTTGACATATATTTGAAAATTTTTACTGTGAGCCTATTGGGGTTTATTCTTTCAAGATTTTCATAAAAACTATTCTCCTTTTCCTAACGGTACAGTATCAGTAATTTTTTCAGTATGTGTTTATATTTCATTGTTGTGACGTAATTTAAATATTGACCCCCAACATTTTTCTTAATATTTTTCTTTCAGCTACTTTCAGTTCTTGAGTTAATATTTTTTTGATCAGGGTCAGACACTTAGCTGTATAAAGTGCTTCTGGGCGTATTACTGTTGTTTAGTGCCAAAGTTTAGCGTTGAACGATATTGACTTCTTATAGATATCTTTGGTGAGGAAATAGGCCGATTTCATCTTACTGACTCTTGCTTTAAAAGCTTTTTTCTCTGATCCGTTTTGTTAAATTCTCCTAAATACTTGAACTTTTATTTATTCTGTCAAATTGTCATATTGGGTAGTCTTGACGTTCGTCATAAACTTGGTTTTAGGAAGGAGATTCTTAAACTATCTCTTTTAACTTTTTGTCATATGTGTTATTATTATCATTGCATTGATTGCAATAAACAATCATTGCCAGTGCGTTTACATTTATATTGTTACTTGCACACAGATATGCAATATGTAAAATGTTATTAAGATCCATTAATTAATTGACTGATTAATTGATCTTGCCACGTTGATATAAAAAATATAACAAATAATAAAAACAAAAAAATGAAAATAAAAAATAATAAAAAAATAACATCCCAATATAATTTTAATTGATTTCCATTAATAAAATTTATTATACAAAAGGTATATATTAAATTCATGAATTATATTCAATATAATTTATATCAAATTTTAATATTCATTAACGAAATAATAAATAAATAAATAAATAAATAAAAGCAATGATAGTAAAGTGATTTTTGAAATGATTTTCTTTAGTCATTCGTTTTGGTCTATTTCGCAACACAAATTTATTTGGAATAGCCTCCTTCTTAACTAATCTTAATCCATCAAGTGAATCCGTGAAATATCCTGAGTTAAAATCCAGTGATTAAACAGTTACGTCTTTATTAATCTATAAATTAGCACATACAGTGCCTTCCCGTGGGTGAATTTCACCCGTCAGCCTCGTTTTCAATCTGCCAAGGACGCCGCCATTTCTCAAGTCTCGTAAACGTGAAAAAGGCCCATACAAACATGAAAACGGTGATTGAAATTTGAAAACATGTCCTGAAACATTTCTCTGGGTATTGTAATGACATGCAGTGGAGAGTCTACGACGCCATGTCCACTGCATTCCTGCAAGTGGGGCTATAAACAGTCTCTTTCAAGTGTCCCCATAGAAAAAAAACACAAGGTATTAAGTCTGGCGACCTGGGGGGCCATCTAACTGGCCCAAACTGACCAATCCATTGATTAGGGAAACTCTGATGAAGTAATGTACAGACCCTGTCGTATTTTATGTGCAGGGGGCTCCATCCAAGGCCTCCTAGATAACAAGGCCCGGACAGCTCGAGCATGATGGGAACGGTCATCTGATCAAAGGAGGGAAGGTTGATGCAGACGATCCAGGCGATACTCGATCTTTTGCTGAGCTTACGTGCGGATACAGATCATTTTATCATTCAGCATGAATTATTTAATATAATTCTTTCACATAATATTGTAAAAGAAGCATGATTTGCTAACATATTCTTCAAGTAGGCATAAAAATTTATTTTGTTTCTGTTCATCTAAGTCACTGACGACGTTTGTAAGCGATCCTTCGCGTTTAGATCATGTTCAAACGATAGCGACACTCAAATTTGACGAAAATCATTTGCATTAAATTAATTGTTCATTCTAAATATTTGAATAACATTTTAGAAATTCAAAATAAAGAAATTACAATCGCAATCACTTAAAACATATTGTAGGCAAATTAAAACAGAATAAACATCGAAGAATTAGGTCCAGTGAATTAGGCCTAACTACAAGTATATTGAATGAATTATCTGCTGTTTGCATATTACTAACATTTATAAATAAAACAAATAGTTATAATTAAAATTTGGAGTTAGCCTATCTCCTTTGTAATTTTTTAAGTACATATTAAGGTCTAGATCAGGATGCTTGAACTAGAATTAAAGGCAGCTACAAATCAAAATTTATTTATTAAATTTAATAATTTAAATATTATTAAAAGTCTACAATATTTTCAAAAAACACTAGAAAAGACCTAAATATTTTTAAAACAATAGAAAAACTCAAAAATGTCTATCGATGTTTTCCTTTAATTAGCTACAAGCTCTTTTTTTTCTTCCTTGTTTTCTCGCTGCCCTCATTCCCTCCTTTTGTGACGTCATCAGCGCTTAGTGTCTGGGCCTTGTTATCTAGGAGAACTTGCTCCATCCTGTTGAAACCAAATATTTGGGAGACGTGCAAGGGGCAATTCTTCAACGAATGGAATTAACGTATTCTGCAAATCTCCAAATATCGCTGACCGTTCAGTGTTTCCTCATAAACTAGCGGACCAACTATGTGTGAAACGAAAATACCGCACCATACATTGATTGCCTATCTATGTTGTTGTCGTCTTTCATGCATTGCATAAGGGTTGTCAGTATTCCAATAGTGCTTATTATGTTGGTTGAATATTCCATCTTCATTAAATTGCGCTTCATCGGTCCAAATAATATTTTTCAGTAAATGTTGATTTGTCTCAAGTTCATGTAACCAAGTTTGATATATTACGTTTTGAGCAACAAAGAGAGAGCGCTAATTTAGAAACGGACATACTTTAAATTAAAATTAAATTTGTAATCATTCTTAAGGGATACTTGAGCAATTTGGTAAAAGCAAAAATGTTAGTGATCATTTTAAAAACGAATTTGAAACATTAGCTTTATCTGGACATTTGAAGTAGCCATTTATAAGAGAAAAAAATAACATTGGTAACTTCATGTAAGATACTGTCACTGATGAGCTGTTAATAAATACTTGAAACATGTTTAATGTGTTTAAACAGCTGGATAGAGCAGCTGTCGGATCGGCGAAGATGATAACTGAATAAAATTGGTTAATGGTTTTGACTGCTTGACAATCACTGATGTAAACTTCAACCGTCAAAGCGATTTAAGGGCAAATAAACTTGACAGGATTATGAATTTTCGCTGTGCAAGTTAACTTTTAACGTGACGTGTATAATAGAAAAAGTTCCTGCAAACAAGATTAAATAAAACATAAAAAAATCAGTCATAGTCAAAAATTCAATCCTATAAAAATATCGAAGTATCCAAATATTTATGAATGCATCAGCCAAAATTTTTTTTTATTTCCTAAACAATAATTTCAAAATAAATCCCTCTATATGCTCCTTTTACAGAACGAAATTAGGCTAGGGGTAAAGACACTTTTCCCTTTGCACAATTTTCCATCAGTTTTTACTTACAGATGCCCGTCATTTATTCGGACTTTCAAAGTCACTGCGCTAAATTACATCTTTGCTTGTTGCCGTTACCATTCCTTATAATTACATGCTATTAACCTTCTAAAGATCGAAGAAAAGCAAATTATTCGTATACGTATTTATAAGAACTAAAAGTCGAGTCACATTAATGTGACCACCTCCTATTTGCCAGCACTAAATAACCAATCGCAAAAGGCACTAAATAAATGAGGCAATAAATCAGCAGATTTGGTGAGTATATAAAGTTTGTTGTAAGCATTCGTAAAACATTTCAATTGTTGCAATGCAGAAACGGAGCGATTTATCAGAAGTACAAAAAGGAATGATTATTGGCTTTCGGGCCAAGGGTGGCAGCATTTCAGAAACTGCGGAGTTTGTGAACTGTTCGCGTGATGCTGGTAAAATTGTACCGTGCATGACAAAATGGCAGTATAGAAAATAAGCGACGTGGAAAGTATGTTGCTCCACAAGCCATATATGAAAGAGGGCGTTCGAGCGAATCGACGTGCGACAGAGGAGCAACTCACTGCCCAAATGAACTAGGGGGCTACCGCTGCGTATACTAACGACTGTGCATCGGCGGAAGAAGCTGGAAGCATGACAATAGCGACACTGGACATGCATTGATTGGTAAGAGGTTGCCTTCTCAGATGAATCACGATTTTTGCTCCAAGGCGCATACGGCGAGAAACGTCAAAAAACAAACACCCTTCAATCATTTGTGGACAGCAACAAGCAGCTTTATGAACTGGGGAATGTTTTCGTGGCATTCTCTGAGTACGCTCATCATTGTAGATCTCAATATGAATCTATTTAAGTACGCCAATGCATGAATACTGTTTTTCTTGGGCATGATAGCATCTTCCAGCATGACAGTGCGATATCTCATACAGATGGAATTGTGGTTAGAAGAGCACAAGGAAGACTACTGTACTCCCTGGCCTCCATATCCCCTGAACTGAATTGCAGTCAGCATAATTCAGTATCCCTGTGAATACTTTGCAGTACCTCATTGAGTCTCCCTCAGCCAGTCTAGCCGCTATCCGAGCTACACATGGTTATTCCAGATATTAATAGGTGGTAACATTAATGAGACTCGACTGTATATAACTGATACTAGATTAGGTATATTAAGAATATTTTCTCGGTTGATTATTACTCTTGCTTTTATATCAAATATTTCATTCCTTCTTATACCGATGTAGCCTATGAACCAGATTGACCCCATAATAGTGATTCCCATATCCCCGACCCTAATGGATCACTCTTTCTATGTCATAGGATGTCGAAACAACAGATGCGGTGATTTCCCTATCTTTCCGCTTCTTTCTTCCGCTATTAATAATGATAAAGTGAAAACAACAGATACGACCATTTCCTCTCTAAATTGTGCTGAAAGGGGAGGAAAAGGAAAAAAACAAATTCACTGAAAATACTTAGGTAGTTTATGTCAATTTTTCATTTTTTTTTTTTGAATTTTTTTCTTTTCCTCCCCTTTTATTTTTTGCTTTGACAAAGGGTAATCTCTATCCGAAACGTCGGCTTGTTTTCAGGGTTTTACCAATCTGTGTCCAATTTTATATTCCTTTACGAAATTACACACGTGATTTTGGAAGGATTCGAAAATTATTTTACGAGTATTGGTCATAACATCCTTACAATCACAATGATGGGAGAGAGCTTCGGACACGCACAGCGACAGGGTCGTTAGCCCTTCTCTACAATGTATGTACAATCTAGGGATATACACTTCCCCCCAGTGATGAATCAGCTGCCGGAGTCTGCTGTTGTAGAATTCCTCTGTTTGGCCCTGAAGTAACTGTTCCATATCAAAAATGACCTCCTCGCCTTCTCGGAAAGAGCATGGGAAGATGAAGAAGTTGCTGGTTACCAGGTCGGGTGAGTCAGGCGGATGAGGCAGTAAATTCGAATTATATCTTTATATTCATCAAGCTTTAATACTGGAATGTTCTGCATTTAGAATGAACAATGTTTGAGATAACGCTAAAACTGAAAAACATCAAACTGAAATCATAAAGAAACACTAGTTGAACAAGATTTTACGTCACTGTTATCGATTTTAAAATCTAGTTTCCAAGTTCTTGATGAATACTTTCCATCTATCAAGCAACATCTTATTCATCAAGAATGTTTCAAAGTTAGAAATTTCTGCATTTAATGTTAGATTATGTTTGCGGTCACAGTGAAATAACAGGATTGGAATTATGGACCTAATTATCCTAATTTAAGAAAATATAATTGTTTAATAAATAATTATTTACTTTAGTAATTTCTCATTTAGTGTCTAAAGGAAAAATATAATAGCATATAAACGTTAATAAAGTTTATTTTTGTATTAATTTCATGTAACGTAGCAAGCATAAAATAATCTTCAAAAATGCATAGAGTAGTATAACAACCATTCTTTTCAAATGTGGTTTAGCAAAGAACTGTGAAAAGTACGTACTACAAAGTATCCTCAGATTCCGTATTAGTGACGCCTTTAACCATCGCGGATGACGCAAATATTGAATTGTATATGTCGATCACAGACTTAAAAAATATTTTTCAAAGTTTAAAATTATTTTTTTTTAAAACGCTAATTTCCTATTAAGTTTGGATACAAAGAATTCTACTGTGAAAATTAATATACGGTAACATTATTGAATCAACCAGGTTTAACATGGCTACTACACTATTTTAAATAAAATATATGCAATTCAAGATGCATAATGGATTTAATAAGAGACTCCGGAATTAAATGATAAATTGTAATTACCAAATGAAAATAAACTTCTATAGTTTCAATTGCTACATATTTTATGATTTTTATTTATTTATTTATTTAGTGATTTAGGAAACGGGTAAACATTATTCTTCGTTTTTTGTTTGATAAGATTTAAGATCACATTTTAAAAATTGAGTTAGCTACTTTTTATTTTTCTTGGGGATGAAAGAAAATGAACTGGAAATTTTAATTAATTGCATTCATTTTCTCCTGAGCGGTGTGAAATTAAGGCTGATTATTCTTTTAATTTTTTTTATCATTTCACGTGTAAAATTTGAAATAAATCAACCGTTCTGTCGCTTTTCGTTCTCATTTTTTAATGAAAAAAAAAACAAATTTCATCACCTCTCATATCTTTTTTCATTTCTTTCCTTTTTTAATGTTTGGAAACCAGTTTGACCTGGAATTGTTCTGCAGTATGAATTCAATTTATTCTTTTTTATGCTTATTTATAGTGTATCAAACTTTCTCCCTATCTAATTAGATTTGGATGCTTTTCAATTCTTGAAAAACTAAATTAATCACATAAATTTTGCTCGAAGGAATCAATATCAAAGAAACAATTTTGAGTTTTTAAAGGACTTCTTTTATTAAATATTTTTGAAAAAAACCTTCCATTCTCCATAAAGGTAACTAACATTCTCATTTCAGATCTATAATTTAAACTTCAACTTCTGCTATAAAAATTTATATTAATAATCAAAAAAGACTATTTATAAACAAACGGTAAAGGATGCAATTTAATGTCCATATATAAGGGTCGTACAAATGAAAACGAAAATTATTTATCTTATCCAAAGTGTATACAAGAAATTTAAAAATACTCTCCAAATGCGTTAAGGCGTGTAAGAAGTCTTTCGGTTGCGTGTGGAACCATTCCAAAACCTCTTCCTTCACTTCATCGTCCGATTGAAACCTGCGGCCTTTCAGATTTTCTTGAGATTCCCAAACACGTGAAAGTCACATGGGGATAAGTCAGGGCTGTAAGGTGGATGCTACATTGCTTCCCAGTTGAACTTTTTGATGAGATCTGCCGTTGCTTTCGAGGTGTGAGGACGCGCGTTGTCGTGGAGAAGAAGTCCAGGACGCTTGCATTTGATGGCTGCGCGCAGTGCCTTCAATGTTTCCCCAAATCGTGCTGCGTTACTGTGGTGTTATTTTCAAGAAAGTCCAGTCAATCAAAAAACACGGTCAACATCACCTTCCCCGTGCTGTTTGCGATTGCTTTTGATTTTTTCGGGGGTGGTGACCCATAATGCTTCCATTGACGACTGTGACGTTTGCTTTCGGGCTGGACGAAGCGATCATGCGCAGAGCTTCGAAGCGTTCATGAGCAATCGTTCTTTCTCACGTGATGCAACACTTGCAAACTATTGTTCAATTTGCACGTGGGGTTTCGCAATTGTTGAAAACAAAAACTTACGATCCTACACGTCGTCTTTTTTTTCCCACACAAATTTTCGTTTTCATTTGTACGACCCTTATAATTTTATTTTATTTTACACATTATTTAAATAGCATTGGAGCCGAATTGCGAACTTAATGCATGATCGTAAAATATAGTTATAAGTAAAGTGACCCTAATCAAAGTATGTCGGTTTATAAGCTATTGAGACCATGGAGAAAAGAATTCCGAAAAGAAAAATGGTTCCATTTTGCAACACTAGATTACATTTTTGAGCAGAAAATCTGAAGACAACTTGCTGCTGTATAAACTGCAATCAGTGTCGGAAGATCATTCTACGTTGATTTGGTTTTTTTCGGCTTGCACCTCTAGGAAAGCTTTAGATAACATATTGTGCTCCCTACAAGATTTGGCCTAGTAAATTAAAAGGAAAACGATATCATACATAGTTCCTTCGTTGCAATTTTCGAACCCTGAGTAGGGGGGGGGGGAGAGCTACAGTCACTTACCCTCCCCCTCCTGGTTACAGATCTGATGGCACATGTATTAAGCATATGATGTAACTGAAATAAAGTTTTGCCTGTCTGATTTTATTTATCGTTCTTTAATCGACACATTTTCACTTCGGGACGAAAATTTGAACAATTTTTCTCTTCGGAATTTTCTTCTCCATAGTCTGAATAGCTTAAGTATCAAGTTTCACTGAATAACGTTGGTTAGAACAAACTCTAAAGAGTTCTGTGTGAGGTTACTGTTCGTATAATCGTACTAAACTTACTATTTATCATATGTAAGTCATGAAAAAAGATGCGCCAATGAGTATTGCAAGCGAAAAGTAACCGTAGTATTTATGAAATTTAAGTTGACAATTTAAGAATGGTTAACCGTACAAAGACGGCCAAACGGATGGATAACAAGCCGTCCAGTGTGATTAACGGCTCAGAGGTTGAGCTGCGGCTTATCTATGGGTATAGATAAAATATATGCAACAGGGAGTCAAATGACAACAAAAATGTAAGCTAAAAACATGAATGCCCCTATATCATACAATAAAGCATATGGTTTACAATAACAGATGACCTCTCCTTATTTCAGTATTATCTGCAGCCAACAAGAAAATACTTCTCTAGCAGGCACAGGACCATCAGAATTGACCTCTAGATGGTTCGAAAATATTCAGATGGTCTAATGAGTCTCGTTCATAACTGCACAAACCTGATGGCAAACTGAGCATTTTGAAAAAAATAGTATGAAAACATAGATCTCTCTTATATCGCCGAGAATTTCCAGACTCGCGGAAGCAATGTTTTGATATGAAGTCTGCCTCTTTTGAGAAATTGTTTGTATGGCTTTATTCCACGAGAGCCAATCGTAAATGTAGTCCTATGTTATGGATGCTACGAGAGCGTTATGAATATTAGGTTAAAGTTTCATTGTACATATATTACGTTTTTATTTGCTTGTTTCTAAAAGGGCATTAAGAATTGCTATGTAAATACGTTCCTAAATATCGTTTCTTTTAAGATTTATAAATATATTCCCATACTTCAAATTAACACGCCTGCTTTTGTTTTACCGCATATCCTTTAAATCTCTGGTGCGTGCTAAACTGACATACTGAAAAGAGTTTTCACCTAAATAATAAAAATGGGGAAAGGGAGTCTACCCTTCTCAGAAAGAATTCTTAAACGCATTTCGGAGACCCGTGAATGACTTTTGCTGTAATGGTCGTGTTTAGTGATGTCATCAACGGCTCGTAAGGAAGCCCTTTCGAAAAGAAAAGTAGAAAGGGTTGGACGATGGTTTATAACCGTCGGCGTCAATAGAGTGACTATAAACGCTTTTATGAGAGCGAAAAACGTGGACGTTGTTGAGAGACTCGATTCGGTTCCACGGTGATATAAAGCTTCGGACGTTGATGGAATATACGCACGTGCTCTCCTGTTAATAAGCTGAAAAGTAAAAGAGAAAAAGAGGAAAGGAAAATCTCAGCAAATTTCGTCTTTATAAATCACGGCAACTCAGAAAGGGTAAATGCAAGTGAGTGAGATTTCTGCTCTCACGATTTTAAAGCAAAAGCCCTTAAAGATTTTCCCTAAAATGCACACTGACAAAATAATCTATATTAAAGAATTCTTCTAAACTATAAATCAACTTATGTTATTTTATTAAAAGAACAAAAGAGAGCCGGGACATCATAGGCATGCATTTCAACTTGCATCATAAAGTTAAAGAATAATGCTAATTAATTATTAAATGATTTGCAGAGAACCTACTCCTAGTGTTTGTCCATGAAAACGGCATTTTACCATGATCATTTTATAATTTCTAGTATTTTCTATTTTTCGATCTTTTTTTAAATAAAACTGATAAAAGAAGCAGAACTTCTTCCGAATAATTAAAAAAATATTCACTCTAATGTACATTTAAGAGTTCACCCACTCCTTTGTTAATCAAGGTCAAATAAACACTTTAAATAACATAAACTATGAGGTCTTTAAATCTAATATTCTAATTAATCTTAAATTTTAAAAGTTTCATGTTTTTTTAGATGTGTAATATACATGACATCAATTAAAATCTAGTAATTGCAGCTATTAAAGACTTTAATAAAACTTATACAGTTTATGAAAACTTTAAGTATCAAGACAAAGTAATAGATAAAGGCGACGAGGGGACGAGCTAGATACATAAGTCCCTTGTTCGAATCTAGACAGCGGAATTTTTCCTTTAACATGTCTGAGCTATCATATACACTAAAGAAATATTTAGCGCCAGACAGGAAATATTTAAATATAATTTGTTATCCGAAATCATTTGTTATGGAAAAGAAAGAGCCAAAGCATAAAAAAGTGGATTAGTACAAGGAGCGTTCATGTATGTACAAGGAGCGTTTAGCAGAAAATTGGGATTTTTTTTGTTTAAGTGTATTTATTACAAATAATTATATTATCATTGTTCAACATAGTACTCTTCTAATTCAAAGCACTTACGCAGGTGCGCGTAGATAACACAGGAAAAAAATTATTTCGGATGGGTACGCAGCCACCCAAGCACCACCGATCGAAGTGTCGTCCCGGAAGTTCGTTCCTTTAGCACTGTAGAAATACTTCACCAACAGCCTCATACCATTGCAGAAACTCTCAGCAAGTATCGATAGGTCTCTCTTTCGTTTCAGGCATCAATCGCTTGGTTGCCCATTTTGCACACGCTCTTCGAACTTCAGTTCGCCATGAATGATGCGATAGGCTGATTAAAACAAACGACCTAAAATACATACGTTGCGGGCGATGAATTTAGCCCGTATTTTTTCTTTAATCCGTTTATCAGAAACGATATTTTCCGCAATAGTAGATAAATTAATATTCCTTGTAGGCTTATAGCATAAAAATAGACTCTTTTTGAATTTAATGATGAAGTAAAAAATTTAGTCAAATTTACTCAAAAGGAATTTTTATCACTAAAAGATAGATCTAGTGATCTCTACGATAAGCAAAGAAGATATCTGTCTGAGCAAAGATATTTGTCCAAAGCAGAGAAAGGAAGCTCCTATTTTAGCTACCCATTTTCATTAAGCTTGACAAAGTTATAATTCTTGATGAAAATAAGAAAGAAAATTCCACAGCCTGGATTCGAACCAGGAACCTTCTCCTCACCGTGAAGTTGCGCCAACCAATTGCGCCAATGTGAACATAGAAACATTAACGCTATCTACATATCCTTAGGGCTGGTTGGACCAGTACCCAGTTCACAGGCTGGGACTACAGTATCTTTCCTACTGGCGTAATATTCGTTAGAGAGTAAGTATAAATAGTCTGATGAGGATTTTTACACGTCAAACCTCAGATGTTTAAATTATTGATGAAGTAATCATTCATTACTTACTCTCTAAAGGATATTACGCCAATAGGAAAATTAGTCCCAGCAACTGGGTACTGCTCCAACCAGTCCTAAAGACATGTAGATCGCGTTAATGTTTCCATGTCCACAGCGGCGCAATTGGTTGACGCGTCTGCACGATGAGCAGAAGGTTCCTGGTTCGAATCCAGGCTGTGGAATTTTCTTTCCTATTTTGATCAATAAATTAAACATCCGAGATTTGGAGTGTAAAAAATCTTCATCAGACCATTCACTACTTACTCTCTAAAGTTGTAATGTACAAATCCTTACATCAATCTAGCATAAACATTTTAATACTATATTAAAGGATTATGTGATTTTAAAATGTTGAAACTACCAGAAATGCAGGGCATCCGAAAAAATCTGAAAATAATAGGTCTTACATTATAGCATATGCAACTGAGTCTCATTTATAATCTTTGGTCCACTTACGCAAGAACGACTTCATCGAGGCTTTATTGTATTCCTTGTGGTTTTTCTGCATTAAACTTGCCCGCCACTGGCTCCATCGTTAAAGACCATTAAGAAGAGTTATCTCCACTATTTCGTCCAATGACAATGCTATTATTTCATCTGATAAAGAAGAAACTCATTATCATTAATTTGCAAACCATACATTTTCATGTTTTACGGTTTATTTTTCTTATTTTACATTTTTTTTTCACACACCGTCATAAACTTGATGAAAGAAAACAGAAGAACTATCTTTCACTAGAAAATTTTTCGAAATAATTCTCTTTTAATTTATTAAAGAATAAAATTTTATAATCCCACCGTGTTAATTTAAAGGATTACAGAAATAGAAAATTTAAAAAAAGATAAAGAATATTGAAAATTTTTTAGCCTATAAGGCTATCAAGAATAAATATTAATTGAAGGATGATTACAAATGATTAAGTTTATTTGAAAATTTAAAATTATATTATTTTTTTATATCTAAGAGATTCTAGTATTATCATTTTAAGAAAACCTGACTAGGGTACCTGGATGCCACTCGCTCGGCCATAATGCCCTAAACCTGATTAGAGACCTTGAATAGAATTCTATTCAGACGGGTCTCAAAATCTGATCATTTAGTAACTCTTCCCTGTAAAACGAGACTCCCCATAACGAGGAGGAAATGAGGAACTCTAAACCTAATAGGATTTTGATGACATCTAGAGGTAAAATAGATCTCTATACGAATTACAATTACATGTAAACAAAAAGAATCCTAAATATTATGAATGATTGTGACATATCCAAATGATTGCAATATTAAATATTTATTTAATAAAGACTCAGGAGCATTATTTAAATAATTGATGCCACTTTAGAGAAAACGAAACGGAAACTATCTCATCATGTTCAAATTCGCCATAGAGCGGCAGCATTTACCGATTTCAATTTCTCTCACACGTGGCTCTTGGAATATACGAAGCAGTGCCTCGGAGGCACAACGGGTTATAAAATTTATATAATTTGTAGGAAACATAATTTATGTATGAATTGAAGAGCATATGTTAATCAACGTATTGTAACAGAGATTTTTAATCAAATGAGTTCAAGTTTCATATGCTCCTTTAGATTATCAAATTCTTTTTTAACATCGTTAGTTATTGAATTCACCAAGCCATTTGTTCTGTTGCCAATTTTTGTTTATTTTTTTCTATTTTGACTTCAGATTGGAAAGAATATCAAATGTATGTTATAATAGGCACATATGTTTCCGAATAGTCTTTACTTTTTGATGTTCTGTCCTAATGAAGGATGAAGGAGTTCTTCGTCTTGAAGGACAAGATGGTTCCAGATGGTGCATCAAGATGGCCTAAATTGTAAATGCTAGGCAGTTTTCGTTTTAAACTTAGGAAATAAGATATAAAATTATTGCAAAAATTTGATTCATCCTCGAAGTCAAAATCAAAAAATTCGAAAACAGTTTGCGACGGAACGACCGACTTTTTTATTTTTTTTGTCATTTTTTGTTCATATATATGTATCACTCATTAAGTCATCACTAATAAGTTGAGAAACACTATTCTATAGGCTAAACGGACTTTCAAGTTTATATTTCGGACAATCAGCTATAAGAATGAAAATAAGTCAGCACCTTTGAGCAACTTGATTACCGGTACCAGTTTCGTGATTATACCTATTTCATGGAAGAAGAATGAAACTTTATGCTCGTCTAAATCCTACAATTAAAGAGTACATTAAGCATGTGTCATTAATCCTGCCACAACTCTTAGAATTTCAATAACACTTCCTTGGCGGCCGAACTATCAGTTTTACCTAGAACTCAGCGCTATATCCACCTCAGCATAGTGCCGAACTGATAATATAGTTTGTATACTCTCTAGTTTGTTGGGTGCAAGATCATTACTCATGTTAAATTAAATTAAAACAAACAAACAAAATAGGGGGAGGATTATATGAATTATTTATCAGACGATATTGACGAGAGATGGCGCCACAATGTTAAGTACGGTAGAGTTCTTTATACAGGAACTCTAAAGCACGGCTGGTATCCTTCATCAATTTGTTTCAACCAGAGACCATCAATAAGATGGTCTCTGGTTTCAACTTATAAAGGTTGAGAAACGCTAGGGAAGGCATACTAGGGAAAATGATTTCATATTTTGAAACTAGTTTACTAGTGGATGATATTAAAATGACATTTCCGCCAAGATTTTTCATCAGATAGTCGGAAAATGTCATTTCATTGATTGGAATAGGCGTCAGATGGATTACAATAAAAGGGTGAAATGCCATTTGATTGACCAGCATATAATATCAGATACTTAAAATTTTGACCAAACATTGACCGCCATTTTGGCCATTTTCCCGAATAGATAGGACATGTGTACCTATAATCCCTTTTGCTTACTTTTTGATGCTCAATCCGATTCTGAAGTCAAAATCCAAAAATTCGAAGAAAACTAGCAACGGAACGACCGACTTCCCAAATATCGTAATGATATTTTGAACTGCCTTGCGCTTTTAACATGATTCTGATAATGCAGTACCACGTATAATTAATATTTTTACTGCACCATCCACTTCCACGGTAACATATAATTGAGTTGGAGTAGGAAAATCTTTATACGTCTCCATAACTAATTACGGTAAGCCTAAGCAGTAATCCTGTCCTCAACATTTACTTATTTGTAATTTGCATTCTAGATAAAAGCGTTATACACAGTCCTAATGATCAACGTTGAGAAACCTTATAATTACCTTAAGCATACTGTTTACATGAATTAAGAATTTCTTGAGGCGAGATTTTTAACAGAGATAAAATGGAAGTTTGCATGAGAAACGTAATCACAGTGACGGAAAATCACTCGCTTCGAGCCCAAGTGGGTGAATCATGTCAAGATCAGGGAGCCAATTACTGGCAGTTCACTTCAATGATTCTTAAGCAAGTTGTGAATCGTCATAAAATTAACTTTATTCGACTATTGATTTTCAAAGTGGCCTTCATGGAACTACTGTAGTTTTCGTTAATTAGGGAATCTCTTTTATAGAGAAGTGTGAGATTTATGCTTCACCATTCCTCTCATGGCGAATCCGAAAGTCGACACATTTCTTTTATAACGAATATGGCAAAGCTGAATGATGGTCACAAGGTGACTGAAATCGAAGATTATATGTGCTGTGTCATATTCAGAACAAATAATTATATGAAATTACCTCATTAACACTGAAACAAAAATAACTTGGAAAAGGAAGAAAACGGGAAAAAAAAACCCAAAAAAACCCACTGCACATCACATTTGGCAATAACGAACAAATTTGGTTTTAAATGATCACCTGACCATTAATTCGGCATTTAGAAGTAAACTGCATTTCCGAATTCAAAAATTACTATATGTAGGAAACTTTTATTAATGTATCAATTATAGCTTAGTTCAATAACACGCTTATCTTGCCCTACTGGTTTACAATGCGTTGAAAATTTATCCGACAATCTTTCCGGTCTGACAGCTTCTTTTGTTATTAGACAAATAACACACAAGGGGAAATATGTTTTCTGTAAATTTGTGATAATTATCTGACACACACTAATATAAATAATTTAATATCTCAAAGTCATATTACCGCAGAAATAACAATAATTGCTCACGTCATACAAGTAGAAGCTCTGGAATTATTTCTCTTTTCCTGATCTACTGAAGTGAAAAGGAAATTTTAATTTTAATTTTTTAATTCAAGTGAGCCAATTTATTAAAGAACATACAGTGTGCATAAGAAATATTCGCTGTAATTAGAAGGAAATGATTCATATAATCGAAATCTGATAAAATTTTAAGAAAGCACATTAAAATTTACTCGTTTTTAATTGTACGCATACATAATTGTTCTTATTAAAAAAGCTTTAAATAGAAGCTTTATGTTGGAAAAGATATCGTTAAGTATTCATAATACGGATTCCGTTAATATAGACAATATATGCAAATACTGAATAAAAGTTATCTAAATAGGTGATATTAAGTTCAAGGATATATCTTCTGCTGCCTCGGTAGGCCATGGATTTATAATTAAATTGTAACCCGAAACTGATATAGATAACACGTATATCGCATATGTAGTTTAGGTTGGGTAGGTTAGGTTATTCGTATATCGAATAGTCGAATATGAAGTGGCAATCCTTCTTTGCATATGAAATGCTTAGACCACGTTGTTCTAACTCTATTTCAGAAAACTTTTAAGTGGAGTGAAATTAAGGTTTGAATCATCACCCGGACTTGTTTATTGGTCAAATAACACCAAAAATGCACACATTTTTATAATCAATTTATTGTTGGACATAGTTGTTATCTATATAAGTATCGGTTCGGAATTTTACTATCACTCCGTGAGCTTCCGAACTTGTACCCTACGTTTATTAGCATGACAATGGACTCAAAATTTTTAAAGAACTATTGTTAAATGCATATTAAATTGCTCATCCGTCTGCATTTGTCCATCGATTATGTAAGCAACAGCAAATTAACTTTTTATCCTAAACTATGATCTTTTTGAATTTTTTATGGTGTAATTTTGAATTAATTGCGGTTTTGTTGCATTCTCATGGAAATAATTGAGTATTATGACTTCAGGCTGTGTCTGACATTGATTCTCGTAAAGGGAGAATTGCATTATAAGTTTGGGCTTCACCTGTATAGGTAATTAACGTAATTCAAGTGAAGTTACGAGGGTTATTCGTAAAGTAAGGTCCGTTTTGTAATAAAAATAAAACTACTATATATTTTTTCAAATTTTTTTCTTTACCAGATTCTATGTACCTTAACTATTTTTCACATAGTTTCCAAGTTTATTTAAGCACTTGTCATAGCGGTCAATGTATTTCCGCATGAACACTTCATAGAAGCTGCCGCCGGTGAAGAAAGTCACGCAGTTTTCGCCTGTTCATCGTCGCTGAAATGCAGGCTGCCGGTGATCTCCTTTAGATCCCGGAACAGGTGGTAGCCACTGGATGCGAGGTCCGAACTGTAAGGTGGGTGATTAAGATCTGATTAGTTGGCAACAACTTGACCACCCGCCTAAAGCCTCGTTTCCATGTGCCTAAAACTTGATGCGTTTAGGTGTTTCTCCGTCAAATCGAATATGCGTCGTCCGATTTCCATGAACGCACAAAATCATTTATATGCCGATTTAGTGCGTTTTTTGCGTCTAAGCGCAAGACGCATGATTCGATCAAACTTTTGCGTCTTGCGATTCAGATCATATGATCCAATGCATGCGTAATGGCAATGTCTTCATCTCTCACGTGTTTTCATCTTTCATCTTACATGTGCTTTCAATTATCAGATGAGTTCAAAATCAGCTTGCTCACGCTTGACTTCACTTTTTCCTGTTGACCTTGCCGGAAAATGACGAGAAAAGCTTCTATATACATTATTTTCATTATTTTAATTATTTTAATTATCATTTAATGGAGTCAAATCAGTTTATAATTATTAAACTATTTACAATAAAAGGATGCTGTTTGGACAGAAATGCTCAGAAACACGGGGGATTTTTGTTTATAATGAAAAATATTTTTTTATATTAGTTATATTTTTGACCAAAAGGTGTCGCTGGAGTTTTAAATTCGTCTTAAATTCAGTTTCTTGAATCATCGAAAATCGCTTGTGTCGAAGCGTTTCCTAAAGCAACATCAAAATAACATCCTTAGAGTCAATATAATGCGCAATTAACTCATCTGCTTATTTCACGCATGATAAGATTGTATTCTACATGAAACTCCAGGTCGCAGAATTTTTCCTTCCATTTTTCGATAGAAAAATTATTACATCATGTTTGGAGGTCATCTCCAGTTTATATTTAATCATTTATTTATTGTAAATAGTTTAATAATTATAAGGTTTTTAAAAGTCTACTGACTTTTTGGATCACCCTGTATTTCTCATGAACTAAAATTAATTTTCTCAAATAAATATAAAATTAAAATGAATAAATACATGTAAATTGAGTCTTATTGATTAAATGAATAGGATTTTCACTATCATCATCCTCTTTGTTTCTATCTTTTAAACTGTTCGTGAAGTTTTGCTTCCTTTTTTTTCTTTTTCTTGTTTCATATTGAAACTTTTTTTTTCGGGATCTCATCTGGAGCCTTTCTCAGATACTTTGTTTATTCTGCTATTTTCAAACATTTTAACAAGAATTTTATTATTTTGTTTTGAGTATATTAATATTATACTTTTTAAGAACTCTGTTTTAAATTCAAATTAAGATCAGTTGATAATTGCCAATTAATAATCTACAGGTTGCTTTAGTTAAATTCATTAGTTTTATAAACATGCCTTTTTTTTTTAGACTTTCTTGAAATAATTTTACTCTCTTGTGATTAATTTTTCTATTCAAGCGAGTTTCATGGCCAACTAATCTATCATGTATAATTTTTTCTTTCATGTCTTTCAGGTTTTTAACAATCAGCAATTTTTCGTTTGTTGGAAACAATGAAGATTATATTGTTACTCGGACTAAGATTCAGGTGATTTTTCCGCGCCAGGGCCTGTCTTTCTCGTGGCTACGGCAAAAACGCAATAAATTGTGGCACATGGAAACTAGGTTTTTAAAGTTCGGACCTCGCGTCCAGTGGCTACCACCTGTTCCGGAATCTAAAGAAGTTTATCGGCAGCCTGCATTTCAGCGACGATGAACAAGTGAAAATGCATGATGTTCTTCACCGGCGGCTGGTTCTATGAACTGATCATGCGAAAGTACATTGAGCGCCATGACTGGTGCTTAAATAAACTTGGAAACTATGTGGAAAAATAGTTAAAGGTAAATAGAATCTGGTAAAGAAAAAATTTTGAAAATATATATAGTAGTTTTGTTTTTATTACAAAACGGACCTTACTTTCCGAATAACCCTCGTAATAAACTTATGTCAATTCCTACTGTTGCGATTCCAGCACCAAAAATTAACATGAAGTTAAAAGAAAAATATAAAACTTTTTGTTATATTCTTAATATTGAAGTTTTTCTTAATACCTTAATTAAAAACTTTAAATTTAAATTGAATATTTAAGAAACAAAATGGTTTACATGGAAATAATTTAATTTTATTCACTTTGTATATAAAAAGTTTATTGTTTTTAAACCATTAATCGTGTATCTCATGACAATGACGATGATAAAATCATGGTGATGTTGTCTAGCGTTTTACCGTTGCACAATCCACGTTCACTGGTTACTTCTTAGCACTCACCTGAAATAGAATGGACAGGGACATTTGCAATTATAAATTATAAACCAAGATCTAAACATAAAAATGCTCATGAACTTACCATCATGTTTCACAAACAGAGCAATGTTTTCTCCATTTTGCTGTCTACTATACAGTTCTGCACAGAGCAAACACTCGTTACTGTAAGTTTTTCCTTCGTTTGAACAGATAGGATGATAGTCGAAAGTGCAAGCTCCTTGTCTACTCATTTCTGTGCACTGAAGATTTCTTAGTTTGCATTCGCCTATAGAGCTCAGCTTCAGTATTTTATCTCTTTTGGCATATTGCCCAACTGCATAACAGAAAGTGCATTTGTTGCTGTAAGTTCTACCATTATTTGCGCATATTGGAAAAAATTCTCTGCTGCAGGAACCTTTATAATCGCTTTCGGTACACTCATGGTTAAACCTTTCTACTGATCGCTTCTTGATGGAATTGCATTCTCCAAAATGGTCAAAATCTAAGTCTTTATTCTCTCCATTATATTTCGAGAAGCAAAACATGCACTTATTACCGTATGTTTTACCATCAGTGCCACAAACAGGATCGTATTCTTCAGTACAAATACCAGAATTGAATTGAGGTTCACAAAAATCCGCTATATTTGATACAGCTGTTTCACATTGCCCTTCATGAACAACGCTTAAAATAATATTCTCACCCTGATTCTGTTTTTCGTACATGGCTGCACACATGGAGCATAAATTTGGATATGTGGTTTGATCGCTAGCGCAGACCGGACGGTAATC
>JAHWFO010027233.1:7241410-7288663 GCA_023313115.1 Rhysida immarginata
CAAATAGGTCTGAACTCTTTCGTGCAAATGCCTTTCTTGCTGATAGCAGGGCAGTAATCATCGGGTTGACATCTACCATAACGTACAAAGTTCAGAGTTGATCCTAGTTCTTGTTGTTGGTATTTATTGTAACAGAACATGCATTTGTTTCCATAGGTCTTGCCGTCACTTCCACACATTGGAAAATATTCTTTAGTGCAAATTCCGGATTTAAATTTTTCATCGCATGTTGGTTCATCTGTAGCAATATCTCTTTTTTTGCATTCACCTTCATTAATGACTGTTAATGTAATATTTTCTCCATTCTTTTGCTTTTCGTACATGGCACTGCACATTGTACAAAGATTAGGGTATGTTTGGTGATCACTAGCACATACAGGGCGATAATCGTCCGTGCAAATATTGTGTTCGCTATAAGGAGGGCAGTAATCAACAGGTCTGCATCTGCCTTCGTGATTAAAAGTCATGCTTAATCCTTGTAGTTGTTTACGATATTGATTGTAACAAAACATACAAGGGTTCGAATACGTTTTTCCATCACTACCACAAACAGGCCGGTATTCACGAGTACACTCACCATTTTTCATTCTGGTTGTACATTCTGGAATCCCTTTTTCAACCTCTGAACGAATTTCTCTTTTTTCGCATTGGCCATAACTTTTAAGATTCAACTCTTCGCCATTTGCATTAGCTTGTTGTTTAGCGTAACAAAATCGACATTTATTTGAATATGTTCTTCCGTCTGAACCGCATATCGGAAAATATTCTTCTGTACAAAACCCTGTGTTTAATTGGTCATTACAGATATGTTCCAAATCTCCCTCGGGTTCATTACACTGTCCATAGTGGACAATACGCAAAGTAACATCGTTTCCAGCTCGTTGTTGTTGGTACATTGAGGTGCACATAGTGCATAAATTTGGATGAGTCTTTCCGTCATTGCCACACACTGGATTATACTCTTTTGTACACAAACCTTTCATGCTTCTTGGTATGCAGTAATCGGCTGCTTCGCATCGACCAAGACGTACAGTTGTAAGATTATAACCTAGCTCGTGCCATTTGTAATAAGCTTTGCAGAATTTGCAAGGATTTCCGTAACTAATACCGTCACTTCCACAGAGATAAAAATCCTCTCTTCCACATTCCATATCAAGAATTTCAGGAGTGCATCCAGGGTTTTCGGTACGAATAGCTCTTTCTTTACATCGACCAGTATGTTCTATATAAAGAGGTACTCCTTTATCTTCAAAGGTAGCATACATGGTTGTACAGAACATACACTTATTTGGGTACGTTTTACCATCACTACCACAAACTGGACGGTAGTCTTTTGTACATCGCAGTTTTCTTGTAAATCCAATACAATCTTCATCAATGGCTCTTTCTTTTTTGCACTGTTCTTTAGGAACCTAATTTTGGATAAGACAGAATATATAATATTTAGGTTAACTGTTAAAAAAAGTTTTATATATCTCTTTTAACTTTAATTTTTATATGCCTTGTGAAACCTGTTTATAAGGACCACCTACGATAAAGCACGTCTTATTGTGGAACAGTTTGTCATGCTGAGATCAGCAATCTCAAGAATGCTCAGCGTGTGAAAGATGGTCTTACGAAGTATTGAGATCAAACAGAAGTGGTTGTTAAGTGGTCATATAGTGTTTATATACAGGTTAAATAAAAAGAAAATACGAATCAACGATGTAATTAAAAAACAACAAAATAGCCTTTGTATAGGCTGAGATAAACGATTTGGTGCAATTCTGTATGTGTTCCTTGATTCTGATTGATTGGTTAAAGAGAGTAGTGCAGTAATGTAATCAGGAATTACGTTAGGACCTGATTAGTCGCTTAAGTGGTCGTTATAGACAGGTTTTTATAGTACATTTTATATTGTATAAGTGAGTATATTGCAAAATTTGGGACAAATCAATTTTTAAAAAAAATTAAACAATTTATTGTGTCACTTGTTGTTTATCAGTACTTCGTCGAAGGAGGCAGCCGTTGTGTTATCGACAAGGCCGAAGCTGCAGCCGATTTGCACAAAAAATCTGGTAAGTTTTATTCACTTCTAAGTAAAATGTATCACCAATGTCTCGTGTTAACTGTCGATAGATAGAAAGATCATAGATCAACTGTGAATATCCTTAATTGGTTGGTATATCAATGGGTTATTTTCATAGCAACATTGCTTCGTGCCGCCATTGGATCTTCTATGGTGCTAGATGTTGTTCAAAGTTACCATTTTCCTAAGTCAGGAGATTTTCAATTTCTTAAGATGGGACAGTGTTTTCTCAAGGAATAAACAAGGAACATCAAAAAAGAGGAAACAACTAACAAAGTGCCACAAAAGACGCTAACAAAGTGGTTAGATCACAACAGAATGGTTTTCTATAATCTGCAAGAACCATAGGCATTATCTACTTGCAGTTGGATCCCGTGTATCCACAGCAAAGAATGGGCACATGAAACCTGCAAAACTATGGATAAAAAGTCCGTTTTATTTGTTAGGCATGTAGCAACTAAAAGCCAAAAGTTGATATCAAAAATCAACATAAGAAAAGTTAAGTGGTTTGTCTCATTTTATACTGTAGTTTGCTATGTCCCGTTTTAGAGTCTTGTTTCTATAAAATAGGATATTGTCACAATTAGGAAAAGTTATAAACAACTTAAGATTCATTTGATATTAACACTCATAATTTTTTCTGTATTGTATTAAAAGCTTCTGTTGATGATTCTTAAATTACTTTATCTTTTTATACTACTGTGTGGTTATAAAAATATTTTCTTGAAAATGTCCCAACTTATGCAACTCTCCCCTACATAGAGGATCGAAAATGCCGGTCGTTGGCCGCGTTAGACAGATGGTCGCTATGCTAACAGATTTCATTTATTTAGAAAATACAGTACAGACCCGTTATGTCGCGGTTCTTGGGAGACAAGATTTTGCAGCCCATCATCTTCCATGGCATACTAATTTAACCAATAACATTTTTCAGTAATAGTCATTTATTTACTTTTAATTTTTAATTAAAAATTCAGATAGGCCTAATGGTATCTTCGCACTACGCCTTGATCACGTTTAAGTAATCGCGGTTACCTCTTGATCAAGATCAAAGAATTGTGCAGCCTGCTTTGGTTACCAAACAGCGTTTACAGCTCGGTTAAGAGTCGGTGACTTCATATGTCTATTAGTATTAGATCTCGATGATTGGTTAACATCAAAAAATAGGAAAATAAAACATGGAGGCTAAGCAAAACCGTCAATCGAGTGGTCTGATGAGGAAAACAATGCTCTTATATACGTTTCTATAGAAAAATTTTCAGAGACTGGAGAAAGGCTAAATGTAATGGCCACGTATAAGAGCACATATCAAAGGTAATTTCGCTAACGGCAAGATTTGACACCCGCGGAAGCCAGTTGCTTCTCTCGTCGCCATATATTGACGCAATTACGAGAAAAAATCTACTGACCGTAATTAACTCACAGTGCAAACATAGTATTACATAGCCTGTACTGGGTCATATTGACCAACCTAGTTTGATACATGTAATACGTATATTACCATACATGTGTCTTTTTTAAATATAAAGTATTATTGTAATACAGTTCTTTATTTAGTTATTTATATTTCACTCTTCCACTGAAAAATGACAAAAAAAAACCAAAAAAAAAACGAGGACTTCGCGATATAACGAATCGCGACATAACGGATCTCTACTGTACTATCATTTTAGACATATTATAAAATTTGCTTTTATCTTTAATTACTCGTTTTCTTAAGGAAAAACCGAAATCAGAATAAAAACCAATTCAGACAATCTCGTCTATTGCAAAGTAACCCATGTCAAATTTACAAAGAATAAATTTTTATCATCGTCTCATCAAGTCATCATCTTAGCCGCTTTGCGCAGTAATAGAGGTCATTAAACAACTTATAAAGGGATAAAGGTCGAAGGAAGTATCTTATCTTTTGCTATGTTACATGAAGCGTAAAAAAAGTGAACTCTTTTTAATTTGCATAAATCCTCCCCTCTAGAGGTTTTCAAAGTGTGTTAAATAAATCATGAACTCAGTGATTGATGTTTATTTTATACACATGAGCTATTACACGGTATGCAGCATTTTTTAAAACGGCATACTAAGTAATATTTTTGTAATTACGTTCATAATTACAATTTTGTTTTAAAAAGCAGTTTTAGATAAACATCATCTATTTAAAATCTTATTTTGTTTCTTTTCATTTTATCAATTAAATTAATCACGTAATTGATCTTATTTTATTAATATGAATAACAGTGAAACGTAATATGCTAATTTTAAACAGATACTCCATTTATTCGTTGTCATCTGACTCAACAAATTCAAAGCTAACGTAAGTGGCACTTACTTCGACGAGAGATGGATCATTCAAACATCTTTCAACTTCAAGAAGGCATTTGTTGTCATACATTTTGCCATCTGATCCGCAGACAGGAGCCATAATTGCCGGACAAACAGTCGGGCATTCAGAGCCTAAACTCATGGACACTGTAAAGATACGTTCATGTGATTGATATTTGTTGAATGAAAGAGAATAATTTAAAAATTTGAATTAAGCCCTATGTGAATAATTGTATGTTTTATAAGAATTTAAATAACTTCTACATCCATGAAATAATAATGAATGAGAACAAAAAATTCAAGATCGTTTACATGTAAGTTAATAAAAATATTTATAAGGTGAAAATGAAATTTTAATTTTAATTTAACGTAATTTGGGTTGCTCAGGTTATTTTAAAATGCTTTTCTTAAAATAATGACAACGAAAGAAATATTAATGACAGGATATTAGGAATTCAAAAGAAATTAATAAAACAATATTAATGAAGAGTATAGATATACAACTGAACCCACCTGAGAAAAGAAGGATGATGGCGAGAGCGGAGTCGGTTGTGGCGAGTGCCATTGCTGCTGTGTAGATGCTGGGCGAAGTCGTCTTATTCGGTAGCCGTCGTCTTTTGATCTGAACAGGTGAATCGTCCTCGTTCTGCTACTAACCTTCATCTGTCAATCCCTCCCCTTTTTATAAGCAACTCATTCGGACTTTTAACTTCGTCTTTTCTTTACGTTGTTCTGCGCGTGGGTTGTAAAAAGGAAGTGAAAAAAAGAATATCTGCTTCATCCTAAAGCAAATAAGATGTGAATCATCCAAATGTAAATAATTTCTGCCGCATTATCTTGTATATTTAAGTTACTTCAGTCATTTTGTATGATGAGATTTAAGAACAGTAGTTTCAGACAAGCTACTCTACATTGCAAAAGTCGAAACGTTACAAAAAGTCAGCATGTCAAAGCATTTATTCTCATCTCGTATTTAATAAAATAAAAATTATATTTAATTTGTCTTACCTATTACATTGTATCTTTCACAATTCATCAGAATATAAAGAAAGATTGATCGCTATTTATTGAGGAAAAAGTGTTTTGATTTCCTTCAATCTCGGCTTTGAAGATTTTGCATATGATAGAATCGATGAATAATGTTAAATACAGGTTTTTCCTTAAATATATAAAATGGGAAAGAGCATTTGTCATTTTTACTGATTCAGCTGGATCTTTCGAAAGGCGAGCAAAAATAGACAGAACGATATTTACTAAAAAGTAAGCAATTTTCTTTCAATATATTTTGAAACTTTTTTTTTTTCTTAAGAACGTGATATTCATTTTGTAAATACATAATATTGCTGTGTAAGCTTTCTATTTAAAAAGTAAAACGAAATCAATGAATTTTATCCCCTTTTCCTTTTCGCCATTTGGCTAACGATACGTGATTAAACTCTTCTAAAAATAGCAATAAGACTTTGTAATACTTTTTTTTGACTAAGCCGTAGTATAAGCATTTTATAAAATCTATAAGTAAACATACTCAACTAATTTTTTTATAAATCTGCAAAAGCTTAACCTGTAATGTTACTAAATCACTTGTATTCAAGAATATTTCACTCGAATGAAAATATCTTTAATATTTACTCGTTTAGTGTTATTAAATAGTAGAATCAATTGCTATTTTTCTCGCAACTTTACTCTCTCCCCACCCGTATTAAATAATAAATAATTAGTAAAAATAAGTAATAAACTATCACATGATGAGATTTTTTCCATCGGTGGTAGTAGTTTCTTTCCCATAATCTCATTTATTATTTCTTAAGTGCATAATCGCCAAAAAAAAGTTTAAGCGCGGAACTTTTCCTTCAGTTTTTTTCCGTTAATATCTTTACATGATAATCTATCATAGTTACCATTTCATCGACTTCCGAAACCCCGGAGGACTTATGAATCACCCTGTACTTTAGAACTAGTGGCTTTTGATACTCCAAGTTACAGAGTGACTTAATAAGACATGGAGTGATTAACAAGCTCATTTCCTTTAAAATATTTAAGATAAAGATCTGCTTTAAGTTAGAATTATATGCCCTTTTTCCGACTTTATATTAATTTTTATCAAAATCAAGTTTTTGGTAGTTTTTCGTCCATAAAAATGAATTTTCATCGTATAATAAACCTCGTTTAAGGCAACCGACTATCGTAGGATACAAATTATCTCAACATTTACGAAAAGTAATAAACTCCATTTTTTTTACCAGATAATAAGATGAGAGCACGATAAAGTTGATAGTGAACTGCACACTCTTTTAAGATTCATTTATTTTTTTTACAAAATACTTCTCGATTTCAGCAACAATTGGTTAGCTGGTAGAAATTCATATCTGAAAACATTAGGTTTCAGTTTTCAAATTATTATTCATCGAGAGCTAGGGGAAAAAAACATTTAAATTTGAACTAAATTTGATAATCCGTGTAAAATTGCTGAAATACGTCTTAAAAATGTATGATGCTACATAAAAAGCCACCACAAAGAAAAAAAAATCAAGTTTTTTCAACCTTAGTCACTAATGCAGTTTCTTTTGGAGTTGTCATCTGGTCCAACACAAAGCCAACTGCTAAGATGAGTGAAAATCGCATACAATAACTATATTCTCAGTCTATATAAAGTGTCTTATGATAGTTTCATAACTTCTTTTTGTATGAACAATATAGTTGCAACTTTGAATCGACCATTATTATTAACAGACTTCAAAAGCTTGTAAACTGTATACGTCACCCTAATCATCATGCAATAAGAATTTCATTTAAATGGACTGCGACGTACGTCTACACGATTATACAAATTTGAAACACAATCATATACTTCGCTCCGGAATGACCAGTTTCCGTTTGTCTCTATAACGTTTTGGAACCTCCTATCATAGAAAATGCGGAAAGAGGCAGTCCACTGCTCTTCAATGATCTGCTAACACACACGGAGACTGATCATAAATTAAAACATCACAAAAAAGCACACCTAGCTATAAAAAACTTTATTATTAACACAAAAGCAATCTTTACTCTGAGAAGCATAGAACATCCCTGTCTATGGATAAAGGTTGCTTCTGTGTTAATAATAAAGCTTTAATAGTTGAGGTGTGGTTTTTTTGTGATGCCCTAATAGGCACTTTCCTCAACGTGATCAGAAATTACGTCATAAAACATTAAGATAGTATAAATGATTGTCTGTGATACATCTTCTAGTGATGCAATATAGCTTATAATATTATAATAATAATAATAATAATAATAATAATAATAATAATAATTTTCGAAACCTTACCAAGTGGATCGCAATCCTCGCATTCTGTATAGCTATTTTTCTTTAAATATGAAATCTTCTTAACAAAGGTTTGCTTTCCACTCAACTACTAATATAAAAGTATGAAAGTCTAGCGTCGTTTAAATACAAAATAAAAATTAATATTTCTAAAATTATTTTTAAATCTTACATTTTATTTTCATGCTACCCGCATGATCACTTCAGTTAGAAACCCTTATTCTGGAGATGTCAATCTCAGTTCCATGGTGGTCTTTACTTTTCACTTCAGATTCAATATAGATAATGTTAATTATGATCTTATCTCCACCGAAAATAAGGACTCTTCTAAACGAAACATTAATTTATAAAATAACTAAGATTCACGTATTTTGCTTACATCAAATAGGCCTTAACGAATATATATCACGAAGTTTTTAGCTGTGTCATATGTGTTTTTGAAGAATTTATAAGGCTTTAAGACAGTCACTATTAGCATTATCTTCTGACATAAGCAAGGTCGACAGTTCTTGTATAGAAGTAAAGCCTGCGGGAAACTAAACAATACAAAGAGTGGTCTAACCAATTAATAATGTATATAGAATAGGTTTTGACTCTACTTGACTATAAAATCTCAACCAAAAAAAAGCGCACTTCTCAAACAAAAAATATCTTCCTACTTGATTAGGAAGTCGTCTCGTTATTTTTATCTTTACACAAAAGAAAACCAGTGCTTTGAAATTTCATTCTTCGTAGTTTAACAAACTCAATGAAACCAGGTGATTACTCTTGTGTCATTTGATAACAATATTAGGAACTTAATAGCAACATGAAATAACGATATTTCAATTATTTATAATACTGGCTTCTTAAAAATAATTAAATTGCTAAAAATTTAATTTAAAATATCATTGAACTGGTTAATTAGAAGAAATTAGAGAAGTATGATGATAACTTTAAATATTTTCGTCACATACTTTCCAGCTCCTCTGCTATTAGGAATTGCCGCATTTACCATTCTGTGTTTATAGAGTGAGAATAAGAAGTCAAGAGGAGTACATGAGCCAGTTCTTGCTGATTATTCTTCTACCCATGATCGAATATTCAGCAAACACTTTATTATAAGACTTAAGAACAAAAAATTATCAGTTGATGTCGTCTGCTTTATCATTTATTGCCGAGGCAAACTTAATAATATTGTTTTTAAATTTCATTAGAAACTGAAATGCTTTACTCGACTATTAATGACAAGTTTTCTGTTCTATGTTTAAAAACATAAGTGCTAGTAAGCGGTCAATTTCTTTCTGATTGTTTACGATAATCAATAGTTTCAAATGTTTAGATAAATTTCTCAGTCCTTTATGCGAAGTAGTTTCAGCAATTTCCCAAAGTATTCGGCGTTTACTATCTCGGATATGTATTCGGCGTTTCATATCTCGGATGTTTTTTGTGTATTTAGAGGTTTTTCCTTCCGTTATAGCTAAAATTTTATGTTTAATTTTTCAAAAACATCTTACATTTCTTTCAAACTTAATTTCCTTCGGCAGCTAACAGCCAACATTCATGAAGTTTTCAGAAACATTCTTTGAGCCCATCTCCGAAATTTTCTTCAGCTACTTTATCACTAAAACAAGATCAAGATAGCTGTTGATAATTTTTTCCTATAAACAAAAGCTTGTAAAAACTAGCTATAAAGAAATTTAATAAAAAGAAATCCATAGTGAGAAGGAATAAAAGTATTAAATTTACTATAATTAAATTAACTCTATTAGCTTAATGGAAACCTAGTTCAACAATAAAATATCAGAATTTTTTTTTACCTTTTTCTCTTCTTATTCCTTCAATATTAGGGAACAATATTCTATTATTCCTTCAATATTTTAACTCGGTTTTCAAGAACACTAAAAATTTGATAAAAAAGCTTAATAAACTAAGCATATCGAAATTTCCACGGTGTTTTGAAGTCCCGTAATGCTATTTTTTTCACTTCATTTCAAATTCATGTTATCACTTTCCGATGAAGTTCACTGACTTTTCTAAACTCAAATGCTTATTCATATAATTTGATGAGATTAATATTTTTTTGTTTCATAAAACTGATTTGAACGAATCTAATATTAATACGTTTATTGTATGCAAAGAAGGTGGTGGCTTCGATTCATCGGTATGAATGGCAACATTTACACAAAGGATTACTTCCGCTTGGAAATACGGCTCTTACACGAATAATAGAAATGCCTTTTACGACCATATCTTATTTGCGTAGAAAATGAGCCTCATGGGCACTTTTTTGAAAGTGTTCAAGAGAATTTGATGACATGTAACTTTCGATAGCTTATTATAGGTAGATGATTTGAAGTTAGTATTGCAAGCATTTTTAATCTAGCTTTAATAATATAATAAGGCAACGTCAACTTGTTTAAATACATTTCATGTATAAAAAGAAGCATGGTTTTGTATTTAAAATGCTTATGAAGATAAACACCAACTAAGTATATGATTTAATAAGATTACATGCTTATGGCAAACTTTGTTTGAAATGGGGTCAGTACAAAAATATAAAACCAAATGAAAATAAAGCTAGAAACTAAAGCTCAAGCGATCTTGATTTACGAACAAAATTGGGATCAGTCGAAAAGATAGAGGTCTTCTAAAGCTAATAAAATAAATGCTATTTGAAAACAAAATCATCCCATTTATTACTTTATTCACAGCACATCCATGATATGAATGACTGCGTAATACGATGATTTCTGATGCGATTGTAATTAAGTAAACTTCTCTTAATATCGGTTGAAATACTCGAAACTCTAAAAGTTGTATAATATATATATAAATAGGTTTACATCTAAAATTTCAGTAGAATTATCGCTATTGTGACTGCATTCAACGGATTATTTTAGCGAACGGTTATCATTTCCTATGCACATAACAAAAGTTTGATGTATTTAGATAATATTTTGAAAATCAGAGCGAGCGCGTTAATTTAGAAGAATCAAATACATGAAATTGAAATTAATTTGCACTTATCCTAAATAAAAGTCGCTAAATGGTAAAAGGGAAAATGGCAAGGGAGGATTCTGGTGATCACTTCATAAATTAATCAATCCACTGCCGTTTTTGTTTTTTTTGTTTGTTTTTTTTAATTTTTGGACAGGGAAGCATTTTTATATCAAAATGTCTCAAAAGCGGAAATATATAAAAATTGGACCCATCAAAGCTTATCTTCCAAAAGAGAAAACTTATTTAAAATATTTTTTTGAAAATGATAAGCAGGGTCGTAAAATAATTTCTATATACAATAAATGAGGCTTATTTTATAGCTGTTAAATCTGGAATGATTATAGAAGTTCAAAAAATATCATAAAAATTTGACAACAATAAGTTCATCTAGATCTATTTGTGGATATCCAATAATGATAATTTTGGCTTTCTTTAGAAATCATCAGAACTTTTAAAATCATTTCTACATCAGCATCGAAAGTTAGCAGCTTAATTAGAGAATGAGAATAAATCACTATAGTATCTCAATCTCAAAGCATTTTATAACCTTATAAAATAAAATATCTCGATTGAAAAAATTCCAAGATAAATATTTTTAGCACTAAAATAGGATCAATTACCCAGGTGTGTGGTGAATCAAAGTATGTTGAATTTTATTGAAATCGTAATATTTAATTTGTCTACTTATTTCTTTATGGCTTTCAGTATTATGAGTGTTTCTATTAAATTGTCCTCAGCACTGGGATTTTAAGTCCACCATCTGCTCCAATATTAACTTTCTCCCTTTCTCCGTCTGAATAGCCGAAACTAAAACAATTTTTATAGGTAATTTTATTTCGTCTCATATAAAAAGGGAGATAGAAGGAACCCGGTGCACGAGAAACGACATTATCGGACTTGATTTGGTCTTATCGGACTTAAAGATGACGAAGTTCTACGTCATTGTGGCTATTCTTTTTTTAGCTTTGAGTAAGTTTACTTTTTAAAATAATTGTTAGTGATTAAAAAGGTCTTAAGAGTTGACAATATTTTAATATCTAAAGAATTTTAAAATATTTACACCAATAAAATTTACGGGTGTACTTCTTATGATGACTGATGTGATATTCACTTTATTCACTTTAAAAATGTATTATCAGAATATACATTTAACTTATGTATTTAATAATTTAACTTTTTAATGGTATTTGATTAGTTAACGAATCTTACGGAACAAGAAAGAAAAAGCTGCCTCGTCCCTGCGATTTCAGATGTAGCAAAAAAGTTTCAGAAATAAAAGACAAGAACGGCAACACCTACACAAGCCGTTGTGAAATGAAGAGAGCCAGATGCCTGGAAAAGACTTGCAAATTGGTAATTTTTTTAGATGAAAATTGAAAGATAAATTATGGTGAAAACTTGTCTACTTATAACGTAAGCTATTTCTGCCGGCCGCATCCAATTTAGATTTAGACTTAACAATGACAAAAGCTTTTTTTTCAAATATAATCATAATACGAGTAGTATCGAAGCAAATGAATACCTAAAAGTATTTACCTAATAAATACCTTAAAAAAAACGAAATTTCGTTAAAATTTTTGCCTGCCTAATTAACATTGGAATGTCATGAAAATGCAATAGATGAGTTGATGTTCATATTTATTCAAGTACATACGCTGCATCTCGTATATGAGCTGAAGCCTATTGGAAACAAGATTAAACAGAGTATAAAAAAACCGACTTTGATAAAACTTTCACTATCGCCTAGCTATATCAGTCCATATCTTGAAAACTACTGAACCGATTTTGATGAAACTTGGACTGTTCCCTAAGTTGAAAGATACTTAATCCAATAAAAAAAGAATTATTGCAATTCGGTTTCTAGTTTCTGAGAAATACGTTGACAAACATACATACATACATACATACATACATACACACACTGATGAAATTTGGCACACCTGTTTAGAAGCCCACATAGATTAACATATACGAGTATAGTGCAATTCCAACAATATTACATACATACGAGTCGAATTGATGATAACCTTTTTTTGAAGTCGGTTAATTAACAGCATTATTAATGTCATAGTAATGAAGTTCAACTGTTTTTCACAGATTAATTATAGTTTTTTAATAAAAAATAGCAAATTTTGATTTTATTTTTAACTTTTAATATAAAATCGTTTTCATGAATCATTATCATCTTTAATTTTCAGAGTACTATATTTTTACATCAGCTAATGAATTAACAAGTTTTTCTTCAACAGTGTACAGGATTCAAAAAAACAACGGGAAAATATAATTTTTTATCTTTGGTTACGTTATTTGAATTTTATTTCCTTGAGAGGAGGGTTTATTAGATACGAATCATGGTTTTATATTTGGAATATGTATCTTGATGATAAGGATTTATTCTTTAATGGGTTTGCGTTCACAATGTCAGTTTTCAAATCTCAAGAAATCATATTACTCTGGATTTATTTAAAAATTGAATAGTGGAATTTAATTATTGATTTGACAAGAAGCAATTTGTTTCTTCGGGAAAACATTAAATATTATTGATTTAAGTTTTGATTTAAATTTTTTTTCTCTCTCTCTTTACCAAAGTTAACTCCCAGGAGCTGTCCTTCAGATGCAAGACCAGTTTGCGGTTCAAATAGGAAAAATTACGACAATCTTTGTCTTTTCTGCGTCGATAGAAAGAAACTTTTTAGACAGGGATTAAGGTTGTACTTCAGTTTCTTTGGTAGGTGGTATTTTAGTAATATACTAACTATTTTGTACTTAGGTCGATAAAAAATAATTGGCACCTCGCCCCCATAACTTCTGAAAAGTAGCAATTGAAAATATTTTATGTGCTGCATGTTGCTACCAGATGACGTTGCTGCATCGCAAAAGAAGGAAATTGCTCATTCGAACGGTGTGTTCGTAGACAAAGCGACAAAACATGCAAGCAGATACATGTAATCATGGGCAACAACGAACAGCGTAGCGGACAGGCACACGAGGAAAATAGCAGTGAGTGTTAACGCAGCAATAAGTCGGAGAACCATATTCACTGGATATCAGAGTTTCAAAGCGGCAAGGACTGTACTGAAAATAAAAAGGCAAAGCAGCGAGTGTCCGACAATTACGAGCAAGTCAGACAAAATGAACAGGCGAGGCACATCCGTAAAAAGGAAAATTGAGGCGCGGCAAGCTTCTCTAAAATGACCATGCGAGGCCACATCTTAGTCGCCACAGCATTGCCTCTCTGAAGGCTCTAGGACCTACAACAGTGCTTTCCAAACTTTTTATATGTCGGCAATCTATGCATTTGTCAAAAACACGTTAGCTACGCAAGGGGTGAAGAGCGATTTTCTTATTTCATTTCAGTTACCGTGTGAGTTAATAGCTCAGACAGTTCGCGACACCCCATAAACCTTCAGGCTACGCCCAAAAGAGTCGCGACATCCAGTTTGGAAAGCTCTGTCCTAAAATCTAGGGTACTCTGTACCGCTCTACACTCCATATTCATCGGATTTTGTGCCTAGCCTATCGCTCACTTCATTTGCTTCGCTTGAATTAAATTTTATTGTGTTCTTAAGTAAATACTGAATAAAATAAACGGAAGGTAAGAAAAACACTTTTCAACAAAAAGAATAAGTGAAGCTTCTTATTTCGTTTTTCCGTTCGATGCAATGAAAGAGGCGGTGCGTGATGAGTTCTCCAGGTGGCCGCCAACTGGTGGCTGCCGGAATACCTCGAAAGAATGGTTTTCTGCGGCAATACGGAAACTGCCGATACAATGGCAAAAGTACATAGATATTGGTCAGGAATACGGTAATGTAATGAGCACTCAGAAATGTCGGTAGTGCCAATAATACTGAACGACCTAAATATCTAGCCTAAATATTCTAAGATTTTTAAAATTATAATTTGCCTTTAAGAGTTTAAATTAATAAACCTGTCATTTTAGGAAGTTTTAAGAATTTTTGTTTTTGATTATTCATTTGTTGAAGTATTAAATCTTTTAAATATAATTTTAGTAAATATCTAGCTAAAGATTTAGTTAATAATGCTTTTCATTATTGATTTTTATAAAAATTAAAAATTAATTTTTTATATTTAATTTATTTTTAAGGGCATTGTGGGTTTTAACATGAATCACGAGTCCCTATATGGAAGAGATATGAAGATCTAACTGCGCTTCGTACACTATGTAATGCTTTTTCTGTTAAAAAATAAAATTTTTAAAAACAAACCTTATTTAGACAGTTTAATTAGCTGGAACAATGTCAAGAACCAACAAAAATATTTTCATTGATATCATTTTTTTATTACTGTGATTTTAAGTCAAAATTCGAGATGAGTAAATCATCAACATCACACGAATAGTTACATAAAAAACGCTAGTGGTTATTTACATATTGTTGCAATTTTACAGTTCAAGTAAAATCGGACAGGTGGAAACCGTTTAATTTAGAATCTGTTTAATTTTGACATATTTACATAAGTTTACAATCTCCTACGATAATTTTAGTCAAAATATGAATATAATCCTAAATATCATGGCCAACGGAACGAAGTTCACTTTTTGTCTGAGGATACACAAGGTAAGAGATAGATATGAAAAGAAAAAGACAACTGTAGCAACGAAAGATTAATTGGTTAGCTTCTCCTTAGGATTTTAAATTGAGCCATGTGTTTAATTGTAAATTATACGAATTTAGTGTTTGAAAATCGAATAAAGACCGAGTTTCAGCTTATCAACTTTTTATTATGGCATAGTGAGACAAAACCAAATTTAGCTCATTCGTTGTTTAAATTTTGTCACAAATCAGCCTTTCTAACATCTATTAATAGTCATTATAAATAACGTCAACGACACGCGGATCATTTCTGCAATTTTTTTTCATTTAACATTGCAATGAGAAAAATGAAAATTATATGTCGAATTATTAGTAAAATTAAAATTTCTTATTAAATTCATGATTATATAAAAAACAGTGAATGGGCTTATTATACACTAAAATTATCATAATAAATACAAACAAGTATCATATCTGATCTATTGAATTATTCCTTATCTTATTTATTCCAGCTTAGTAAAGAGTTTAATATTAGTGTAAAATAAAACAGTATGCAAGCTAATAATATTAAAAAAATGGATCTGCTCCTTTCAATTAAGGAAATCACTTTTATGAAACACATTTATCCTTTACTGTTGATATGTCAGTATAAAAAAGGGTACTTGGATTTTTCCTAATGAATACTGTATTTTTATCAAATGCGATTCTTTTGTCACAAAGTTGCATGATGGCATAAAAAAAAACTATAATAAAATTTCTTCATAAGATTATTTTGCTTACTAAATATAATGTAATAGCAGATTAGGTAACATGCATTAACAAATAACATAGGAACAATAAATTAATTCCCTACGAGGAGCCCTGAGTTCAAACACTAACAAGGGAACCCCACATAGCCTAACCACTTTAACAATGGAGTCCTTGTACGGCTGTGTATGCTGAAATTTTTTCGTTTTTGCGGTTTATTTTGAAAGAAACACAATTTTGCACTCTCTTATTTTGCAAGCATCTATAGTAGCTTCAGATGAGTAACATATTCAATTTGGTGGAAATCTGTGACATACACGTTCGAGGGATTCCCTTGTGAGTAGATCACTTGGTCCCCTCTAACCCCACTCCCGTAACTCCGACTCCAGTGGGCCAATCAAAACCAAACTGGATAGTTAAATAGGACATGCCAATGGTAGGCTGCGTTCCGAGTTTCAACGTTCTACTTCAAAAATGTGGAAAATATGAAGAGGACGGTGTCACGTATGAAAAAGCTGTGCGCAGTGGATAATAAACTACAGCAAATACAGGAAATAAAAGAAGTCGGTTTAATTTTCTAAAAAGCAAAATACTAATGGTTAGATCTTGCGAGTAGCTGATCGCAAGGACAGCGTCCACCACAACCACAGCCAGAGTAGTGGGGACGAAAGCTAAACAAAACTAAAATTACACAAACTAGAGAAGAACCCGTTATGATTAGCCACTTATGCTATACAATCTCATAGGGCTGTCACTTGCGCCCATATACACATACGGGATATTTGGCCTCCTTTACTTAAAGGGTCTGCCAAATCATTATACACAATATATATAATAAATTGTAGAATACTGTCAGATATGGAAACAAGCGTGAGGTCTCGATTCCACCGCAGGGGTTTCCAAACTCCCCTCTATCAGTAAGCGGCGACGCCTCCGCGTTTGATACCCAATAAGGGATTTATACGTACTACTGTAATAGAGAAAGATAAAATGACATTAATTATCTCTTCATAAAGTAGAGCAAAAAGGCACTCGCTAGATCCAGAATTTTAAAGTACAAAGGTGATAGTTTTACCTGGACTATAGGTATGAGTGGCCTTCAAAAGTAGATGGTGCCCAAATCATCACTATTATAGGCAGAGAGCCCCCAGGGCATAATGAGCAACAGCTCTGCTTCGGGAGAATGCGTTCTTAACGAACTGTTATGAATAATTGAGAGCGCTAGGGACGAACTACGCGCTCTAACTAATACCAAATAACGCAGCGCAAATTCTAATGTGATTACAGGCTGCTTGACTATCGCTGTGGCTCGAAGGAGCGTACTAATGCCGCGATAATGACAATAGAAAGCAAGAGAATACTCACAGACGCTGAAGCTACGCATGCTCACGCTCTCGTCTTGGTTAACAAACCGTTCGAAAGTCTCAGCTACAGACTGGACCTGCTTATTGTCCGACACGCTTGAAATAGCTGAGGACGAAGCGGTTAAAGGAGTTGACGAAGCTACGACAGGCCTAACCTCTTTATGGCGACGCAAACGTGACTCGCTGAGGCCCTGCAACGTGCTCGACGCAGTAGGTTTTTCCGGCGGCGAAATATGCTGCTTCGCGCGGAACGCAGTCGCACTAGCTTCGTTTCTCTTACTCCTATACTCTCGAGAAACACGCTTCTTGGCCAACAACGTAGGCCTAACGTTCGAGCACTTTGTGGTCGCGGCGGGTTGCTCGTCGTCGACCGTCTCGAACGCTGGATTCCTCCTAACTGATCTAGAAATCACGTTGGCAGGTTGTTGCGTCACTTCCGCCTTCGTCTTCCTCCTACGTCGCCTTCTTTTCCTCTTGCTCCTTTGATAACCCTTCCCGATCGCATCAATAGATGGCGCCACTAATAACTGGGTTATCTCTTCTTCAGCCCCGCGATCAGGATCCGCTGTCAGCTCGCGTGACAGACGGACATTGTGAAACCAATAAGTGTTCCACTACTTCATAAATAAGTCGTATGCGGGATTGTAATAATACTCTTTAAGACCGATTTTTAACAAAAAATTAATCCTCTTGAGAAAGGTATAGGAAAGTAGCGGAAGTCCTGATTTCGTCTATTTTTTACTCCATTTTTTTCAAGAAATTGATTTTTCTGAACGTAATATTTAGAAAATGAAAAAGAGCTCTATCTTCTTACTTTTCTAATCATTTTCAATCGAATGGCATATGTTGCCGTTTGAGAATAATAATATTTCTAAAGACCACGTGACTGCTTCTCCCACTGGGACAACTGGACCCAAACTTCATAATAATGTACGAGAACAATCTGCATACCGAATTTCATTCCTTTACATCCCAATATACCATATAAACCAGAAGGTCCCCTAGGACTTCCACCGCGGTAACTCGACCCCAGCAGGCCAATCAAACCAAACTAAATAGTAAAGTAGGACATGCCTATGGTAAGCTACATTCCGAATTTCAATCTTCCATGTCAAAAAATGTAGAAAATATGAAGGGGACAGACGGAGATTTTAAAACCAATTAGTTGCGTCATTCTTCCGCTACTTAATAATTAACAATTAATTTTATTGTTTACTAGAAGCGAACCCACCCGATTGTATAATCGGGAAATAACCCATTGTTAGATTTTTTCTTTGTTGTGACAACGTCCACCGTCACTGATTTTATATAAATGATTGATTTTCATTTCATTGTTATTCTCAGTTTATTATTACGGATTATGAAGATATTAAGAAATCCCATATAGACCTACATAAATTAATTCAGCACTCTACTTTACATTATTTTCATTGATCACAAAAGCACTGCACTGAAGCAGATTTATTCTTGTCATTTTTTTCCTGCATATCATCGTTAGTACTCTCTATATGTGCAAAAGAAGACAGTTAAAACAAAATTTTGTCTTCAGACTCCCCTGCAAAGATATCGACTCGTCAATTTCACTTTACAGCCATATATAAATATTCACCCAAATCCTTAAGATATGTTACCATCTTAAAGATTTTAAAATCTTGAATAAATATGATGCAAAATCTTAAATCTTATCAAGAACTTGAATAATTATTTCATATCACTTTCTGTAGGCGATCTGGATCAAGATCTGATATTTTTATTCAAGAATGGTGATGCAAGATTGATATTTTTATACAGTAAGGTAAAAAAAAAAAAAAAAAAAAAAAAGAAGGAAAAAAAAAAAAGAAAGGTAAAATTTTATCACGGCCGTCGCCTACCATTTATTACCTACTTTAATATGCATTAAAGTATCACTTCATAAAAGTTTATCTCGTAGTTTGATAATTTTATCTTTATAATGCTATAATTAGAAATTTAAACTATAAAGACTTAAAACAAGATTTAAATGGCTGTAAGATTTAAACAAAATAGGCCTACTGAATTAAGACGACATTTCCCGAAGCAGCAAATTTCACTGATCTCTTGATGTCGGAAGATTCTTGGTCTGTCTCCACACACGCGACCCTTGGTCACCAAAAGACAAGAGAACACGGATTTGTCACTCAATAGCACGTTACTTCAGTCATCTTGTGTCTAAAATTAAGAATTTCTAACAGTGTTTCCCTTGACGGCATTATCAAAGAGATGCTCTATGTTTAGATTTTATTAGTGATTTAAATTCTGCTTTATTAGTGATCTAATTTGATCTTCATTAGCTAATCCTTTTTTCCATGCCATAATCATTTTGTATAGATTCGCAGAAGTACACTTTATAAAGGAGCCTCATTGTGGAATAACTCCGAATAATAAAGGCTGATTAACATGGTACTCATGCTACCTCTCATCTCTGACTGGAAAGGAATTACCATACACCTTACTTTAAAATTTAACCGGATTTCCCTCCATATTTAAATTGTGAAAAGATATATCAACTTCTTCAAATTGTTATTTATGATTACTCTTCTTAAATTTTATTTATCTGCTATAAACTTTACAAAATACCTCTCTGGCGCTCCTGATCACGTGTTTGGCCCAAAATATCGTGACAATATTTGATTTTCATGAAACTCACTTCGATAAAATTCATCAGTTTTAAAATAGACATAAAAGATACGATAGATAAATTCGAGCGGTCATCTCTAAACAATTCTGTCATGTGAAACTTAAAGAAATATACTATGCAAAACATAGTTCTCGAAATGATAAATTCAAGCATGTAAAGATGAGTGCTTATTGAAGTCCTTATTAAAGATGAGTTTTCACAACTCGCATTAGCACTGACGATTAATGCACGTTATTTTTTAAAGACACGGACAACTGTGCCTCTACTTATTGTACTTTCATTACGCCAGAATAGCAATGACTTAAAAATCTTAGTCACAACTTGTGTCGTTGTGAATCGGACCCATTGTGTGAGCACAAATGCACTTGGAAACGTAATCGGACTCTTGCAAATTAGGAGAGATCGTCCAATCATACTTCACATATGTATAGTTAGTATTCCCTCCACTGAATTCAAATATTAGTTTTGGTTTGCACAATCGTATAGATCGAGGTGAACTGAACTGAACTAATCAATTAATGAAATCTTAATGCAAGGTGAAACAATTAATAAACGAGACTGGAACAATTTAACAAATACAAGACACATTTCTGGCAAAACTGTTTAATATTTTTCAAAGTAGTTACCTTCTGAGGCTACACACGTTCATTCAAGTTTTGAAACATGCTTTAAAGTCCTCTGTCTTAACCCTTTCAAGTTCGGCTGTAACGTTCTTTTTGATGTCCTCTATATTCTCAAATAGGGGAAGCCGTGGCCTAGGGGGCTTTCGCAGAACAAGCCAGCTCTGTGAAGTTAAGCATCGCCTAGCACGGCTAGTCACTGGATGGGCGACCATTAGTGACGCGAGAACTTATCCCCCCCCCCCTCCGTGGTTCGGAAGGCACGTTAAGCCGTCGGTCCAGGCTTCTACTACCACCTCGTAGTAGTCGTTAACTTAGCCAGTGTGATAGCATTGGCATCGCAGAAAGGAGAGAGGCCCCTAATGCGTAATATACTCGCCTCAAGAAAAACTCTATCATGAATAAGTCAAGACGTTCGGCATCGAACGAAACGACCAAGAATATTCTCAAATCTGTGTCCTTTCGGACTTGTTTTCATCTTTGGGAAGAGGAAGAAGTCTGGTGGAGGCAAATCCGGGGAATAGGGAGGGTGATAAAGCTCCACAATTCCGTTACTGGCTAAGAACTCCTTGACAAGCATTGCTGTGTGCGGTCTGGCATTATCGTGCATAAGAAACAACTCCCTTTTGCATGAAATTGTGGCCGTACTCGATGGATTTTCTTAATCAGGCGCTGCAAAAAATCTCCCTGTAGTATTCCTTGTTGACTGTTTGTCCAGGCAGAGCAAACTCCTTATGGATAATGCTAATGCTGCCAAAGAAAGTGATGAGCATTACTTTTCTTCTTGGCTTTTCAAACAGGAATTTCTGTTTTCGAGGAATGTTGGAGACTGCCATTCCACGCTCTGTCGTTTCTTTTTGCCCAAATCTTCTGTCAATATTAGGCGAATTGTTTCTCGGTTAAAGTTTAAGTCTTCTTCCATCATTTTCAGGTTCATTCGCCGATCACTTAACAAAAGTTCTCTCACCTTCTCGATCGTTTCCTGTGTTCGAACAGCTTTCAGACGTCCCGTGTGTTTGTCGTCTTTCAGCTCTTCCAGTCCATCATGGAATCTAGAAAACCATTTAAAAACACGTGCACGAGATAGTGCATCATCACTATACACTTGCTTTATCAACTTGTAAGTTTCCGTAGCGGTGTTTCCATGTTTGCCCTTTGTTCCATGATTAATATTGGACCGTCAGCTAATGATTGCGTGCAGGTGAAGCGCGAAAATATATAGGTGCGCGCAACTTTATTGTTGCAACTTGTACACAGAGCATCAAGGGTAATTTTTAGATCGAGATCACGCATTTATAGATCCGGGATCGCACATGCTTTAACATGTTCAAAGTAGCATCAGTCTCGTTTATTAATTCTCCAACCTTGTATAAACCGTTCCGTGTCTTCCAGGTCTCTATTTGGTGTATTAGTATCAAGTCGAATTGTACATATTACAGCAGTATCAAGATGTCCGTATATCAAACATGCCAGGACACATGCATGCCAAAAAAAGAAGGTACAATTGGTAGGCACCCTGAATTGTAAGTCCCAGTGAACTATTGGTAGCAGTGGATATAAAACAAGGAACTCTTGATATAAAAAATCTTTAACATAAAGCAATTTATTTTTCCAATTTTACATTACATATTATACACTATTGATAGGAGTAAGGGTACATGATGTTTATAATGGACAAAATTAAACAAACATAGTATATATAATAAATGGGTCTGGATGATATTTATTAGAAAATGAGAATAAACAATGTGTTAAGTAAGGATTATACAATACTTCTTTCCCTGACGTTAACAATTTTCACGCTTTTCAGAAGAATACGTATATTGGAACGATTCAGCACTTGTCTGGAAAAAAATAAACATGGACTTTATTTCAAGTAAATCTTTCAATAGAAAGATGCGATTATACAGAGTGTCCCAAATTGGTGTATACACTCTTTGAAACGTTATAGCGCAGCAACGAAATGAGATAGAAATATAAGGTTGGAAAAGCATAGCAACACGTTCACTTTTGTTCATTTGTTTATAAACCAAACTGTCGGTGAACTTTCATTCGATGAACGTAAGTGGATACTGAAGTGTTATTGGAACTCATGATTCCACGTTTTAATGATCTCTTCAAGAATGGAAATGAGGTTTACTTCCAACGAGACGGGGCTCCACCTCACTTTCATGTCGATGTGAGAACTTTCCTCGATCACACATTCAATACAGATGGATAGGACGTAGAAGAAGTGTTACGGAGTTCCGCCTCGATCTCCCGATTTAACCCCTCTCGACTTCTACCTTTGGGGAACTTTAAAGAACACGGTGTACGCCACAAACCCACAAACGCTGACGGAATTAAGAGATCAGATTGAACTTCCATCAATGATATTCCATTAGCTACAATGCAGTCGGTATGTTGCTCTGTTCGACGTCGGTGTTGGGAGTGTACTGCGGCAGAAGGTGGACATTTTGAACTGTTGCAATAAAATACAACAAGCCTTATAATTCTATCTCATTTCGTTGCTGAGTGATTACGTTTCAAATAGTGTATACATCAATTTGGGACACACAGTATTAATGACACGAGAATGAAATAGTGTGGAAAAATTGGTGCTACATCAATCAAAACAAAATGCAAATCCGAATTCATTACAATTAATTAATTATAAGAGCACAAATTCATTTTCAAAAAGGTTTTAAATTAAATGCTTAAAGTGAAATGGCTTAATATTTTATGAGGGTAGCCCAGAAAGTAATGCACCACAACTTTTTTCTCCGTCCCCAACAATGGTACGAATGCGAAACTTGAGATATGCATTCTTTGAAGTTTTCGGAGTGCGCACGCAAAGTTTCCGTTTCTTCCGACAGATAGCGTACGTGCAGCAATGAAACAACATGGCGGAGCAAGAAACGGTTGGAAACATTCACAAACGTTTATGTGCAGTTTATGGAGCATCAGCAATCGATTGAAGTACGGTTAGTCGCTAGGCACAGAGGGTCAGAAAGCGGTTCGGCGGAGTTCCAAAATTTGCCGCCGTCGGGGCGGCCACCCTCGGCTGTCACACCTGACAAGATGCAGAATGACTCTGCAGTTGGCGCTGGAGCTGTCAATCAGCAAAGGAAGTGTGGATGAAATCATCCGTGCTCTTGATTACACAAAAACGTGTTCACGATGGGTTCCGCGCTGTCTTACGGAGGAATACAAAGCTCTGAGAAAAAACATTTCTTTTGAGTTGCTGCAACGTTTTGAAGCTGAGGGAAACCTGGGTGGAACATTTTGAGCCCGAAACAAAACGACAATCGATGGAATGGCGTCATCCGCACTCTCCACGGAAGAAAAAATCCAAAGCAATTGCTTCTGCTGGTAAGGTCACGATCAGTGTGTTTTGGGACTGTGATGGTGCCATTCTCATTGATGTGATGCCGAGAGGCAGCACCATTAATTCTGAGGCATATGTGAACACTCAAACTCAAGAAGCGCTTCCAGCGACTTGGACGCCATAACAATCAGCTGATTGTTTGCTTCACCACGATAGCGCTCGCCCTCATACCTGTTTGAGGACGTCGGAACACATCAGGAAACAGGGTTGGACAGTGTTACCCCATCCACCCTACAGCCCTGACCTAGCGCCCTCAGACTTTCACCTGTTTGGGCCATTGAAGAATGCCATTCGTGAAAGACATTTTGAGGAAGACGAAGAGGTGATTCGCACATTGAAGACATGGCTGCGTGAACAGAGCAAGTACTGGTACCGACAGGGCATACACGCCCTTGTGTCTCGCTGAAGGAAGGCCATAGAACGAGACGGAGATTATGTGGAAAAATAGGGAGTGTTCAATCATTCTTTCATGTGTATAAGTTTCATTGTGTTCAATAAATAATTTTTGAAGAAAAAAATTGTAGTGCAATATTTTCTGGGCTATCCTCGTACAAATAAGAGGTTCTATAAAAATATTAAAGTTGTTTTAAGTTGTGACATCATAAATGGCGTGACAAAAGTTTCAGCATTTTATGCTCACTGCCACTTTATTCGCCTTATCTTGAGAAGCTCGTGTGCTGAAATGAACTAAAGGAAAATTGTGGGATATGGTTAATTTGTTTAATATCATCTTTCGCTCTACCCCATATGATGCAATACTCCTCTTCTCGACTGAAGCTATTCTCATGCTTCTTTTTTATTCTTGCATTAAGTTGCAGCTTAATAACTTTGTTTTAACTTGATTCATCCAGAAGAAAGTGACAATTGAAAGTAAATCAGCTTACACTCCGTACAATGAAGGAATGGAAAGTACAAAGGGAAGTCAGTAAGTAAGTTACAAACGGACATAGAAATGAAACAAATAAGAGTACTGACTTGAAAACTATTTTTATTTCTCCACATAATCTCCCTGTACAATGAGGCATTTGTCCCATCGTTTCACAAGCCCCTCAAAACCAGCAGCATAAATTATACAGTACGAGAAATATGATATTTAATTTTAATATCTTGTTGGATCACTGCGTGGCTGAAATTACGCCAGCCACCGTTCTGGCAATACAAGGTTTTGATAAACAGGTTCAAGTGTTTGGATCCATTCTTATTGAAACACTATAGCCATGTCAGCAGTAGATTTCGGACGTGGCTCCTTTGACCGCAAACAAGAAGACGCATTATAATTAAAATGATGAACACAGTGTGGTCGAAATGCACATCCTAGTTGTTTATAAAGACAAGAGGTTTTGTGTCTTCTCTTTTCATCGCTCCATAGTTTTCAATTGGGTTAAAGTCAAGGCTCTGTGCATGCCACGGAAGGTGATTGATATTCATGTCTGCGTGCCATTGCCAAAACATGACATGGTGCATTATCGTTCTGAAAGTAACATAAAACGTTACCAAAAATTCCCACAGGGAATAGAAAACACCCGATTGTACAAAATGTCCTTGTAAGTTTCAGAACTCAAATTGCCTTCAATCCCAATCTATGTCATGAAAAACACACCCATATCATGATTCCACCGCCATCACAACTTAACAATGGACTATGGTAAAAGACGCTCCCCAGGCATTCGCCAAACACAAACATGCCCATCCGACTGAAATAACTGTAGCGTGATTCGTCACTCCACAAATATATTTTTCCACTCATCGACAGTAAAATGTCGCCACAAGATGTGGCAGCCTTGTTTTTTGGCGATGTTTGGCTTGTTTAAGGTTACGCATTCCTGAATATCAATTGCATGCAGAGCATTGTAATCCACAATGACTCCTGTGGCCTGTTGAATTCCTTTCTGGTGACTTGGAGTGGTTTCTTGCGGTTTTTATGAACCTCGCGCTTTAACACCTTTCGGTCGCGTTCAGTGAGTTTTAGGGGTCGTCCGACGTGGGCATGCGTATAGTGTTCATTTCTTCATATCAGCAATGTTGAACGTGGTTGTGATTAACTTTTTCGAAATTTTACGAATAGACATGCCCTCAACTTGGAACCGGATAATTACTCCTCTTTCAAGGAGTTCACCTAAATTCCCTTTGATTAGCCTACGAAAACACGAGCAAGTTACTTTAAATTCACCTCAGCTCTTGATGTGCGAGCATAGATCCCAATGCGCAAGTCAGATTTAATGTAAGCTAGAGGTTGGCTGTTCCATTATTGAAGGGTAGTGTACCTAAGCAGGGACAGGAGAATTACAAATCTCTCGATATTCATAAAGTAATATTCGGAAGAGATAAAAGGTAGATGAATAATAAGGCCGCATTAAAGGTTATCAGTTGCAATAGCTTATCACTTTCAGCTAAGCTTAAGTAACCGCACCAACCTCATATATTACAGACATACTTTTCTCTTTCTTAATTCGTATCAAATACTTACGTAACATTTTTATGATAAAGTTTCTTAAACATCTAAGATATTTATGTACTAGAAGCATTTAAGATATTTTTTACTTCAACAGGAGGATGAATAATATATGTTAAGCTTTTATTCAGTTTTAGCTTACTCAGATGTAATAAGCTGATAGGTTTGTTATCAGGTTTATTCTTCTTGTTTTCTTTCATTCCTCTACAAAAATCACAACCGTCAATGTACTCGACTGATTTGTTTGACTGGTGATCCCATGCGCATATTTTAACACCGCGAAAACGCATGCATTCTTCGTTTCCCTGCGAAATGGAAAATACACTAAATATAAGAGATTCATTATTCTTTAGTAATAAGGTTTAACTTTTTATAAATACAAATAATGAACATTTTTAAATCATGTCTTCCAAAATGGGAAACCTCTAATCCACAAGAAGACCACAAGTGTGGATTAGAGGTTTCCCTTTTTGGTTGTTCCATTCCAGAGTTTTTGCTTAAATTTTGTTAAATCATGTCTTTACAATTAAAATTTAACGCTTTCTCCTAACGAGTTTTCAAGTTCAAATTAATGAAAAAATAATAAGGAACTGTTGTGTAGAATTGCCTGTATATGAAGGAAAAACTCTTACCACAAGAAAACATTCGAATTAAGGCTGCAATTTAATTTTTAAAACTCGATTTTTTGTTAAATAAATTTAACATTAATATTTTACCCGCTTTTCTTTTAGAAGAAATAAAGCTATTTCTGTGTATGAAAATTTACATTTTAAAGTTTGTATTTCAATAAATAAAAATACTTAAGCAGATTTTATAAATTTCATAGATTCAAAATAAAATTTGGAGTTTATTTTAATTTCTAAAGGCACATTACGTTATACAGGGTGTTGCAGATAACTACAGGGCAGTATAACGGGAAGCCTACCCGCTCGATTGCAGGGGCCGGCTCGACATCAAATGATAATTGGGTAATTTTATCAAAAGCTTGGCAGTTTTGACGTTCACCCCCCCTCCCTCTCCCTGACTGTGGAAACTGCTGGCTGCTGCAGGCCACCTTCATCTCCCTCCATTCTGCCAATCGACCGAGCCGGCCCCTGCAATCGAGCGGGTAGGCGTCCCTGTAGTTTTTAGTTTTTTAATAATAATAATAATAATAAGGTGCATCCTTTAAAGGGTATATGTCAATTTATCTGGAAGAGGCTTGCAAATTAAACACAAATTGACGAATAAGTCTATGTGCATGTTTTCTGTGATTAAAACAATTTTGATGATTATATACAATAATCTCTCGTCTAACATCACTAGGAATTGTATTCCAATCATTAATAACATTATAAGAAAAAAATCTTGCAAGAAATTTACTAATGACAGTAGGAGGTATGATTTTGTATTTTTGTGTATCTCTTGTTTTGTTGGAATCCGTATATAAAAGAGTTTGGATGATTTATATCCGTATAAGCTCTATACAATTCCTTTAATCTTGCATGAAGTATTATACTTTGCAGAGTCAGAATGTCATGATAGAAGAAAATTTAGATAAAGACAGAGCTAGTTATCTGCAACACCCTCTACCTTTAGTAAACAAACAAATAATCTAATAGATAATTCTTTTAAAATTTTTAATTATTCCTCAAAATCAATAAAAATTACAAATTAAAAAAGTTAATTCACTTGATAAAAAAAATACTAAAGATATTGATATTTAGCTATCCTAAAATGAAGTTATCACACAATAAATTTATTTCAAAATTTCGAGTTATGTGGGTTTTATTTTCTTTGCTTACTTCATTACATTTCTCTTCAAAACAACGAGCGAATTCCAGTAGGCAATTGTTTTCATAGCGGTTGTCAAAATAGTCGATAATTTCGCGGGCACTAGGCTCGCAGATGGGCTCACATTCTTCTCCTTCGTTTTCGACAACTGGAAAATAATTTTTCTAAATTAAAATGTGTTCCATAGTAATCAAACTTATTAGGTTTCTCTGAATTCCTCACAATAGACGATTTCACGGCTAACGAATAATGAGATGCGCGCATGCGCAATAGAACTTCCGGAGGGCAAGAATATTAAAAACGGCTGCATACAACTGCGAAGTGCTGCTGCTATGCTTAACGGCTCGTATCAAATGCCTTGAATGTGGATGCATTGCCATTACGGAAATATTTATGAATGTTTATGAATCCCAGTTTAGGGTAGATTTTTTAATTTCTGATCATTGAGTACTTCATAACGTACCCAATGATCAGAAAAACTAATACCTGGAGAGTTCTTCTTCTTCAGGTACAGAGGGTAGAATGCGACTGTAAAAATCACGTTAATTTTCGTGTAGTAGTTTTTGCGTGATGAGGTAACAAACAAACATACAGACAGACAGACAAAAATTCTAAAAATGATCGTTTTGGCTTCTGGTATTGTTAGTAAAAGCTGTGACATAAGATTTTCTTAAATTTGTTCTATGTACAGACACCGGGTCGGTTACAGTTTTATTATATATATAGATCGGGCACTCGAACACTTGAATTTTCTACTTTCGTCCGCCATTTTGATTCTACTCACCGAGGCAGCCAACCGCGACCGCGTTGGACTCCGGTCGCGTTATGAAAACGCTCATCGCGACAGGTCGTTATTTTATGAATCGAAGGTCGTCCGAATCGGGAGAAAATTTAAAATGAATAAAAGAAAATTACGTTAAACATAATAAAGTTACGACTTTTTACATTGCTCGATTATCCGAGAAAATGATGAGAATCTTAAATCGGAAAAGATATTTATATACCCTTCGCAAAACGGCGGGGGGGGGGGGCGATAATTTACGGTGGCATTATTTCTCCTAAGCCAGAATTTTTTTCACTTCGGGGATTTCTTCACGTGCCAACAGTAACTTGGTCTCACGATAAAAATCACGCTAACCACGTGCTTTCCCATTTCTTTCACACAATTCTTAATCAACATCTGTAATTACAATGGATCTTTAATCACCCACTTAAGAAATAAACTGTTAACATAGATCAAAAATGACATTACACTCCTAAATTATCATGAAAATGGTAGCCTAAATCTTCTTAATGTATCTCGACTCGACTCGTTCATTTCAGATTTCACTTTAGAATTTTATCAAAATACTTGTAAAACAACACTCCAAAATAAAATCATCAAAGAAAACTTCGCTCCTGAATTCAAGATTTCTATTCAGAAAAACAGCTTAAATTTTTAAAATAAGAGATAAAACCCACTAAGTAAGAAGCTAGACTTCCATTTTTTATCTGGTCTTTAACAAAGTCTTTAATTTGATCATGTACCAATTGAATTTAATTCGTTTTAACAAACTTTATAAAATAATTTTTTTCTACATAAAATTCATTTATTCTAAAAGCAAACCGAAATAGAAAAATTTCGATATTTTCAGAAAACGCTTCTCTTCTGAATTATTTTCGATAATATTTGAAAAGTAAAATATTTTTCAATTTGCTTTATAGAAAAATGGTGATTGTTTTTTAGATAATGTTTATTCACTTTTTTCCGAACATTTTGATGGAAAACATCCTTATTATTTAATGAAAATCAAAAATATTTGAAAAAGCAATCTAGTTTTAAAAAATTAATGGTAACGATTAAATTGCATACATTAATCATGTAGTTTTTATATGCGTGATACCAGGGAAACAAGATTAAGTTAACAGAGAAAAATAATTCTTTATCATGAAACTTAAGGAATAACGCCGATTTATATTTTGGAAAAAAGTTTAATCTATATAACGAAACCAATGTTACCACACTTCCGATTTGCTAAATAAGACTTTCGACGGCACGAATTAAGCATTTCCCATAACCATTTTATGAAGTCTTGAAATGTAAAAATTCAAAGCAGGTATAAAAAGCCTTATTGATCATAACATAAACACTGGAATATTTGAATTACTTACCGAATAAAACTAATAGAAAGTAACCGAACACCAGGACAGTCATTTTTTTCATTTGCGAAGGATCCGAAACTTAAATCGAAGTAAACTGGAAAATGTTTACACTCATATAAATAGCGACCTTCATAAATGAGTCTCATGTTTACAAGCTTTTAGCTTATGAAATATCCTGTTGACCGATATAAATCGGTAAAATTTGCAACCGAAGTGATAATTATGTCGCTCAAATGAAAAATGAATACATTACATACCGGTACGCGCGCTACCGGTACACTCTATTTATTCTTGAAAATATCGGTTTACGAAAAAACTTAACTAAAATTCAACACACCAATTCATCTTAAAAATACCAAACGTTAAAAAATAACTTTAAATGTTAATAATACCTTTCGAAATTTAAAAAAGTTAAAAAGTACACTTTATACTTTCGTTTTTATCGTTTTATTTACTAGACTAATTATTAATAGTATTTTACGTATTTTCCTCGAAAATGTTTACTTGTTATTTTTATTTATCGGCCTGTATTTGAAAACTAATTGGTGTTTACAATGAATGTTTTCCTAAACAATATTCAAGCAAAAGTAAATTCAAATATTTTCACGTGAATCTGTTTTCTTTTTTTTTTTTTTAGATCAAAAAATTGTTTCTCGTTATGTAAATATAGTAAACAGTGCATAAGGTTTTATTTTAAATATAAAAAGTTATTAAAAATGATCCATCCAAATTGGAAATGAGAAGCATTCCTTAATCATCAATCGTGCATTAATTAGGTAAACACCAAATGAAACAGGAAATTTACGCGAAAGACCATAAATATGATATGGACAGCATTTAAAATAATAGTTCGTAAATACGTAACTAAAAATATCCAGTAACATTACAGTAATTTCAGGGAAACGGAATAACTAAGGCATTGAGACCCATCATCAATTCTGAGTGCACTAGCATTCGACTTATTTTTTAAATTAATATATTGTGGTATTACGAAGCCTATGTTTATCGTTTTATATGTTTAAGTTTGCTTCACAGAAATCAAAATGAAAACTTAATTTAAAAAAAATGTAAATAAATTTATCTAAGTAATTAAATTGTATCAAAGAGAGATATAAAATAATCAGAATTAGGATCAAAACTATTTTAAGCAATAACTTTCTTTGATGGAAGAAAGAGGAAACGAAATCACTTTGTAGCAACTTCAGGGAGTGCGGACACTTAATCACTGCCTCTAATATGCGTGTGTTCAAAATACGATAAAACCTCTGGCATATTTTTGGTGGTTAAACGTCGGTGATTAAACAATCACGTGATTATATGTCCGGTGATTAAATGGCAAGTGATTAAATGTCGGTGTTTAACCGTCGGGTGGTAAACTATCGGGTGATTAAGTGTTACCAAACCAACCTCAGATATACGAGGCTGAAGTCAAATGAAAACCGGAAAACCGCTGTAGAAAATCGAAATCAGCTGCCATTGCGATCAGACCCGATACGCATGCGCGTGGACTCTCCCGCCGTCAATGGTCCCGCAATGGTCCCGCGTCCCCATGTGACCCAGCGGCGCCATAAGGGCGTTTCCAATATGGCGGCCCCTCGGTTGAAATGCACCAATTAAGAGCATTTGTATCGCAGTGAAGGCACGAAACCAATAGAAAACAATCGGCGCATGTTGGTACAGTATGCTGCTGCATTTGTATCGCAGACTTAGGTGTACGAATGGTATAAGAAATTCAGCAGCGGCGCAACAGGTTTGGCGGACGTGGCGAGGCCAGGCCAGGCACACAGTCTTGTGACAGCCGAGGCGATTGCAGCGGCGGAGATGATTCTGCAGGATAGACGGGTCACCATCGATGACATTGCAACGGCATTACAAGTTAGTCATGGCTCTGCTCAGCATATGCTGACGCCCGGAATGAGGGAGAGGCAAATCGATGCCTGCCAGGAATGCTGCGCCGCTACGAACTTGAAGGTGACATCTTTTTGGAGCGGATTGTAATTGGAGACGAGTCCTGGGTCCATCACTACCAACCACAGACCAAGCGCTCCAGTAAGAAATGGCGGCACTCGACATCACCAAAGCCGAAAAAGTTCCGCAGCGAGCCATCCGCAGGAAAGGTCATGCTGACCTTGTTCTGGGACTGCAAGGGTCCCGTAGTGGAATATTACATGGATAAGGGCAAGACGGTGACCAGTGCCACCTATAGTGAATTGGTGCGTGACATTCTGAAACCTGCTATACGCACCAAGTGCCGCGGACTCCTCTCAACAGGCGTTCTCATCCAGCAAGACAACGCGCGACCTCTGGAGTGCCTCCCCATCCTCCTTAATTTCCCGACCTCGCGCCCTGCGACTTCCACATCTTTGGCTCACTAAAGGACTCCTTAGGTGGCCAGAAGTTCGCGACCGACACGGAGGTGAAAGAGGCGGTGCATGAGTGGCTGCACGCGCAGCCAAAAGATCTTTTTCCCGAGGTATCCATGCCCTCCCGACTCGGTGGCGGAAATGCATTGAAAAACAGTGTACTTGTTTCAACTCTGTCTGTAATAAAGGAGCTGTAAAAAAATATTTCCGGTTTTCATTTGACTGACCCTCGTACAAAGTATTAATTTAAAACTTTAAGAACCAACAAATAACAATAAAATATTTTTGTGATTTTTTTATTGTCCCTAATTGTATTTCGAAAGGATTTCATTATCCCTTATTGTAGTAAAAGTACACGTTTTAGATTTTAAAATTGAACTTTAATAAACCACTTTTAACTTTAAATAAATAACTTTAAATAATTGAATTTGTTTTTCTGAAATCGACTTAAAAGCTCATAATTCGAAAAGATATGTTGAAATTTTGTACGTACATGACCAATTTTGTGCAGCTAACTTTCCCGAAACGGCAAATAGCAGAACCAAATAAAAATTACACATCCTTAGAGAGTACCTTAAATTGTGTCTTGGCGTATTTTTTATGTCAGTTGGGCAAGCCTTTTTAGAGATATTAATTTTTTTTCTAAAAAAATAGCCTACACCAATATCAGTTATCGTAACGCTGAAATTGATAATAAACACTGTTAAATGATGAACATAAATATCATGAACATATACATTGTTATCCATAAATTAACCGATTTGCAGAATGAGACCCTTCCGCACATCCAATCAGCACCAAACTTTGCGACGCACGTCATATGCACGTGCCATATAGAACGTATTTTTTAAAATTTCATTGGCACTTGAGCATTCGATAATTGTTGCTAATGGCTCATCGTATCTAATTAGACAGTGAAATGAGAGGACGTAGCAGGCCAGTCCCAGATTGAAGTGTTTCAGGCGCTGAACGTGTCGACTAGCGTAATATCAAGACTGTGGATACGGTTCCGACAGGATGGAAACACTCCCAGACACTTTAGTCAGCGCCTCCAAGGGTCAGCACGCCCAGACAAGATCGCTACCTTGCTTGATTGGATACTCTGGTTTTGAGCATGCTAGCACGTTGTGCTGAATGTGTGTTTCTGTGCGGGGGAAACCAAACAGCGTACTAAACGTCGCTTACAGTTTATAAAACTAAAGGGAAGCGGGTTGCTAAATGTTTTTGTATCACGTCTATCCATGCACTTTTTATGTTGTTCCGTTCCCAGTAGTGCTACCACCTTTGGTGTTTAATGATTGAATTGCGTTTACATGACCTAGAGTTTAAACAGCCTTACCAAGTTTGATGCTGATCGAATGTGCGGAACAGTTCCATTACCATATCCCTTAATTTATGCACATTAGCGTATTTAGACAAATACGTATTATACTAATATGCAGTATACTGTCGCTAATCCGTACTAAGTAAAATCTCTTGGCTTCCACTATATGATATACAATGTATGCAATCCGATTTACATGATGTTTTATGCCGATTTTCAAACTCTTCTAAATTAAAATTTGGTTTTTTACAACTCAAGCAATGATTTCCGGTTTACTTCCAATATGTTTTATTTCGGTTTGTGCAAAATAATTATTCTTGTTCGATTAATCCGAACCCTCCTGATTTTTAATAATTCGGATTAGGGAGGGTATAAAACATTTACATAAAATCAACGTGCTTAAATCAAATAGATATTCATATGAAGATCTCATGAGGAGTTGTTACTTAGGTCTACAGCTATCTTGAAGTTCCATTTCATGCATTCGAATTTCCTTTCTTAGATTATCAGCGAATAAGTATCAATATAAGAAAAATTAAAGTATCAGTGATTAAAGTACAAATGCAATGAGAGAAAGTAAATCTGGACCATTGGACTTTATTTCTTTTTTATACGTATACTTTGTTGTTTCTATTTACGCTTTCTTATCATGTTTGAAACGAGCCCATCAATATGAAAAAAAGAACAATTACTTTATGTTCAGAAAAGGTATAAAAGTCCTAAAAAGACTGAGTGGAGTTTTAAACCTCACAGTTCTTTCACAGGATCTTAAAACATTTCTAGCAACAACTAATTTAGTTCAGGTAATGTATAAAATTTTAGCAAAAATTTAGTTTCATCAATTTTATCATTTTCTTCAGTTTGTTCTGCTCTGTTAAGATAATTTATAAATTATAAAAATCAATCTCCTCGAAATTATGCTCAAAAATGTACAATCATTTGACATTATATACAATTTATAGCATTAGATTAAATATAGCAGAGACTTAAAAATTAAAAGTTTAGAGTTAAACCAAATAGGGAATATTTCCCCCTAAATATGTGAGTAGTCACGCGAAAAGGGTCCTGAAGGGATTGGAAATGTTTTTTGTTTTTTTTTGGAGATTTCCAATCGTTGGGCTTTCAACTTTATTTTAGTCTATATACAATATTATTATTGTGAACAATTCCCTTATATTAATTATTTTTCTCAGAGATGCATACCATATTCGTACAGGTCTTCAAACATTAAGCACGTTTTTCTCGAAATCTATTATTTTTCCCTTCAGGTCCTTGTTCGCGTGACTACTCACATGTCTGATTTTGATGCGGTGTGCCGGTTTTCAAAATCACCTCTATTTATCTTATTCTAATTGCCTCTTGCATATTGGTTTGCTTTCATACATAGTTCCTATAAAATATCTCCATAAGATTAAATTATCTAGGTTAATTTGTGAACATTTTAAAGTCACTTTAATAAAGCATACATTTGATTAAGCATGCACGCGTGAACTTCATCCACTAATAAAAATATTAACATTTCTAAAGGAAAAATACTGATGGCCATTAGAATTGCACGACCAGGGTGGAGCCATCCGATCGACTAGAAATTTCAATGATGCGTAGATCATGGAAGGACATGCAAATAGTTAGCAGAAGTATCTTTTTAGAAAAATATTGGACAATTCCATGGTAAAACATGCTGAATAACATCATTAGCTGAAGAACCAATTTTAAATGGTAGTCGATGTAGAGGTAATCACCATTGTGGCTACTAACCGATCATTTTAAAGATATCAAGGCAAACACGTTTGAATTTTCATTTAAATTTCACATATAAGTCGCAGGACCTATTAAGTGCGGCTTATAATCTGGAAAATTTGTTTGTAATAGGTAAGATACCAATTAAAATCAAACTATATGATGAAGTAGAGCTTTTTTAGTTAGTAAAATAAATTGAGGCTTTACAATACATATTAACGACCGACTAGTTTCGGCTTTATCAAGGAATAACAAGAGAGGAAATTCCTCTGGGGAATTTTTACAGCTACATTTTATACAGAATACAGGTACTTAGAAAATGTTGATTAGTTGAATACCTTGGCTGGAGATACAAAGAATAAGAATTGGTTGTAATATTGTTGTTACTTAGACATTAACAGTCATAATATTGTGAATAAATGCATTTAAAACATGTGATGACAATGTGAACTTAAAAACAGCATATCCCCGCACACTTTTCTCGTTTAATATACATTCTCATTTGTTTGTTTAACAGAATTGCCATCATGAAGACTGCCATATATATCGCAGCTGTTTGCTTCATCACTGTCCATTCATTCCCACAAGAAAAAATGGAGTTCTCCGGTCTAAACGAGGCGTTGGAAACACTAAAACAGTTTTTCAATTTCATAACAACCAAAGAATTTAAAGCCCTAGTGAACAGCCTTCACAGCCGTGTGAAAGAAGCTCCCAGAGTTGCCGTTGAGTGTTTTAAGGCGGCTGGAAAAGAAACTCAAGCTGATCGAGATGCCATTGTTCAACGCATTAGAGAAACATTGGAGAAAACTTTCAAAATTAAAGATAACAACAATGAAAATGCACTTCAGAAGTTGTTACATATTATTAATGGAGTCTTGGAAACAATATCGAACAAGGATCTAGGCAGAGATCTTTTCTCATTTGGTGAAGAGTACACTGATGCCATCCAAAAGGCAATAAAATGTTTCAATGAAGAATTAAAATCTATTTACAAGGATAGCAATAAAATGCTTGATAATCTCGTGAAAAATTATGGCCACATTATTCATGAATGAATTTAATTCAAACGAGGTGTCAATAATATATGAAATCTTTAAAATGTATAAAACTCTCAATTTAACGTGCTTCACGATATCTATTGCATGAACAATGGATATATTATCTAATTTGTATGTTTTATTACAATTATCAGCAGCATTATTAATTTCTTTTATTCCTAATAAATTTTTTTTTGAAACATCAAGGTATTTAAATGAAGACTTTCAGAGGCTGTTAAATGTTCTGTTCCGAACCACATTTGAAATTTACATTAGCATCTTTTAAGAAAATGTTTACCCTCACTTTTAAATTTATTTTTAAAAATAATTAATAATAGTAATAAGTTATAAGTACAATAGAATAGTAATTTGATCTTTAGCATCAAATCGCAGCTACATTTGGCTATTTTTAAACTTCATCACCTCCAACGTGAGAACATTGTTTGATGACAACAGTACTATGTTTAATAAAAGTTGACCTTTTAGAAGTCGTTCCATGAATGAAGATTTAACAGTATTTTTTTTAAGTTTTTAAGTACTGTTTTGACATCGTTGAAACCATAAAACCATACAATTCTCCATCGTTGATACCACTTCTGTCTCATTTATCTTTCTATTCGCTTTACTCTTTACGCAATTATTTTCAAAATCCAAAGTTATGGGGTAGCAATGGAATAAATGTCTGGGGAAGTGAGTTCTTATTATTTTACGTGTTTAAAGTGGTGGCTTTCTGTTTTTTTTTTTATACGAGTCATTCTACGTGAAATGATGCATCTAAAAACACTACATTTTTATAAAAGTTTCAAACTTTTTTATACATTCTCTACATCAAAGTAAGTAACCCCACGGTGTTAATTTTCATCATAATTTCTTACAAAAAATATTCGCAGTTAAATTTACCGAAATTAGCAGGTTAAGATGTTCTAACCCAAATGCAAAAATTTACGATCACTGTGTCTTTTAATAAACAATAGTTTTATTCATGAAAATAAGCAATGAAAAACAAAACATATTAATCTGCAATTATAAGGCAACATTGTTCGCAGTTTTGTGATTATCCACACAAATAATAGAATGAAATAAACAGCTGTAAACAAAAGATATACAATTTTCAACATTTTAATGTCGATGCATAAATTTACAATCACCACCTTACTTGATTCAAAAATTTACAATCAGTTGCCAAAACTTTAACCATGCAAATTAGTTTATGTTGAAACGGTCCTACACCCCGCTCACATAAAATGGAAACTATCAATATGCTTTTACGTAATAATTTGTTAAATTGCATAAAGGCAATTTCTCCCGAAACGGTTGTTAAAATGGGACGGAACAAAACTCTTAGCAAAGAAATTCGAGAGCTCATTGTGAAGAAGTTTAAGGAAAACAAATCAATCAGACAGATTTCCCAAGATTTAAATGTGTGCCAAAGTGCAATATCAACAATTTTGAAAAAATTAAAGAAACAGGAAATGTATTACCAACTAAACAATCTGGTCGTCCTAGAAAGACGTTGACAAAAGATGATAAAATGTTGAATAGAATTATTAAAGTAAAGAAGAAGCGCCAAGTTGTAATTTCTGATCTTACTAGTGAATGGAAAATTATGAGTGGTGTCGATGTGTCAAAATCAACAAGAAGAAGAAGAGTACAAGAACTTGGTTACAACTATTATTCAGCTAAGAAGAAACCTTTATTGAGTTCTATACAGAGAAGAAACGACTGAAGTGGGCGAAAGAACGCAGTTCATGGACTGTAGAAGATTGGAATCAAATTGTACGGAATGATGAGTCAAGATTTTCTGTTTGTTATGGAGATGAAAGAAAGAGTCATTCGCAAAAAACATGAAGCACACATTCCTGAAGCATTAAAAAAGATTGTCAAGTTTCCACAGACTATAATGGTATGGGGGTGCATGAGCGCTCACGGAGTTGGCAAGATGAAGATAATAAATGGTACTGTAAATGCATCTGGATACCAAAAATTCTCCAAGAATGTTTGATACCGTCATTGAATAAACTCCACCCTACTGCAACTGCATATTTCAGCAGGATGGTGCAACTACTTACACTTGCAAATCGACAACGGGAGTGGCTGGAAGATAAACAAATATCACTTCTACTTCACTGGCCTCCAAACAGCCCAGACCTTTCTCCGATTGAAGCTTTATGGAACATAATGAAGAAGGAGGTACACCGAACAAAACCTCGTACAAAAGATGACTTAATTCAGACTGTTGTAAATGTGTGGAGAAAATCACTCCTGAACAGTGTCAAAAGTTAGTTTCTACAATGCCTGACTGTCTACATGCAGTGATCAAAGCTAAGGGCAAAACAAAATACTGTTTGTAAATTTTTGAATCAAGTAAGGTGGTGATTGTAAATTCATGCATCGACATTAAAATATTAAAAATTGTATATCTTTTTTTACAGCTGTTTATTTCATTCCATTATTTGTGTGGACAATTACAAAATACGAACAATATTGCCTTACAATTGCAGATTAATATGTTTTGTTTTTAATTGCTTATTTCCTGAATAAAACTATTGTTTATCTAAAAGACACAGTGATCGTAAATTTTTGTATTGACATGTTTCTCTGAAACTGTACGTCGTACAGGTTTCATTCATAGCTCATTTTAAAGTTTAAAATTATATATTTTCGGATAGAATTGAAATTAAAGAGAAAAATTATTTAACATGATTTAAACATTAATTTTGAAAATTTTAAGTTAAAACGGCATATTAAAAATCTGTAAAAAAACACTAGCATATTTCTTCATGTTTGTTCTAATGGGCACCCAAATTTCAAAGTGGAATTCCTTTTAGATAATTTTGAGAACTAATTATGACTAATATATATATTTATCTGGCAAACGAAACTATGCATGCCTTATATTTTATCCACTAGAATACACCGATAAAGTTTGAGAAAAATTGGAGACCCTAAGGTCAATTGTCACCCGATTTTGTTCGATTTGACGTGGAATGACTCATACGTGAGATTTGAATTCAGTGTTTGTGTAATGAGCGTGGAATAACTCCGTGGAAGAAAAACGATAAGAAAAGCGTGTATTTTGACAGGCGGGCAAGATCTATCTACTTAATGAGTTTTGTCTGTGCATGTCTTTTTATTATGTCACTTAAATTATGAGAATGTGTAAAAAATATCAGTTAGGTCGATCACTTTGCTTTTTTACTAGCATCATGTCTGGTCTGTTATGTCGGATAGTTTTGCGGTGGTATGAAGAGAACAATGTCCAACGCTTGGATTGCCTGCATAGAGCCCCGATCTCAATCCTCCTGAGAATCTGTGGGCCAAGTTGGAACGGCGGAGCTATCGGTAGCAGCGGCCAACTTTAATTATCCACTTAATGGTCACTGAATATAATGGTCAGTTAAAACGACTGTAACTTTCGGTTACTTAATGATCGGTTAAGTCCTCCTACCGGGAAAGGCTGCACCAACCAAGGTCTTCTATAATCACCAGGCGAGCTCACTAAAGAAATAAAAAATGGCGACATTTACAGGTTGATTATCTCTCTGGAATAAGGTAGAATAGAAGAATTATTTCACAAGTTTGCTTTACTCTTCTAACAAAATCTAAGTTTTAGAACTCTGTTATTTAAATGAAATGGCTTTATGTTTCAATCAAAATACCGCCAACATACATGCAAATAAATATAGTAATATTTTTTTCAAAGTAGAGCTATCTATGGAGGAACAGGAAAAGCGCCCTGTAGAATGCCCCATTAATCATTATCACTATTATTATTATTATTTATTGCGTCAAAACTTATATTAGAGTTACGGTCATAAAACTGGTAAAATAGCTTAATTATTTATTGCGTCAAATTTTATATTAGCGTTACGGTTATAAAAATGGTAAAAGGCTTAATAAATTCAAGTCCTAACCAAGGATCTAAGAACTATTAAAGTAATGCCTGAGGATTTATATGTAACGAATAAAAAGTTTTTTTTTCTTTTTTTAGGCTTTTAGCATCATCTAAAACCCTATTAACGACGGTACAGATGCATGTATGTACTCTCTAATGTGTATGTCACACGCCATAACTTTTGAAAGGATTGACCTAGAGGCTTGAAATTTTCTACACACATAGGCCCTTTACAGAAGACGGTGCGAAAAATACAGCGAATCCTCTAGGGTGCCCCAGGGGCCCTCAGTTACCACTTGTATGAATTTCGTGGTTTCTTTTTTATCTTTCTAACAAAGAGGCCTAAAATCCTGAAATTTCGTAAATTTGTACTGCGGTTCTAAAAAAATTAAACCAATATACAAGTAAAGTGATATTGGCCTCTAGGGCCCCGACGGAGGTGCCGAGGCCCCAAATATAATTGAACCTATAAAATTTGAACGGAACGACCTAGGAAACTGAAATTTTGCATATTTATTGTGTGGTACTAAAAAATATAGCAAATATACAAGAAATGTGATGTAGGCCTCTGGGGCACCGCCAGAAGACCCCCGAGGTCTCAAATACATATCAAATTATAACTTTTGAACGCAAAGGTCTAGAAACCTGAAATTTTGTATATTTTTTGTGTGGTACTAAAAAATATAGCCAATAAGAAGGAAGCTGATATAAGTCTCTAGGACCCCGCCAGGGGCCTCGAGGCACCAAATACAATTGAAGCTATAACATTTGAACGGAAAGGCCTAGGAACCTGAAATTTTGTATATTCATAGTGTGGTACTAAAAATATATTGCAAATATACAAAAAAAATTATACATGCCCCAGTAGAGCCCCATAGGTCCCAAACACAAGCAGAGCTATAACTTTTAAACGAAAAGGTCTAGAAATCTGAAATTTTGTTTAATTATAGAAAATTACTTAATCGTTCAGCAAGGGGTCCATAGTGCTGTTTCTATCGATAAAATTGGTAGAGACTTTACAACACAACAAAGGGAGAACAGAGTTTCCGACTAGTTTCGCCATTTATTCCCGGCTTTATCAAGGATACACACAAGAGGACATAAGCCTTTATATACAGAAAATATGGTACAGAATGAGAACATGATTGGATGAAGAAATAACAAATAGTAAATAATATAAAGTGTACAGTGGCGACATTGAAAGGAGAATGGTTGGATAAGGAACCAATAACAGTGAAATTATAAGGAAACCTTGAGAGGAAAATTAATTGAAATATAAAGGAAAAAGTGATGTCATAACACAAACAAAATTGAAAACGCGGACCTAGAAGAAGACTCATCCGGAGTTAACGTAAACTAAGGTATCAATAAAAAATGGAAAGGAAAGTAAATATACAAATTTGAAAAATTACAAGATATCGGATAAAGAATTTAAAATTGAATAAATATCAAAAACGGTTTGGCAATTGAGGAGGTGCTCTGGAGAGGAGATCTTAGCTTTAAAGATCTCAATAGCTTCGAGAGTGGCAGTCTTGAATGGGTCGTTGCATAGATGGAGAATGGTCATGATTTCACTTTGCTCTTTGGGGGCATGTCCCGTGCGGGCAAGGTGGATCGCGTAGTGTGAATTATTATCTCGGTTTTTGTAGGAGTCCATGTGTTCTTTGAATCGTTTATTGAAATTGCGGGTCGATAGGCCTATATAGTATTTGTCGCAAAATCCACAGTTTAATCTATAAACTCCGGAACGGGAGAAATTGTCGGTGTGTGTTTGGATGGGGGGATTAAGAGAGCGAAAGTATGGGGTTGATGAGCGGAAAATTACTTAAAAATTTAGATAATATGCACTAAAAACTGGTATAAGGCTCTTGGGTCTCGACAGGGGCCCTTTGGCTCCAATCACAAATCAAGCTATAACTTTTAAACCAGAATTCCAGAAACCTGAATTTCTGCATATTTATGGCGTGTTACTTAAAATTTTAGTTATTATCACTAAAACTTATATAGTCCTCTGGGCCCCTGGCAGGGGTCCTATACACAAACAGAGCTATACTGTTTGAACGAAAAGGCTTAGAAATCTGAAATTTTGTATACTTATAGTAGTTTACTAAAAAAAAAATTAGCTAATATACACTAAAAACCAAGTTAAGCCTCTTAGGTCTCCACAGGGGCCCTGAAGCCCAAATCACAAATAAGCTCTAACATTTGAATAATCAAAAGGCCTAAGAACTTGAAGTTTTGTATTTTTGCAGTGCGTTACTTAAAAATTACAGACAATATACACTCACTCACCAAAAGTAATGACACACCTCTCCAATCAGGTTCCCTGTCCATAATGAGACAGATCCCGCTGCTTCCATTCTTGGAATGCAGGTGCACAGGACTCCTTGATATCACACAATCATTGTAAGCAAACTAACTGCAGAAATAGGAGATGATTGTTGGTGCATTTGAAAGGGGGGATGATTGTTGGTGCCAGACGGATGGGTGTAGCCAAAGCCCTGCAATTTTCCCACACAATCATTGCAAGGGTCTATCGAGAGTACACCCAACGAGGGGTTACATGTCGGACAGCAGATAGGCCACCCACGCCTCATTGATGCCAGAGGTGTTCGCCGGGTCACTCGGCTTGCAACTGCTGACCGAAGGGTGACCGCAGGCCAAATCACCATGCGGTACAATCAGGGACGTCCCACAATTGTGTCCGTGTGACAATTCGGCGAACCTTGGCAGTTGCAGGCTTTGGGAGCAGGAGGCCACGACGAGTGCCACTCTTGACAGCTGCACCAAGATCAACAAATTAATAATTCAGGCTCTGTAAAGCCTAGGGTAATGAATTTTTTTGGAATAATAGGGTACATAAAACGGTGTACACCGTTCAAATTTGATCGTATTCCAAGAAGTAGTTTACGAGTTGCGCAGTCAAAGTCGTAACAGTGCTCATATGCGAGTATTAATCAGCGCGTATTACGATGTTACTGCATAACTCGGAAACTACTCGTCGGATTTCGATCAAATTTTAACGGTATACACAGATTGATGTACTCTATTATTCTCCCAAATTTAGTCACCCTAGATATTATAGAACCTGAGTTATTAACATGTTGATCTTGGTGCCGCGACGTTGGCGAAAGCCGAACGAGAAAGGCACATTATCGTCGGTCGAGTTTGAAGTCGATTCGCTTTGTAGCTGATAATGCTATCACACATGTCCTTTCTTTTTCGTTCAAAATTCTTTTTTGTCCGCGAGGTGAAGACTGAGTGATTGCCGCAGCGGTGAATTCTAAATTCTTTTATTTTTGTTCATATCTCAGTTAGCGTTCAAATTCGTACTCATATTTAGATGAACTTTTTTGCTTGGAATCACCCATACTACTTCACCTAAAAGTTTGGATTATATCTTTCGAAACACCCTGTATGTAAGCGCAGTAGTGGTGGACCCGTAGCCCACGTGAAAGACAGGCCCTGGCCAACGCCTTCTAAAGATAAGGCCTGAGCGCGAAAACATCATACATTGTTACATTATCATGCGAAGACATAATTTATGGCTTATTATTGGCAGAAATGCGATTAAACATGTCTTCGGATGATGATGTAACAATGTATGACGTAATAACAGAAGAAACACCTCTTATCCACAAAATATTTTACTAGACATATACGTATTTCGAACCCTTTGAGTTCATTATGCAATGTCAAAGGGTGTTTCCTTTGACATTGTATAATGAACCCAAAGGGTTCGAAATACGTATATGTCTAGTAAAATATTTTGTGGATAAGTGGTGTTTCTTCTGTTATTATGTCGCTTTCCACAGTTATTCAACGATTTTCATTTCATTTTCAATGTATGACGTTTTCGCGCTCGGGCCTTATCTTTAGGAGGTGTTGCCCTGGCGCGGAAAATTCACCTGATCATCTTAGTCCGATCAACAATGCAACCTTCATTGTTTCCAACAAATGAAAAATTGCTGATTGTAAAAATCCAAGATGGAAACAATGAAGGTTGCACTGTTCCTAAAGAAAAGAAACACTTCCTAAAGAAAAGACCTGCGGACAAAAGGTGTATACATTTTACATCATCATCAAGCGGCCAAATTTAGGGCTTATTATTGGTAGAAATACGGTAATGAGTAATGAGTAATGACTTTGAAAGGGGTAGTTGTCAATGAACCAAACACCGCGACCTCAGGTCTATTGTACTATCCCCTAATGACGATGAAAGAACGATTATGAACGAGACAAGCACAAACATCCATGCCCTAGGCGGGATTCGAACCCGCGACTCGCTGGTGTCGAGATCGGAAAGACCTGTGCCTTAACCCTCTCGGCCACCGAGCCGGCTTAGAAATACGGTAACAATAGCCGCTTGATGATGATGTAATAATGTATACACCTTTCGCCCGCAGGCTTTCTTTCTAGATGGTGTTGGCCAGGGCCTGTCTTTCTCGTGGGCTACGTAGTGGACCCGAAGTACGTCACCGGAAATAACCGTCATCTTGGAAACCTAGCGCGCAAAGGATTCTGGGAGGGAATGGTTGTAATCGGCTACTTCCAGAGACAAGTGAAAGAAATGTCATGTTTCTTTCTCTCACTTGTCTCTGGCTACTTCTACTAAGAATGTTCAAGAATTGAAATTGAAAATTTAATTGGACAGACTCAATCAAATTTTCCTTGGTTTTTAACAGGATAATGGAAATGAGGTGGCGCTCGATTAAGAGAATATTGACTTGATTTTTACAAGAACTCAAAAAATATCCAGATTATTTTAACATTAACTCGTTACATTACGTATAATTATAAGCTTAATGGGAGAGAAATTTCAATCTTACGTCCCTTCTCCCCTCCCCCTCCACCGGAGGAACCCTTCCACTTAAATACTGTCTTTATAGGCATTTATTAAAAAATTCATAGCATTTTTAAATGTAAATTTGAGAATTTATAATTTTAAATTTTAACAATCTATTTTCATTTCTTAAAAAAACCATCGATTTTAATTTTTAATACCTTTTCAACGTTTATATATTTTTTGTGATTTTCTATTCAGTTTTCGCATTTCTATACTTTTCTCCTCTATATTCTTCTGATATACCCACGTCCCCGAGAAATTTTTCTATGTTCTCCATACATTAGAAAAAAATATTAGCCACGGCTTAAAATATCTCGTGATTCTAACAGGAAAATCTCTCTCTTTCTGCCATGGCGATAAATCATTTTCAAGGCACGCAAATCGGGGCGTCTTTTTGAAACGGTACTAAATTGAAAAGAGGTAGAAGCTGTTACTCCAGACATTGACTATTGACTATTATATGTACTGCTACAGATTTTTGGCATGGCCTTGATAATTCTATATCTTTACCTGAGTCGCAGTTACCCTTGAAACATCTGGAGAAGGAATTTTATTAATTTCGGAACATCCACACGCGTTCAACTTTTTTCCCTGAAGCTGTATAACAAATGTTTATAAAACGTATTCTTCGATATTATGGCGCAATGAGAAACACCTGCAACCTCAATCATTTAAACTCAGATAATTGCTTTCAATATAAGAGCGAAATTTTTTGCTTGCAATTGATTACGCATATTAAGTTATTTTTTTGCATACATTTGCCTTTTTATTTAGAACTATTATCAATTTATTTAGAAAACTGACGAAAGTTGCTGTTTTTAAGTTGCAGAAACCAAGGCAGTTAAATGTTCCATTGACCTTTATAACTCTGTAATTAAATTTTGCATTAAATTTTATATGACTTAGTAGACATCACCTAACTTTATTATTTATCTATTTTCCCATTATTTTCAGTAACAGTGAATTATCTTGTAATTTTGCATCCAAACTACAGGTACTGAAAAACAGAACCGGAAAATTCGAAGTCTTTTCAGAGATCTCATTAAGGAAGACAGATTCAATTTTTCCATAAATCAGCTTTTTCTACTTACTAATATGCTATATACGAGGGGCGATTGATAAATAAGGTCTCCATGGCTGTAACTTTTTTATTTGTTAACCGATTTTCAAAATTCTTTTTGTATTTTATATTCACATTTGTCCTCTATGTAATGCACTATTCACTTTTCCACATAGTCCCCATCCCTTTCCACGCATTGCACCAACGCGTGACTAGTTGAGTGAACCCGTCGGAGAGGAATTCCGAAGTTGTTGTCGACACCAGGATTGAAGGGCAGCTTTGGACCCTCTTCTGGAGTACCACACATCAGAGGCGTTGCAGCGCCTACAGTTCAAAGATGACTTTGCATATTGCGACTTTCACAACTTCCCAAAGAAGAAAGAGCCCCCTAATGGACATGAGTTGGTTCTGACGGCGAGGAAAACGCTGTATAAGATACAAAAAGAATTTTGAAAATCGGTTAACAAATAAAAAAGTTACAGCCATGGAGACCTTATTTATCAATCGCCCCTCGAAAAACTAAAAATTTAATCAACTCAACTTCAGATATGAGTTCGGTAATTTTTAACGCTCCTTATTCCATCGTAGTTATTCTGTATCATGGGCATACCCAGGGAGGGGGCGGGAGAGCTGGGAGCTGC